>VZTG01002429.1:1040332-1068881 GCA_013397845.1 Melanocharis versteri
CCCACCGAAGACCACTATAAAAATATTGTTATTTAGAAAAGCTTGTCTAAGCATATTTTGTCAGCAGAAGTGATTGATTCTTGCCCTTGGTGAGCCTAAGATGCTTTTTTTCCCAGCAGACAGCAATATTCTGTTAAGTGGCAATAGCAGCAGGAAGCTGCATCCCTCACAGTCCAGAACTTGATCTTGGCAACAAGCATTCTCCCACCGTGGCTGAGATAATTCAACAATTCAACAATTCAGCTGCAGCCAATCTATCCCAAAGTTCCTGGATGTTTGCAGCCTCCAGATTTCAACTCTTTCTCCAAACTCCCACTACTTTCAGCGGTGCAAATGGGAGATTTTTTCTCACATGCAGAGCACATAGCTGAAAGAAAAAGATTGCTACAACTTGTGCACACACAGGTCACAGAAAATGAGAAATTCACTCAAAGCACTGTCAAAAGAATAACTTTTGAGTGATCTAAAAAATACCAGGTCTTCTGATCTTTCTGACAAGGCTGTTCTGTGAAAATACAGCCTTTTGTTTTTCCAAAATGTAAAGTACAGAAGATGACAGGTAACACACCCAGAACAAGCTTCGAAACTCTACCCCCAGAAAGGAAACCTTCTGAAGAATGTCTTAAAAAATTCAATTGCTCAGTGGAACTAACAAACAGAAAGGTTTCCAGAAATTGACAGTAAAGCCACTTTCTCTCATTACGTCATTCTATTTTTCAGAATATTAAAGTTTTTTTACCAGACATTTTAATTAAGTGCAGACTTCCCCCACAGTCCTCTTGGATGGACTAGGGTTATTTATACTCTGAGACTAAAGAATCCAATTTCTTTGAAAGCAGGTGTCTGTATGTACCTAAAGATTAAAAGAAAAATAAAAAACCTGTAGGAACATACAACGATACCAACATCAAATTGTCACGGTGGATCTGTGACAGAAAAAAACATCCTAATGAGCTCATAAAAAACCTGAAAGCCCCAGGAAAGGACGAACGTGGATGCTGCAATGACCGTGGTGAACCAAATGAGAGACTGGATTCCTTGAAATTGTTATGTTAAAAAATCCTGGGCTGATAAATTTGGCAGATGGAAAAAATACTGAGTGACTGCTGAGGAGCTTGTGCACCTCTGAAAGGGTGATTTGGAGATGAAAACAATCACAGACATTTTCTGAGTGTTGTCTGCTTATTCTTGGTGATGCCGAGTGGAAGTTGGGAGTGCAGCAATATTCTGGATAATTCCTGGTGCTACTGAGGACAGAAAGAAATCCTCACCAACCTCAGGGGCTTCAACAAGACTCACTTCAGTGTGTGAAGAGCACGAGCAATAAGAGGAAATGATGAAAAACATTATTGTAGTACTTTTCCAAGGATTTCCTCTCTAATTATTGATTATAAACCCCCCTATTTCTAAATACTTAAAAGTCATTTTAATATTTCAATGGATCTTTTTGCCCTGTAATCAAAACACAGAGTTTTGTATAGAAACAAGTCAGACTCTTGTGATTTTAAGGGGTACCATATCCATTATTGTGCTAGATACAAATAAAATTGTTTGTACAACTACCAATAAAAAATTATATGATTAAATCCAAGTTGTGGAACACTGAGGGTGAAATATAATATGAACTACTCTCAAAGTAACAACTGAAATTTGGTTCTGATAAACAGGAACCTTAACCAAAGGTAGGTGCAGTGGGTTTTCTGTGAGGAATTTGTGAAGAAGACAAGAAATGACTGTTTCTGCCCTGTATTTCTTATTCTGACCACATTCTGTTTTATCAGGAGCAGTGCATGGACCCACAGGCTGTTTGTAGGTGAGAAATGAGTAGTACGTTTTTCCTTTTTCTGCTCACAATTCCATGGAAAACAACCCATCCAAGAATATTCAACCGCAGCTGTTATCTTTGTTGTGCAAGTTATTTTTACAAAAATGGAAGCTTCTCGTGTTTAAATAAATTCTTTAAAAGAGGACATGTTAATGGGCTATCCTAGCCTGCTTTCTAACATCAGGGATTCTCCATGGGTATGAAGAAAACATAATCACACATATGGTGGAACTAAAATGTACTATTTTTCTTGAATGAAATTCTCTTGTTAACTCAGCAGGCACTGCATGAGATCACATATCATTTTTCAACCATCTGCACATCTCACAGTATTATGGACAGAAAATTTCTATTATTCAGCCACTAAGACTTTATGCTGGGTGACTTTTAAGTGTGGATTCACTGTAGTATCTTTCATCATTGGAGGCAAATTTGGCATCGATGCAGATGCCACTTGCATTTTTATAGATTTCAGTTCAAGGAATAAACTTCAAGTCTGTCCTCTGCCACTCTTGTTTCTCATACCTGATCGATCAGAGATTCCATGTAATTTGGACACGTGACCTTTTATATCCCAGCCAAGATGGGAAAATTCATGGCTCGAATTTCAAAGGGAAAGACACTTTAAGAAACATCAAGAGTCCTTGATTGTGATTAGCTGTTTGATAAAAGAGAAACATAATAAACCAAATAAAAAAAACACCCCCTCACCCTTCACATCAACAGCTTTGCTGTCAAAAGATCAGAAGCCAACACGTTAATGAGCTGGTTTTGATGAGATGAAGTCACTGCTCTTAGTGTTCAGTGAGTTCTGATTAACCCATAGATAGTTTCTCACAATGCAGTGCTTCGTGAATCACCAAATTTAAGGACTGCATCAGGAGTTTCAGCCCATGCCTCTCTTTTGGTGTTGCTGGCTATCAAGGGCACCCCAATCCCCAAGCACTCTGTTACTCTGCCTTTTATGACATCTTCTATTTTCGAATTAGAAATCTCAATATATAACCAACGACAGCACGTTTTTCAGGAAGCTCTAACATGACATTCTTGTTTATATAAAAATATTGTGGAGATTAAATTCATTTTAATTTCCTGAGTCTGTACAGGTCTGCTTTCTTACTGGAGATATAACATCTAATCTTTGAATATCCTGAAATTAATTAAGAATATGATGAGTTTTACATGAAAGGGTAACCTGTTCTTAGGCTTTCATTATTTTAACCTGCTCCTTAGTATTCACAGCTGCCCCATTTGGGAGCCACTGTTTTTTTAAAAGCACATTATGGAAACTCTGTTTTTAGAGGAATATGCCTATCTAGCTGCAGCTAAGTAGTTGAACAAATAAAAATCAGGAATGGAGGGAAACACCCAAGCATTTTTACATCATAACTTAACTCGTGGGTTTTTCAACCAGCCCTGCATAATTCCCTCTGTACTTCCATTGCTTGGACACGAAGCATTAATACAGAGAATGGATAACGGTGGATTCAAGCAGACCCAGTGAAACAGCAAAACAAGGAGGAAGGAAAAAAATGTTACCTCAGCTCTACAACAACTGAGAGCAATCCAATTCTTTTGTTTCCATGAGAAAAGGACGCTGATGAAGCAATCAATGCTTTTTGGGGTCCTGTCATAGAACTATATTAAATGCAAAGAGTTAAACATTAGGTGCACCAGCAGAAACTGTTGGATTCGGATAAAATCAGTTTTAGAAAAGTTGATCCTACTGCTTTTTTTTACCAACCAACTCCTCAATATTACACAACAAGTAACGGGGTCAGGGGCAATGCTTTTCTAAAATTAACTCAATTTGTAACCAAGAGAATGGCTCAGAGAGATCCTGCAGCCCATCAGCTGAGCGAGCGCCCACAGTTAAAATCCTCCTTTCTTTCCCTTGCTCCCACTTTCTCTAAGCTGAGTACTTCTTATTAGATTTCATGTAAACCATCCTTTGCTTTCTTCTTTCCTATCAGATTATTTTGGTTTGCCCTGCACACTGTGGTAAAGGAAGGCATTAGCAGAGCCTTGCTTTGCCTGTGGCCTGCTTGGTGATACTCAAATGCAGCGATTTTCCGAGGAGGTTTTTGCTTGTGTGGGTGGATTTGCGCGACACTACCTCTGTTCTGGAAGTGACATTTAATTTGTCCTTTATTTCCTGTACCTCACCTCTATCTCACTTTCAGCTGGCGGGATCAGCAGCATTTTTTCCAGGTTTCCATGCAGACTTTGGCCTCCCCTGCTCGTGTGAGACGCTCTCAGGTGCTGCTCTGCAGTGGCTCCAGCCCCGCTGCAGCGCTGTCCTGGCCGTGTCCCTGTTCCATACATAATGCCATCTGCACCCTGGAAAAGTGCCTCTGCCACCCCTCTCTGCCTCGTCCACAGGCTCAGAGATCAGTGCAGAGCAGCCACAGCACCCTGGGGGCACAGGCTGTTATTCTGATGGGCTTTAAACTGGAACTTGCCATCACTGAACTTCCTACAAAGAACAGCATGGGTTCAACAAGGCAGTGACCCCTTTGCTGCAGAGTGTTATTAATTACTACATCATTTGTAATTATCACATGAAACCATAATGGCTGATTATTTGGAAACCTAATTTAGTGACCTGACACTGTCAGGAACCGTATTTTTTATTATTTTTCATTAGCCACTCATTGCAGCTGGTTGTTTTAACTGCAGGCTCCACCTGCAGAGGAATCCGTGTTCTCTGCAGGTTCACACCCGGCTGCTGAACCTCTGGGATGTTTGCAGTGCACTGGGATCCATTCCTGGAGTACTGTGCATGAAGAAAACCCGGAAAACTGTGCCCTTGATTTCCAAATTTCTTTTCTGCTTGGCTCTTTTCAAGCTAGATTCCCTCTATAATTATGGCTATTTTTTTTAAAAAGGTGGTCACACACAGTTTCATAAATCACGACAGATTGGTTCAAGAGTTCTTGCAGGATAGTTAAAGATTTTTTTGCATTATAAAATCCAAGGTTTATCAGTTTTTGACTTTTTACAATTTGAATGTAAGTCTTCTTTCCCTTCAACTAGATCCAACCCCTGGTTGACACGAGCCTTTCCTTTTACCAGTACTGTTCAACATCTAATTATTACCCATTTAAAATACAGATGTTCTCTAGAGGATCTGCTATTCTGGATAACACTGAAACATTAAAATTTCGGGACTACAAACATCCTAAATAGATGGTAAGCAGGAGTCTTTGTGCAGCTAATTACAGCTTTAGACTATATTCCATGATTAGCACTATTTTTGAACACAACAGAAGTTGTATGATGTGGGATTATATAGAGAATGTTGACAATAGTATTTGGTCTAAATACTGCTTCTTAAAAATGCAATATCACCTTTAAAGAAAAAAAAAATCCTTAAAATAACCTGTGTATAATGTGTTAATCTAAATAAGAATTTTATTAGCATACATATTAACTTCCACAACATCAATTTTTTGACTCTATCAAGTGCTATGAAACACCTTTTTTGAAAGCATGCCTGTCTAAAATGTTGTGCTGAAGGCCCCTGACCTGATTAAAGGTGAAAACCAGCACGGCTACACTATTTATTGACACTTCCTTTCGTTGCTGTTGCTGAAACCATTATCTTTTACTGTGTTCTCCATTTCCCTGCATGGCATTTTTAGCATTGCCAAATACTGTTGTTTAATTTTTTCTTAGGGGTAATGAAAATATAAAATCGGGACTCATTATCTGTGTGGGAGAACAGCACTGGGAGATTTTACTCATGGATTCATCCCAAAGAAATGGTGTGACAGCAGAATAAAGGGAGAATTTCCTGGGATGTGCTGTCCCAGGATGATGCTGGATTTAGGACACCAGAGGTGAATTACTCTGGTAAACACAACACTACTGACAGATCCAGAATACCCTACCCAGGCTTGAAAAATAGATCTGAAAAAAGGTATTGGCTACTGGAAGGAGACTGGAGGAGAGAAGAAGGAGGAATGAGATTTTTTTTTAAAAAGCTGAGGAAAATACGGAGTTGATTTTCCTTGTGTGTAAAGATAAAGACACAAAGGATCAGAGGAAAGAGAGAATCCCTCACACACAAGAAAAAAGCTGTGGAGCTTTTCAGCGGTTCTGAACTCCAGGCCAAAAATAACTGAAGCCTTTGCAGACTCAACTTGAGCAATGCTTTGCTTTACAAAAGCACTTACAACTTTCTGCAGTTCGCATGTTTGATTAAGCTCATTTGGGGGTGAAATTATGTATCAGAAATTACAATAAAGCTGAAACTAAATACGACTTTACACTAATATCTGAACTTACAATACACTCTGCTGGCAATGTTGCATTGCTATAAATGTCTGTGTTATTGTCATGATACATAAACATTCAGGCACCTGAAGAATGTGCTTTAAACTCACGTTTGTAGTAATTTGCCAAGCCTCTGGTGTTTAATAATGCAACAACCCTTGCTTAGCATTAGTAAAATAATTTGAGTGTTTTGCAATGTTCCATGAAGAGCATTAATGCAATAATACATTCTAAGTGCTTAAAAAAAGGAAACCAACAATACAGCAATACAGCTAAAAGCTCTATTAAATGAATGTAGAAGTAGCAGGCATCATGGATGACTTGAATTAATGTTTTTAAATTAAAGTTCCAATAGCTGATAGGTTTGAAAACTATCTTTCTCTGGAAAACAAGGGATTGTGACTGAAACAAGTGAAAACACAAAACTGGAGATGCTTAATTATGAGAATTCTATAATTTTCTTTTTTTAAATATGCACCTGAGAGGACATAACAGCTTATATACATATTAAAGCACTGTTTAGTAGCAAATACTGAGCACTTTGACCTGTCATAATGTGGGATTTGGAGATAAAACGACAATGTGACTCACCACCAGAAGATAAATCTTCGTCTAGGAATAATATTCCCTTCAAGTTCTCTCACCACATTGGTATTTTCCTTTCGGACAGTAATAACCACTCCTAAAAATAAGTTTATTTTCTGAAGTAGGACAAAAGGGATGTTTCATTTTAGCAACATTCATTATGGAAAGAGGGGAATCTTGAGGCTGCTATCACAGCAATTCATTCTTACACTCATTCTTGTCCAATATGAACCTCATCTGCTGCAAACAGCACCAAAACCGATGGAAAATGTGCTCATTGCAGGATGCTGAGGCACAAGCTTTCCAAATTGTCCATCCAATCCCACAGGTACAGAGGATTAGGAATCATCTGGTCCTGAGGACTTGACCAGGGAATTATGCAGCAAGGACTGAGCCTGGCGCATTTCCCAGTGTGTGAATTGCGCCCCTGTAACTCTGATCAATTCTCCCCAGTTGCTGTTGAAAGGCATCTTGCAGGATTTTCTTGAGTTGAACAAGATTCTACTCCAAATTGTGCTGCTCCACATCTCGCATTCTGCTTTTACAGGCGTCGTATCACAGCAGACAAAATGTGCCATTTTTCTGATGAGCAACCAAGAAATAATAATTTGAGCATTTTTTAAAATTACTGCTGTCAGAATTTCGATGAGAATATCCCTATGAAACAGCTGCTGTTATATGACTATGAAGTAGGCTATTGATCCAGGAAAATAGTGAATAAACTCTCTCTTTGAGCTGTTTTTAGTGTTAGCTAAGCTTGATGCATGTTTTATTTGTATCATATTTTAATGCTGGGGTAACCAGATATAACTCCTATTTCTTGTATCCTGTTTTTCTCCCTAATTATAATCATCTTGTAGTTAATCACAGAAAGAGTGCTAATGACATCATCTGGCATTATATCAGATAAAATAAATTCTATTTTGCGTTTCAGGGTGATAGTTAATCAAGTAGTAGAGAGCTGGTTAAATGTTCCATCTCAAACAACCTCAGTTCACCAGCTCCTTCCATTATTTACTTGGGGAATCCATAGAGTTACTCAAGAATTATGATGACTTTATCCATATTACTAGAAAAACTACAGGAACATAAAGCAAAGAAAGAGAAATATCAGGTCTTTGTTTCACCAATTCCATTGAATCTCTCTCCACAACACTCACACGATGCCCCACTGAATAAACAAAAAACACCTCCAGCACCTGCATTCAAAGCCAAAGCTTTCTGCAGTTTGAAACCGAGTGAGAATAAACATGGTCCAGGTTTGTAATGAAGAAACAAAATCAAAATACTAATCTAAAACCAGAAGAATCAGGAACATTTTTCAACCCTTCCACCTACCAAAACAAGCTTTGCAAGGCTGACAAAGATACTCTGCTAGGTTGTTTAAGTTATTTAAAATCACTTATTTAAAATCACTTATTTGAATTGTCTTGAGGCTGTTTAAGAACATTTTCTGGAGTAAGCAGTAGTCGCATGAATTCTAAAAGAAACTCTTGCTGAGGAAATTGAAGGAGGAGCCACCAAATCACTCCAGTACCTCTGATGAAGTGAGACAGTCACCTCCACACAAAATAACTAAGAAATATTAATTCCATCATGGTTAAAGAAATCAAAAAGGGACAATTAATAAATTCGAGTATCCTTCAAAAAGACTGAATTCATCTCTAATTGAAGAATGTGAAAAAGAAAAACTCTGGCATGGTAAATGGAAATAGAGAACACAATGAAGATCCAGCATAAATTCAGGTCCTGGTAGAAGAGGTTGTAGAGCAAATTCAGTGGAATTTTGAGGAGTAATCTCCAACTCGGGATAGTATTTTACACAGGAGTTCTAAAAGAATTCAAGCATGAAACAGTTGAATTATTCGCTGCAATTTAACTCAAAACTGTCTCTATAACAGACAAAGATATTTCAGTGCCAGGGGCAAATATGACACCAATTTTCCACAAAGACAACTGTGGCAGAGATATGAGAAATTACAGCAAAAAAGCCTGGCTTCCTTATCACCCAAACTGGCAGAATTTGTAATAAACCCCCCATGATTAGCAGACACCTGAATAAATAAGATATCTTTAATGAGTCAACACAGCTTTTGTTAAGAAAAGGCATCCTTTGAAAATAAGTAGATAAAAAAATTGACTGATATCTCACATTCCAAAAGACCTCGTCCAGAAATGTCTCTAATACTCGGAAATATTGATAGCTGTCAGCAGGTATTGAAAAATATGCCTTGGGGGAAAGTAGGTCTTTTGGGTAGAGAAAAACAGTTACTGTTTTATGAAAAATAACATTTGAAAATTAAAAGACAACCTGTCAATATATCATATACAGAGGCAGTTGCATTCTTAGCATAATAGAGTTTTCATGCAGTAAACAGAGAAAATAATTTGACTGCATTGTCCCAAAACACTCAAGAATGGCAACATATAAAAAATGAAAAAAGATTGAGTAGCTGGTCATTTTCTTGAGCACAGAATAATTGCATTTTGCAAGTTTAATGTTGGTTCACCTGTGCTCTTCAGAAAAACAAGAGATCTCTCATATATATGTGCATATGTAAATATATGTGTATTTAATATGCATGCACTGCATTACTGTTGCATATAATCACAGAAGGTAAATTAGATTTAACAATTTCTATATAAATTGCAGCCTCACACTTATTTCTTCATAAATCATAGCTTCAACCTCAGTCAGCTAAAGAGTGCTCTCAAAAAGACCCCAAGATGATCTTATTCAAAAAACAATACTTAAAGGAAACTGAAAATATCTTGCAGCTGTTTAAAAACAGAAAAGAAAATTGAAAACCGGTTTATGGTGAAGTCTCAGAACTTAGACATCTTGAACAGTGATTATTTTAGGAGAGCAGCTTCTGACAGCTGGGCTCAGATCCTTCATTCCTCACTCACCACGTGCCTGGAGCCAGGTTCAGCTCCTTTCCTTGGTGCTGTGGGTTTTGGCAGACTCATTTTCCAGACAAACCACCTGCCATCAGCTCTGGATCCCGCTCTCCACGTGTCAGACCGTTTCCAGCAGCGTTTGAAAGAAGCACAGACCCACACTGAGGTGCTTTGGGGTCACACTGGGTGTAGCCAGATTTCTGTATTTGAACTCTTCTGCTCTTCAGGAACTGATATTTACTGGCAGGCCCAGGGAATCTCAGGGGCCTGGAGACTGGGACCAACTGGGAAAGAAAATCACAGGAAAACGAAATGAACCTGGGCATTGTGCAAGACGCAGCAAACCCAAACAATAATAAAAAATATGGAGAACAGTATCCACCGTCTTTTTGAGGTCCCATCTGTTTCCATCCTGGTGCTGACCTGGAAATACACTTGGCTTTTCCTCAAATGAAAAAACTGTGTGTCTACACATTACATGCAGCCACCCCTTCCCCTCCTCACTTCATTTTCCTTCCCCCCCCCCGGGTCTTGTCCTATGCCAATAATGCATTTGGGTTATAAAGGACTGCATTAGAGGCAACAGGAACTGTAACACAGAAATGACAGATCATCTTCAGATTTTCCTCACAATAAAAGGAATTGAATATTTCATTACCATTATTTTCTTTCTGACTTTAAAGCTTTGGGAACTGTTGCAACATGTTTATGTTTGCATTTAAATCTATTTCAAATAAATATATGGTTGTATATAAAAGGCAATTTAAATACATATAATGATAAAATTAAGTTCCATTACTGCAATATTCTTTATTTTCCACAATAACAATTCACCAAGATTGTTATCCCTTTCATCTTAATTGGGTAATGTATTTTCCTCAATGCAACTGTTTGGAAAACAAACACTGGGTTTCTTTTAGGCAATTTGCAGACATTGTTAATCTCTGTAGCAGTTATGATGCATATTTTCCTCCACCACTTCATGGTATTTTATTATTGAGCCACAAACCCCTCATTCTACATGTGAAATACACCACCGCAGTTGCGTTTGTTTCAGCAATAATTGTTCTTTTTTCCTTAGAACTCATAAACGACCCGACAGCCAGGAAACAGAGGGCAGACTGAAGTGTGCATTCCTGAGAATGTCCCGTATCTGCTCTCTTCCTGACAGCTGATGGCTGCTAAACTCTGTGGAGCTCCACCAGGATTTCTGGTGAAATTGGGAAAAGAAGCCTTCGAAAACACAGCATTATTTGCATGTGATCTGCTTCATGCAATCCCACGGGTCCAGGGGCAGCTCAGAAAACCAAGCTAGAAATAAGGGTTGCAAAAGCACCTTGGGAGCCTCTTGTCTCTGTGGCCTCTTGCTGCTTCTTCACTGCTAATTTTAAACGTATTGTCCTTGCAGCAGGGTTATTTGGACTCTTAATTTGTGCTGGGTTTGCTTTTTCTTTTTATTTTTTCCTGTAATTGCAGTGGTACTTCCACACCAGTGGAGCTTTCAGGGGGGAAACAGTCTAAAAGTGAGGGTGAGGGTGGTGCACCAGTGTCACCCCGTGAGTGTCACTGGTCCCCTCCTCACCTGACCTTGGTGCCCTTTCGGGGGCTGAGGTTTCTCCCAGGACCAGCCCAGTGCTCCCAGCAGCTCCCAGGCCGAGGCAGGCCAGGCTTTAGCATATCTGTGGAGCCAGTTAAAAAATAACTCAAAAGTTAAAGAACAGGACCTTTCAGTTTCTACCCGAGTCCTTTGCTAAACTGCCTTCTGAATTTTTTTTGACTTTTTATAAAGAAAGGTCGTGGCAGCAGCTTTCCACAGTTGCAGGCTCTTTACTGAAGAGCAGGTGGGCTATAATTGATTTCCTTTACTTCCCAGACAGTGATAAGGTCTCACCTGTATGATCTCTTGAAGCTCCTGTTTGGCTGCACAGATGATGTATTATCCTCCTGAAGGATTTTGTTATGAAAATTAGGATTTGGGTGCAATGCAATCTAATTTAAACAGGCCAAATGGAGAGTTAACAGAGAGCCACACAGGGTATTCAGAAGAGTCTTATGCCTAGAAAAGCTTTTCATAAACCTAAGTTTAGTGTATTTTCCTAGAGCATTTAAGATCTCTGATATTTCAGTGGCAGAAACAAATTTCATTTATCTATTTCTGAGCAATATTTTTTATTTTTACACAAATTACTCCAATGTAATTAGGATTAAGATCAAGTTTAAATCAAAAGAATAGAGAATGCTTTGTACAAATGGCATAAGCCTAGAGTTAAAGCTGGATAGGAATAGATAATTTATACAGCTTTGGTTCAGTGACCTGGGTTCAAAGTCAGCCAAGGATAAAATCAAAGTAGGTTTTCAGTCTGAATAATATAAATGTTATGTGGAAAGATTTATATTCTGAATGCTATCTAAGCAATTAATCCAAAGGGAATTATTTATAATTGCTAATTAGTTAGACAACTACAAACGATATAGAATGGAATTATATATCAGTTCTCTTCTAAAACCTCGTGGGCTAATGTAATTGTGTTCCATTAGTATAAATCCCTTTACAATGGAGATTAAAATAAATGGGACTGAAACTTCCTTGGCTTCTGTTCCCAGTCCTGCTGCACTGGATGGTTGGAGCCCAAATCCTGTAATAGGATGAAGCTGCCCAGCTTTGGGACTGTCAGAGGTCACAGGCTGCTATCAAAGCTCGTGCTCTTTTCAGCAGCGGTTATTTACTTCTATTTCTTCCAGCATTTACTTCCACTTTTTATTTGTTGCTTACAAAAAGTGGAAGCAACCTTCTACTTTGTTTGGTCTCTCCCATTCCATCATACACAATCGTAAATACAATAGATAACTTTCAGTTTTCCACAGATATAAAAGCATCATTTCTAGTTTTGTAATTCCTGAAGGTAGAAGTTTTTACCTTCATCACTACAAACATTTATATCAGTTATTTGAAGTTATTTTTCTTTTTGCTTCACTGGGAGATCAAAAAATTGTCAGAAAAGAGTATGGACAGATTTTAGGGTTTTGTGGGGAAACGCATTGTCATTAAATTCCTTCTCTCCTTTATCAGAGGACACTTCCAGAATGAATAATTTACACAGCGAGCAACATGAGAATGGTCACACTGAAAAATAGATCCAAAGACACTTATCCATGGAAGCACAACAAAAATATTGGAAAGTTCTCCTGTTGTTTTCCCTACACTTGGACATCCCACACTCCAGGAACTGGAGGGAAGCTACAGTTGTGCCCTTCTCAGGAGCTTCCTAAGGGAGAGGATTCATCCTACAGCTACTGCAGCAAGACAACGGAAATATTTGTGGAATATTTTCACAGAGGTTTCAATTAACAGCAACAAAAATGAATACATTACTTTTGCAGTTTGGAAGTTATGCAGTTCTTGGAAAGTTTATGTTGAAATGGAAATAATTTATCCTGGTAGGTTGAAGTCCCTTCCTGAGACAAGGCTTTGGAATTTTCCACAGTTCAAAGGACGTGTGCTTTGTAAAATGAAATGACCCTATTAATCTACATTGAGAGAATTTACAGTCAGTTTATGCAGAATTACTTTACCGTTTCAAGAGCAGCAAGAACTTGATTTACATTCTGCTGCTCATAAAGAGGGAGGTGAACATTTTCTCTTTCAAACAAGTGTAGAATTTCCTTAGGGGATGGGACGCTCAGCAGCGGTGCAAAGCAGGGTTTGTGCCAGAAAAGGCTGAAAATATAAACTGCTCCCATCTGCAGAACCTGTCCAGTTACAGATGCTCCTGAGAAGTTTGGGAGATGGCAATGGCAGGGAAATCAGCTGGAACTCTGAGATCAGGTGTGGGTCAGGGGGACAGCTCTGCTCACTGGGACAGGACAGCCCTCGGGCGGCTCTGGACGTGTGACAGGTCACTGAGAGACCACTTAAAATCTAAACAAATTAACCTGAAATCGAAACAAATTAATGATCTGGAACTGGCCTCTGTGTTCTCTTCAGGATTCTCCGAAATGATAAGGAAAGGCAGTGGAATCAGATTCGAATATTTTTAATCTATTAGAAAATTCCATGTGCATACGAATATTGATCATTTTCATTGAACTGTAGGTTTGTACTGCTTGCTGTGCTGAAAAATTGGGTAGATACTGTGAAAATGCCATGAAGAAGACTTAACACTACTGCTAAAGAACAGGCACAGAAATTTCCTTTTGGGAAACTGGCTGAGGAGTTCACCAGGAGTACAAACTAAGCTAAAGTACTGCTGTATTAATTAGTAATTTAATATGCAGAGTAATTCCAAGGGAGAGACAACTAAGGAAGTCAAATAAAAAAGCCCAATAACCACTATTAGGAACTCATTGATTTGTTTGTCCAATTAATTTTAGGCCTAACAAATTACTGTCTGCCACGTGACAAATCTCTGACAAATTCACAATACTGGGTGGATGAAAGTGTTTGCACAGATTGGATACCAATAAAGCAGGACGTGAAAGTATGTGGGTTCAGATCTGTTTAATTGGAATTTCAACGAAATTAAATTGAAAAATAAGGTCAAAGTAAACTAGTTCTGGTTATTGATATAAATTTCATGTAGCTACAGGAAGATATTGAAGCAATTTATTTCAATCTAAAGTTTTGATTCATTGTTAGATATGTAATTAAATTTATTTTGTAGAAGCTTTGCAAATACTTAAATCCTCACAGTGAAATATTACCCCTGTAACAGAAACGTTTAAACTAAACAAGTCATATAGTTTGGATGACTTTCAGATCTGCTTTTCTTCCTTTGGGAATCCTATTCTATTTTACTATTTTTGTACATCAAAGCTTTTTCCAAAAACTAGAAAATTAGAACTTACTTTCCATCCTTCCTTAGGTGGGAAGTAAATGAATGTTAAAGATGAAAACTTTCATCCCTCATCAGGATTTATGGACAGCCCTGAGGTCAGTAGTGCTGCTGACCCCTGTGCCACACGTGAGGGATTTCCCCAAATTCACCGTAACCCCAAATTTCAACCTAAAACCCGCACATGACCTATATAAATATTTCTGTTACTGCCTTAGGTGCTTACACAAGGTGTATTTAGTGATACACAGAGGATCTGTTCCACGTGGGAAAAGAGAGCACTCGTGATAACAAACCTGTTGTGGGGAACGTATGGAGGTAGGTCACCAAAAATAAACGGGGGAGTTTTATTCCCATTGCGGCAAATCAAGAGGAGGTTGAGATTAATTAAGCAGGAAAGTACAGCACATGACACCTAGTCTAATAAAGACATTTGCATATTTAAAGAAAGTGAAACAATATCTGTTTTAATTAAGTAGGCTGCTCCTTCAGGTTAATGCATTCAGGGGAAAAATTAGATCTGTCTCGAATCCCTGGAAGAAATGGAGAGTGGCTGTAGGAAATTGGCCTCCTGAAATGTGATTAATGGGCTTGCATGATGAGGAGTGACTCCTGCTCAGGCGTCAGGGCGTGCTGGGAGCCGGGGGCTGACACCTGGAGCAGGGGCTGCAGTCTCCAGACACGGAGCACTGGGGTCTCTGTGAGCCCCCCCACCACAGACCAGTTCTCAGGTGTCACCTCCGTGCAGAGGATTTTCTCCAGCTATCCAGAGGTGTCGGTGTCAAAAGATTTGACATCTAATTTGCTCCAACAGCCTGAGTCTCACATTTCCTCCACTTGCTCTTGTAGATCAGAGGGAAATGCTTGTGCAGCACCTCGCGAGGTGCCCAAAAGGGTATTTCTCACAAAAAGGGTATTTCTCACAAAAGGGTATTTCTCACAAAAGGGGTGTTTCTCACTGCTGAGCAGGTGAGGGCTGCCCTCTCCCCTGCTTGCTGGACAGGCAGACTGCAGCTGGACAGCTTTTTTTGTCACTCAGTGCCAGCCATCAGCAGAAGCAATTAAAATTACACTCTGCATTTCCACAGCTGCTGATTAAGGGTGTCAGTTCCTAACGTGTTCTCTTGCAAATGCTTTATATCCTTTGAATTGCTCGTGTGAGTCCAAGAGCAGAGAGAAGAAACCTCTTGAAGTGATCAAAATTCCGTTCTCAGGAGTGTTTCAAGGTGAGGAGCCAAAGATCCTTGATGCTCTGGCAGAAAATAATGCAGAGCAAGAACAGAAGGCTGCTTTCTACTCCCAGCTGTCCTCATGTGGAGCCCCACAACACCTTCAGAAAGGATGCCAGGCAGAAGAAAAGGGATTTTTAAGCTGAGATTTCCAGAGAAAAATAATGAAGGTGGAGGAATGCCCCAGTAAGATTAAAGGGGAATTAAATACCTGTGCTATGGACACAAATTAATGCATTTCTCGTGTTTTAAAGAGCAATTGGATGAGATGTCACTTTATGTTTAGCACATGATGCAAATATTTTCTGCAGAAATCTGGCATTTCCATGGTTTGTCTCGTGGATAATCTGACCAAGGAATACAGCTGGAGTTTCTCCCACCAAAAACCACTGCAAACATCACTGCCAGGCACAGGGATTTTGCTAATGAAGAGAGTTAAAACTTTGCAAACTGAACTTATAAATATCAACAGCTCTGCAAAAATTTCTGCTTGAGCCTTCAAAGAATTATGGTATAAAAGCCTAACTCCTTAATATCTAGTAACTCATTAGTATCTAATAATTCATTAGTATCTAGTAACTCATTAATATCTAGTAACTTATTAGTATCTAGTGGAAGTTACCATAAGAGATAAAGATAAAATTAAATTCAAGGTTATTAAGTGAGTCATGCTTGATGAAAGCACATCTTCCTATTTTTTATTGCCTAGCACTGCTCAGGATGCATCTAGCAATTAAAAACATAACTGTTGCACAATAAAAATTGCCAAAGCTATTAACCAGCCATATAAACGAAAACTTTGACTCCTAGCATTTTCCATCAGGGTAATACAGAGTACAGTCAACATGCTTCACATTTCCAGGAACTTGCAGCCATTACATCTTTTCTTTTTGTAACTCAATCCATTTAGTTTAAAAAAAAAAAAAGAAAAAAAAGAAAAAAAAGAAGAAAATCCTTAGATCCACCCTGCTACATTTTGCTAGATATTTTTGATTTTTACATAATGAGAAAAATTGAAGGGACAAATTCTTCATTTACAAAATCAAGGCTATTATAATTAGCTGGAGGATATTTTTGATGTTTAAAAAAATGTTAGGGAGAGGATGGCCAAAGGTTAAAGCATCAGCGTGATAAACTGCACTTTAAGTTGGGGCATAAATACGGCCCCAGTAATAGCTGGAATTAGCAAGACAAGGTTAAAATTTAATTTTTCTAATAGTGAGATGTTAAAAGTTACATCCTGCAGTATTGGGCACAAATGGCTCGTGTTGCATTGACTTTCACAGGAGAGCTGAGGTCACTGGGCCCAGCTCCAGGAATGTACTTAAGCACATGTTTAAGTGCACAATAATTATGCACACACTTAAAATTTGTCCTGCCTCATTTTCTCCAGCTCTTACAGCTACAAAACAAGTGGTAAAAATCAGAAGTAACCTGGTTTATGGATGAATACTGGTCACAGAACCTGCTGGGTCACAAGCATACAAAAGATTTGCAGTTTTAAACATTTGCCTTAAACTTTGTGCAATCTGGTTCAAATTATTCTGGTTTTGGGGTACATGATGCAATAAAAAGAATCATCCCCTCAACCAAGTATCCCCTCACGATTTTTACTTTTTAATACACTCAGGAAAATGATGCTAAAATCAGAATTTACACGAACTGCTGACTAAAGAACATTAGGAGAGTTGTCATTTAATTGTAATTTTCAAATAGCTTTTGAGGCAGCATTGTAGAACCTGGCAGATATACATATTTAAAAATGGACTATGAACAAGATACTAATATAAATATTAATTCTGGATTTCGTATTTATTCTATTTCTGTCCATCAGGGTCATATATAAGCACTGGTAAAATAAAATCACAGGTACCATCCAACTTGCAATATCAATATTTACTCTCTATATTCTTTTTATATCTAATATTTTGCCTCTATCATCTTTCCTGAGGTATTTAAAAAAAATAGTGTACACTATAGTCTAGTAAAAATTGCCTGATTTATTTACGAATGATTATAATTTAGTTATTCAGAAGCAGTACATTTTTATCCTCATGTTTATCTGATAGATATTCTGATGTAGCAGTTTAGAAGACAAATGTAATTTTACAAAACACTGTTAGATTGCATGCTTATTTTAAAGATTAAAGTGGGTGGCAGACTGATTGCTCCTAAATTGTTCATTCAGTGTAACTATGCACGTTTTAAACCACATTCATTTCATCTTCTGTGTACACAAATCCATTGAGACATTAATTTTTCTATTAAAAAAACCCATGTTATTGGAAGACAGGAATTATTGTCCACGCTCATGAAATTAGATTAGATTACTTTGGTTTTGATAACTTATATTAGAACAATCAGGTCTTAATTTTGTTATCAAGATCTAAACTGTGGATATATCTTATTTCAGGGCTGATGATATATAAAGATTAATTTTAGGGGAATTTTTTTTTCCTAAAACATTATTCCTAAAATAAGCTATAAAGAAAATTACTCCTATACTGAATAAAATATATTTAAGTTAATGATTTGTACACTTCATGAGCATACAGTGAGAACAGAAGAAACATTAAAAATCATTATAGATTTATAAGTATTTTATTAGGAAAGAAATGAGCAACTTACTCTCCAGTCTGACTGGCCAATTAGAGTGATTTGTTTCTAATAGGAGGATAATTTTGTTTCGGTGAAAAAAGAGAAACTGTTAAGTTTAGTGCTGTCATTTATTCCAAGTCAGATTTTACAAAGGGTTTGAACCCAACAGTTAATTTGTAATTTGCCTCTGTACTCGGTTTTGCACCAGCCAAGGTTTCTGTGTGATGAACACAAACTCAGGCTGGGGAAATGCTCCTTGGAGCAGTTAAACCCTTTGGTGAAGTTAACTGAAACTGGAGGAAAAGTTTTACAGACAAAGGGGAAGATGTAAATATGAACCCGCTTGAGTTTGCTCCTTGAACTTGCACTGAATCCATTGGTAAGACAATTAAATGGCACCAATGAAACAAATAAAAATCAACTTTTTTTCTTTTTTTTTTTCAGAATGAAACATGTCAAACCCATCAAACCTTTTTTTTTTTTTTTCAATGCAATGAAAGGTCTTGGGATAAGCGAAAACCAGACTTCAGAATTCATCATGACCTCAGTGTTTTACAGTAACACACGATACTCTCCCGAGTAAACACAAAATAGATTGTTTGGATGAAGTTTTCCCCATGTGGGATGATTATTAACCACTGTCAATCTGAATGGATGAATAAAATGCAGTTCAGGTATGACTTTCCCAGGAATGACAACTCACTGCTTTGTAATATTGTCATGGATGAAAGAAGGAAAATATTCCTACAAAATTGTCAGGAAATTCAGCTGTGGGAGTAGCACAATTGCACAGCAAAAATAGAAATTATTGTGATCCCCAACAATAATAAATGAATACAGAACCACCATAAATGAACTTCAGTAAGACAGACTCTGGGAAGTTTTGTTAGTTTTAAAGTCAGTGTCTTACCTTTCATTTTAATCTCTTCCTTCAGAAAATATCCACAGAGGTGAGGAAGTTACTACTTTTCCTTTGTCCTTGCAAGTCCTCTGTAATCTTTGTTTTCAGACAGAAGATCAGGCTCATTGCATCTGGTAACGACCCTTCTGCTCTGATCAGATCTGTCAGCTCACACTGGCCAATTATTTTGAAGTGTGCAGTCCTGTGAGTTGATGTTTCTCAAGAAATATGAAGTAAAAAGAAGAAATATTACTACTCTAACCTTTATGTGGCATAAACTGACAATACTGTACTCTTGTGTCCTTTTCTTACCCATGTTTTCAACGGGAAATTTAGTGCTTGTCCATATAATGGACGAGGTCCAAAATGTGCAAGGATGACTGGATCAGTATATCTTGAATACTTTTTAAAAATGTTTTTGTCACCCAGTTGAGAGGTGGCTGGTACTGACATCTCTAGAACCCCTGTGAGGTGGGAAATCAGCCCACAGGGCTGGGCAAGGACTGAGCAGAGGGGCAACTCAGCCTTCAGAGAAACCACAACTGCATTTTTTTTTTCTCCTGAGCTTAATTTATCCTTCCAAGATATCATGAAAAGATTTTTGCATGCATTTTTCTCTTTGGCTTAAAATTTTTGACTTAATATTAATGTTTGTTTTCAGCAAAGAGATCAGAAAGCTGGTTCTATTCTTCTCTAGTCCCTAGCACAGAGAGCAGCCAGTGGTGCCTCTTTCACTGTGAAAGCATCACCTCAGGCTGTCAAGGGACAGGCGTTACCTTGGTCTTCCCAAGCATTTCCTGAGTCCTTGATGCTGTTGGACATCATTCCACGAAAGCTTTGTGGTTCATGGATGGAAGAGCACACAGCAACCTTGCAAAGGCACAATGCTCCCCGCTTCCTCTCCTGCCCTGCTCGGGGTCTGCATCAGAATAACTCCCACACTTCCTAACGCTGCTGCAGAGCCTCTTTTATCTTTTAAGTGCTCATCTCTGTGTGAGTGATTTACCTCTGCCTGAGGAGCAGGGAAGGAAAACGACGTTTTGCAAATGTAGAGTTAAACACCTACTTGAAAACCAACTCAGTGCAGCTGAACTGTAGATTTCCATAACTTTAAATTATGCCAGCCTTAGCATAGGAGGTTAAGGTGTTGACACAGCAATGTAATTAACAGTTCTTTATACAAGAAAGTGTCTTTTGTGACAAAAGCTCCGATGTTTTAAACACTACAGGAAAAAAATTAATGTCTGATCTTGAAGAACTTGCAAGACAAAGCAGGTGGGTAAGCACATACAGCAGCAACTAAAATGTTTTTTTGCTTTTGTTTTTTTAAGAACTAAATGGAATCCTCGAGTTCATTCAGATCTTGAAGAGCAGAATAACTTTTATTACCTCTTTCTGTTTTTAAGGGGAGCTGAGTGTCTAATTTGCTTTGAGAATCCAGCAAGTGTTTTCTCGGTTCCTGAAGGAATGAGGACACGCTTGTTAAAACCTGTTCAGCTAATTTGACACGTATTTGCTAGAAGAAAATCTATTACCTTACAAGTTGTCTACTTCTATATGATGCCAAAATACATTTGCAATATTTTTCTCTAGTGAACTGAGCTATTAATTTACACAACAGAATTGCAAATCTGAGAAGATTTTCCGGGAACTAAAGTGACTGATGTCAACATATTTTATAATTTACAGAAACAAGAAAAAAGACATTTGCTGGCATGCGAGTAATCTAGTTATAGGATTACAAAGATAAACCTCATCTACATCCATGTAACACAAACAATCTTGCTTTTAAATTGTTTTCTTGCAGTCTGCAAGGATTACACGAGCACATCAGTAAACTGATCTGTGACTGCTGCTAGTCCCAGCATCCCTGTTCCACCCAGGGGTAAACAAAATAAACTGGAATCCAAATTCCAGTACTAGTACTACTAGAGCTGAAGTGCAAAGTGTGGGCAGGATGTGGCCCACTCTCAGCACCACATTCCAATTTGAAGTAAAGCCTGTACCTGCTAAAAGATGTGGTTTTTACATATCTAATACAGAAAGCCAAACAATTTGGCTTTTAATGGCATTAATGAGTTTCTGCCTCCTCACGTGTCCTTCATTCTGGCCCCAACACTCCATTTTCACCGTCAGATGTTTGTGGAGCAGCAGCAGTAACTGGATGCTGAGCCTGACCCAGATTAGAAGATAAACATTAAAAACAAAAGCTATTTATTTTTGTCTGGGTCTCACTGAGGCTCTGGCTGACAGCTTGCAGAAGGCAGGCTGGAACAGGTCAGCACATGCCCCAAGCCCAGTCTGTCACTGGATCCATGGAACTGGAGGCAAACTTGCCTTTCTGTGGTTTATAGCACTGCAGTGAACCACAGCCTCCCTCCCCCCAAAATGGGTCAGGCACGAGAATGCTCTTATTTAATTACTCAAGGGAAATATTGACACTTTTAATTCATTTTCATTTCTGTTCTTGTCAATATCTCTCCTTTCTTTACTATCCTCTTTTTGTGTGCTTACAAATCTTCCTTTCAGGAAAACCACTGCAGACACTCTTATTTTTCCCCTAATATATATATTTAATTCCTTTTTCCTTATTGCACTTGAGCACAAACATGAGTCTGCTCCTTAAGCAAACAATCCTTATGATAACTGTTGAAAGCAACCAGTCTGTAAAAGCCTGCCCTGAGATAGAATGTTAAAATTTGGAGAAGGAAGAATCTCCTTGTGATCAGATCCTCGCCTTCAGAGTTATCTGGCTGACTGAGAAAAACAATATTAAATAAAGTTTTCTTATTTGCTTATTCTAAATGTTTACTTTCTCCCTAATCCTTCAGCTGTGTGACTCTCAACTAATGAGGCATCACGGACACTGCATTTCTTTGTTTATTTGTTGCAATCATGATTAGTTGAATGGGCAGTGCCCTGAGGAAAGCACAGCTCTGCTTTGCACTTACCCAGGACAGAAATTTCTGGCTGCACACACAGAAAGGGGACCTTACATCGAAATGCTGCAGACCAGAGATCTGACCTTATCCGTGGATCCAATTTCTTCTCAGTCAAGTGATAAAAATGGCATCAGATCTGTAAAGAAAAGTATTTTAATTGGCATTGCTTTCTGCAAATGCTGTTTTGAAAAGTAATGCCAGGTGAGTCTTCAAAGTTTTTTTGTAGCAGCTGTCACAGTGGTTCTAGCTTTATTTCCTGGTTTATTTTCTTTATGTGATCAAATGAGAGGGCCAGCTTTGGTAAATACAGTAAATTTTATCATGAAACACAAACATTGATACGGTGCCTCTGCTTCTCACTCATTGCTGGGATGTGATTTTTATTTGCTCTAAGACAGATAAGTTCAGTATATTTAAAAGTTGTGTAATTATAACCATGTGAGGCTGTTGAAAGCCAATGCCAGGTTTACAGAAGTGCTTTAAATTTGCAATAGTCTGCAAATAAAAACAAATACCCCTACATCAACTGAGGGTGTGCTGGCCATCAACAGAGAATTAGACTTCATCCAGGCAGCTGGCAAAGAGATATCACAAGATGAATAGAAAGACTACTCACCTTTTACAGTGGTGAAGGAGAAGCCAGGCCAGGAGGGAAGAATTGCATTTTACATTTCAGTTACAAATATTTACATTTCATTTTTGAATACTCTTCCAGAGCCCATGAATAAGCACAAAGCAGGAAGCCTTCCCCAAAGTGTGACACAGTCACAGACACGATGATATCTACGTGCAGGAGCAGCTTCTGCCTCAATTCCTCACAAACCATGATTTAGTTAAGCAAATGAGAATCCGTGTAGGTGAACTCTGCTATTATATGCCGCCATAACAATGGACTAAAATTCAATTTCTGTCATTTTTATACCGTTATTATAGCATCAAATATCTGCCTTTGGCTTTATTGGATAACAGAGATAAAGATGGTGTATCTTACAATTATTTATGGGAGTGGGTAGAGCAGTATTGATGCAAATGATGACACTTCTGCTGAAAGCATGCACTATGTGAAAGGTGGACATGCAGTTCCTTCATGCAGTTTTTTAGGTGGCATTTAAGCTGTAAATTCTGAATTACACACGAAGGGAATAGTTAAATTATACCCATTTCTGGAAACGTGGTACCTGGACCAGGAAAAAGACCTTTACAATTGATGCAGCCACATCAAAGCATTTTGTTGAGCACAGAACAAAATCTTTCACTTAATCTGGGCTTTACTGAACCATATCATACCCTTTCTTTTAATGTAGTTCAATTTTAAGACTGAAACTATCTTTAAATGATTTCATATATGTGTCTGTGAAATATGGAAGTGGCTTTTAAGATTCCCTCTAGAATATTTTTATTTCTCCTGAATTATTTTTACCAAAATATATGTGGTTCCTCTGGCCTTCATTAATGTCATTAAGAGATAATTTATGCTTCAATACAATTCTATATATTAAAATAAAAATTATTTAAATTTTTGCATGTATGAACTGTGTATTAAGGTATAAAGTACAACATTTAGAGGAACTTCTCTTAAAATTCAAAGATTCTGAATGCTTTAAAGTGAGTACGCCAAGAGAAATTCCCCAAGTTGAGAATCATGGCATTGGAGCTCAGACAGGATATATAGAACAATTACCAGGTAGAGAATCCACCTAAAATAAATCTCTCAAATCAAAAATTACCTTTGATAAGGCTTGCCAAGATTGCAAAAATATATGTATTACTAAAAAAAGAGGTTTTTCGACTGTCCATAGAACTATTTTCCTTGTAAATGTGGTATATCCTAGACTCACAAACCCATCAGCCAGGCCATTTCAGGGATTAGCTTTGATGCTGTTAATTCATAAAGACTTCAAAGGCAGCACCTATCAGGAAAAAAATGTGGGGTTTTTTCACCTTTCTGATGCTGCATATTTTGCTGTTCCTTCTCTAAATATCTAATCCACAGGCCCATTTAAATAAGAAGCACAGGTACAGCACAATAAAGAACAGATAGCTGCAAATAATCCTGATTTCTTATGTTATTCACATTGATTAGGAATAAAATTCCTCTCTTGGATTATTTGCCTCTTCACCAAAACTAAAATGCCTCTTTCTTAAAGGAGTGTGATTAATTTCTGACCTTTATAGATCTCATTCACTTATTATTATGCAGAAAATGTCTTTTGAGTCACATTCTAGTGATTAAAAGGGTATTTTTGGATTTTGCTTTATCATATTAATAACTATACACGTGTACATTATTTTAATTAGAAAAGTAATAACTGTACATAAACTCTTTTAAATGTCCTGCTCCTATATCCTCCTGAGATTATTCTATAAGAATTATAGAGAAAATGAGGTAGAATTGGTATGAGTGTGGTATGTAGGTCAAAACTAGAACATTTATGCCACTAAGAAAACAATCCAACCTCCTCAGGTGTCAGCGCAGAGACTTCAATCTCAGTTTAATGTGCAGCTGAACGGGACAAATCCTAAATCCACGATCCCTGTTTTAATTTTGACCTGAAGGCAAAATAGAACAGATTCATGGGAACAATAAGGTTCCAAGATGATCAACCCAACCTTCAACCAAATACCCCCACGTCCATCAAACCAGACCATGGAGTGCCACATCTCCTCCTCCTTTTAACCCTTCTAGGACGGTGACCCCACCACTTCCCAGGCAGCCTGTTCCAAGGTCTGACTGCTCTTTCAGTGAGGAAATTTTTGCTGTTATCCACCCCGGCCCTCCCCTGGCACAGCCTGAGGCTCTTTCCCCTTTTCCTGCCCCTTGTTGCCTGGGAAGAGAGCCTGACCTCCACCCCACCCTCCTGTCAGGGAGCTGTACGGAGCAACAAGGTCTCCCCAAGCCCTCTTTTCTCCAGACTAAACACTCCCAAGATCAAAACTCCAAGAATTTGATTCATCCCAGCCCTTTTGAACCTGACCTCAGAGTGAAGTTGTTGGAGGCTCTGCTTTGCTGCTGGGGCACACAGAGAGAATTTGGGGTCTCAGCGCATCGCACCTGCCTAAAACCACAATCTGTGTCAGATGCCTGGAAAACCTGGCTTGTCAAGCTCCAGCCCAGCAAAGCTGAGCTTTGGAGGGTGTTAATACCACTGCCAATGGAGTGCCTGTTTTGAAGGGCCTGTCTAACACGGCCCACGGAGGCAGCAGTGACACGCTGAGCTCTGCTTTAATCAGCCCTGCGACAGCCAGACACGTCTCTGGTTAAGAACAGCCAGGACCAAACACTTCAAAGCACTTCTCCTTTTTTTTTATACCCACTCCCCCTCACTGATAACTAATCCAACTTAAAAATATGGCTTGCAAATACAAACCTGATTTGTGACCTACCCGGATTAAAGAAGAGCCTTTGTTCTTCTCTCAGAATGTCTCGCACACCAAAGGATAATTATGAGAGGTACAACCCCTGTAATCATCTGTGTGACAAAACACCCGACCTGCAAAGGAAAGGTTCCAACAGAAATGTAAACAGTGAATGTAGAGAACACAGTGAAAACACTGCCCTCAGATTTATTTCAATTGCCTTGTTGATGAAAATGTAACTTTGATAACCAAAAATATTTCACTGCTATGATATCCCAGTAAACAAAACCATCTTGGAGAGACAGACAGATCTTCAGAGCAATGTTTCTAGATTCCCTTACAGTTTAATAGAAGTATATGAAGCAAGTCTATATAAATTTAAGGAAGTTATGATGTGTCTTTGAAATGTAACAAATTAAATCAAAGACTCCGAAGTGTTATCAAACCTTGAGCTGAAGAAGGAACAGAGGGAAGGAGATGTTCAAACTGAAAAACAGTGTTAGAACACCCAGATATACTCATTCTATCGTGCTTTTGGGATCACAGCAATCCTTTCCCACCCAGGGTCTCGTTTATCACTCGTGTTCATTTTTAGAGCTGAATGTTGAATAAGATAAAACAGGACAAGAAGGGACCCAAACAAATACAGTCACACACTGCAAACACGGAAACGTGGAATTACAGCTTCCTTGGAAGTTCCACGCTCCTGGATCTCACACAGGACTTGTAAAACTGAAGGGAAGACAGCAGAAGACCAGGAGAAATCCAATGCCTGAGAGAAACTTGGTTCAGTCAGGAATCTTGACTAAACCCCAAGCCTGCCGTGCCTGCCCAAGTCAATTAGAAGTGCTCAGTGCCCTCCACCCCAAGCTGGCCCAGCCTGTGGTTTCTGCAAAGCTGGGACTGCACTTTAATCACGCCTGCCCTGAGCCAGAGTCCCCAGGAACCAGAGTCCCCTCTTGGAGCTGAGAGAATTGTTCATTAAATCCATAGCACTTCCCATACACCTTCAGCTCCTTGAATGTGGAGAGCTGTTAACTGGCTTAAACATTCCTAAAAGTGCATGTAGAGTAAGTTGAATTAAGCTATGTGTACCACTAATTAAAATCATTGAGACTTGAGTGGGCCTTAAGGGCAAAAATCTGTTCCTTTTAAAAGGAACACACATAAATACTCTGGGAACACTTAAGTATAATTATTATCGCCTTCAGGACTCTGGCCTAAAAGTATCAGAGTGACTGCATTCCTGATGGCAAAGTTTATTAGCACTGTTTATTTTTATTTTCATACAGTTATTACATGAATGCCTGGAAGTGACACGAGCACTGAAGATCTGTTAATAACACATCCTGTATAAGCACTAAAATTACTTTTGTTCATCTAATTTCTTTCAAGGCAGTTTTTAACATCTGAAAACGTGATAGTTGAAGACATTTTAGTTAGAATCTTAGAATGAAGATTCATAGAAGAAGCAAGAATTGCATTTTTGTCAGCAGTTGGGAACCAGCCCAAAGCCACCTGTGTGTGCAAAGCTCTGTAACACTTCACAAAACTGTAAAAAAACAAATAGAAAACAACCTGGACCTCTTGATTTTTCCATCATGATGCTTCTGGGAAACTGTTGTTTGCTCTCTCTGGTTACAAGTCTGGCATAAACCTGGATCTAATCCAAGATCTGAGCCTAAACCTGGATCAAGACACTTGACCTGCCCTGTGCTCTGCTCCCAGCAGTAACCAGTATTTTGCTGTGCTGCTGTCGGGCAATTTTGGTGGCACAGCAATGATACTGCTGTAACTAATAGATATTAAAAACACACAGTTACCACACATTTATGGCCATACACATAAATGTGTATTTTAATGGCCTATTACTTTGTGTAGAGAACTATTTAACGACCCTAGGATAAGGATGTATGCATGGCTAGGTTGTTTTAAAAAGGCTTTATGTTCTTGGCAAGGCAGATCTCCAAAGCTGTTGAAGGAATTCAGAAGATGTTGCAGAGGTTTCCAAAGAATCCAGCAAAAAATGAGAAGAGCAGAGGCTTGAGGGGGCAAGAACAGATTAATAGAAGAAATCCCAACGGAATAAGCACAGATCACTGATGATCAATCACTGATCAATAGTGAAAGCAGGGTAGAACAAGTTATAGAGCATAAGTGGAGCATGTGTAGAGTTCTGAAATACCTTCTGCAGCCGCTGGTGATTGAGAGCGTAAACAGAACCAGCTCTTTACTGAATGCAAGATTCCAATTAAATTAACTATTAAATGTGCCTTACTGCAGAACAGGGTAAGAAAAACTGATCGCTTTGATAGCCTGTAATATTACAAAATAAGCATTTATTATCTCAAAAAGGAAATCAAAGTCTTGGCCTGTGTTATCATAATCCTCCATCCTTGAAGCTGGGAATTCACATGCAAGAATATATTTATTTCCTCGTCATGATTCCAAAACATACTTTACAGAAGTGTTAAACCATTAAGGGAAATGAATCATTACTCTTCTGACCTTTTGAAAGTAGATTACAGAACTGTGATCAAGTCTCATTAGGCTTGTGTACCCACAAAAGCACTTCAGCTCATCCGAAAATCAGGGTAAAGCATTCTTAAACCATTTTGGTTTTGCTCTGCAAAGAGGTTTAACCATGACTAAGAGGAATATTTTAGCTATCCTTTCATTAGCTTTGAGACTTGCCATTCATGTGCAGGAACTCTTAAGGATCAACATATATTTTTAAAGACAAGGCATAGATGAAGCCTTTTATCTTTAAAGACTAGGTAAAGAGGCTAAAGACTGAGAAAAAGGCACAAAAGTATCTCACATTCAGAAGTGATCTTCTAAATTCCATTTTAAATTAGTGAAATAATTAAAAATCACTAATGAAGGAGCTGACAAGCCGACAAGAGCTGGCTGTGTGTTGAACTGGGGTGTGTGCAGACATCCCAGGTGAGCGGGGAACATTAATGGCAACGGGCAGAGCTATTTGGGATATTCATGGCAACAGAGCCAGGCTGAGCTGTGCATTCCTGCAGAGGATGGAACTGGGCTCTACAGGAACAAGGGAAAGGGAGAAAGGGAAGGAAAGGGAAAAGGAAAGGGAA
>VZTG01002429.1:1069215-1093192 GCA_013397845.1 Melanocharis versteri
AAGGGAAGGGAAGGGGTGTGTGTTAAATATCTATGAGCACAAGTTGAATTTCCAGCTTGTCTCCCTCTCCTCGGTGGGGCTGTGCACGCAGCCCCATTTCCCCAGGAGAAGGAAGATCTCCTGCATCCCAGGGCTCTGTCCCAGGCTCCCCTGACCCCCAGCTGGCCCTGGCCTGTTCTGACAGGAGGGCATCTGCCACCCTGCTGCTGCTCTTCGCTAATAGATTTTTGTTTTCCCTACAAACCTTTAAAAATACTCTTTATTTTACGTTTGTGGTATAAAATTGATGCCTGATGTGAAATTCTCCTTAACGAATATCTGCTGGAGTTGGACATCTGCCCGTTTGCAGAAGATCTTTAAACCCACAGCGAGTCATTACTGCAGCTCCCCCGTCTTGCAGGCAGCTCATATTTAATCTGTATGTTCTTTAAATGCAAAGCATGTTATATTTAGTGTTCGAACTGCAGCATTAGTAAACCGAGCCCTCATTTATGTGTGCATGTGGGTGAATTGGGTGTCTCACAAAGGATTCAAACAGATGCTTTAGCTTTAATGATATTTCTAATCATCTCACTTATGCCCCACGGATATTTTCTTATGCTTTATTCTCCTGTCATGATTTCTACTCGTTACAGTAAAGTGTTATTTTAAATCTACTTTTTATATTTGAACTTGCTTTAGCATCAGCTCCTTAACAACTTCTTTTTTTTTTTTTTTTTTTTTTTTTTAACAAACCTGTCTGATATCAAACACNTTTAAACACACACTTTCCTTGTGCTGTCTAATTATAGGTACTGTCCTCAAAGGCATAGGCAGAGCAGATAAAAACAATCACACAATTCAGTGGTGACTTGTAATCTTTAGTGGTGACATCAGTGGTGATTATTGTGCACTTTCCTGAGAGAGAAAGTTGGGAATAAAGTCAGCTGAAGTCCAAGGCCAGGCTGGAAGGGGCTTGGAGCAACCACAGTATGAAAAAAAGAATTATCAAAAATGTTCTCCTGTAGTTGAAGTTACGTGTCCTTTTTTTTTAGCTAAAGTTACATACATAATTTTCAGAATTTTCAGGGTAGTGGAAGGTGTTCCTGCCCATGGCTTTAAGGTTCTCTCCTACTCAAACCTTTTTATGATTCTACCATTCTATAAATTTTTTTAACTCCAAAATTCCTTTTTGCTGTCCATATTTTCCCATAGAATCTGCAACCTTATAATCCTGCCCATTAAACCAGCACGTGCTTAAAGATCACATTTAAATTCAGATTTTATGAAACATAAATAAATATATTATTACCTTTATTGCAAGTGAGTACGGTTTCAGTTGTTTCATTTCATGCAAGCCAGATTTCTGAAAGAACACTTCCTCTTTTCTGTGTATTTACGTGCATATGGATGTGCCACTTCTTGTGGGAGAGTCAAGGAGAACTTTCTTGGTCTTTTTTCTATGAAAGGAGAAAAAAAGAGGAAAATACGCAGATCCATGGAAAGTTTGATCCAGGAAAAACGCCTGGGAATGTCAGAATTCCTTCCCTGTGAAAGCTTGTTTTTACAATCATGAAAGCAGTGGCTTGGTGAGTATTTGTGAGGAAACAAGATGAGGGAAAAACAGGGGAGGAGCCTGTAAGTGTGAAAAGGAACCACGTGGAGGGGAAGAAATCTGCCTTGGTCTGAATATTGATTCCCAGAAAACCAGATATTTATTTGTCAGGAGAAAGGAAATATAAAGCCACGGTAAAATTTAGTTTCTTATGTAGGAACATAGAAAGAAAAGAGGATTTTTCAGAAGCCAGAGTTTTATGCAGGACAGCGATGTCAGCTTCAGCAATTTCACTGCTAAGAGCTGCTCAAAACCTGAAAATTGCAGGCCTTAAATTGGCCAGGCTCACACAGAAGTCAAACAGTAATTAAAATCTTCATCCATTATTTTGTGCGGACATTGATTCAGAGTAAGAAAAAAGCCAACTTTTCTGATTAAAAACTTGAAATTTCATTGAAAAAATAATAACAAAAAACCTCTGGCAGAAATAATTGGCAAAATAAATTTGAGAAGCAAAATTTGTCAGTTTCATTATCTAAAAGAATTAATTAGCAGTAGGTATTGATTATCCAAAACTGATCATAAAAAACCCGGGAAAACCCAAATACTAATTTGCGACCTGAAATTAATCACCCGTAGCCGTATGTCTTTGCTTTTGAAGAACACCTGACAGATTAAATTTGGTGGAATTAAAGACTAAGGAATATTTCCTAAATCATATTTTCGGTAACTGTATTTGAAAAGCACGTGTTTGTGTCCCATCAATAAACAGGGCAAAGGTGTGGGACAAAATTAGAACTGATTAATTAATCTGAAATAGAAAAATACTGGCTTTGAGGAGTTCTAGAAAATTATCTCAGTGTACATGGGGATATTTTAAAAGTGGTGTTTCAGGCAAAACAAAATTCTGTCAATATAGATAAGGGTCCATGAAAAATAGTTATTTACTTGATGGGTTTTCCATTCACAGAAGAGTCTAAACAGGTAGAAATTTTTACCTGTCAGCAGGTGGTTTTGCCCAGGTGGATGTTTTTGGGCATTTTTTGTTGTTCTTTGGAGTTGATTTAAAAAAATTATTGGAATTAAAAAGGGAAAATTCATTTTCCCTCTATTGTCTCAGTCTTTTCCAACTCTACTTTTACAAAGGTTTTGGCTGTTTGATTCCACAACCATTCCATTTATCTGATGTCCTTTATTAAATCTTACAAATGCTTTGGATAGGAGAATTTTGTGAATATTTTTTAGAGGAATTTTGAATACTGATTTCAAAGCCATTATTTACCCTCTCTTTATTTCCTACTTTTGCTGTCACAATTTGCCGAGATGAAGACTGCACACGTGCAGATTTCTGTTAAATAAAAACAAACATTTCAGTTGGAAACAGACTATATTTCAACCAAATACACTTAATGTGCATCTACAGAGAATTTAATTTTATTTCGCAAAGATTAGACTTCTCTCTGTCTACATCTTGATCTTGGATCTAACACAAACACTTTATCTCTGAAACATGGCAAATCCAGAATTGGGACTCTCCTTTTAGGGTGGACAGGGAGAAGTGAAGGGTTTGCCAGCCAGACTGACCTTTGGGAGAGGAAAAGTGTCCCATGATGAATTTTTTGTCCTGGGGACACACAGCGCCCCCTGTGCAATTCACACACCAGCCCTGGTTCCTCTGAATATTAACTCTGGTGCTTTGAAAGCCTCCTGCAGATATTTTATAAATTTCCAGTTGCATACTGGCCATAAAATTGTCATTTGTGAAGTTGATTTATTTTAATTAAGAACATAAGTGATCCTGTGTCTCTCGAGATTTGCTGGAATGACTCATGCACTGATACTTATCTTATTACCTGGGGATTTAATATAATATTGAATTAAATTTTTCTTCCTACTGAAGGTTTCTGCATCAGAAATCTACTGATTTGATGATTAGGGTACTTAAAGAAAAGATAATACTTTATTTTCTATTTTAACCAGCTATGAAGACTGGCAGAAGGTGTTCCCATTTATTATGTTGTGATTTATACAATCTGCACTTCTTTCCCCTCATAGCTGAGCACGAATGGATGAACATCTTGATTTCAGACTTTATTTGAAAATGACTCCAAGCATCCTAAAACTTATTCAGCCAAATTAATCTCTTTATCTAATGGATAATTTGTCACTATTCATGAAAACCCTAAAGAGCAATACTCTATAATTTGTTCAGGAGAAGTCTCTGGTTGTCTTAAATCACGGGAAACTACATCAGCAAGAGAATGAATTTCCAACTCTCACAAGAGACCAAACATTCCAGGGTTTTTAGGAGGAAATCATGACCCATATGAGTCACTTGAAATTGCACTTAAATTTTGGGGGAGCATGGCCTGCACCTCGTAAGGACAAGCCATAATATTATAAATGCATTGTGCAGAAACTTGCTATGATTAAGGCTCTATACTTCTAATATCTCAAAGTTCTAATAGCTAATTGCATCATTCTAAAGAATAAAATTTGCCATCTGCTAGAAATGGAAGCCCAACGACAAAAGCTTAAAAAAACATGCATTCTCTAACAATTGAGTGTCGTGGAAATTGTAGCAGGAATATCTTTTATCTTCCTTTCTGCTCACTTTTCCCAGTGTGGTAGCCCATGATGTACATGGAGCAGCATCACAGAATTTGCTAAAATAACATTACAATTTATATTATTTATTCCATTCTAAAGGGGCAGCAGCATCCCTGCAGAGCCCTCTGGGTTGTTTATTATAATAATGCTGTGTATTTGCAGATTTGCAACAAGGAAATCTCTTACAAGGAGAACAATTAAAGCAGGAATTATCAGAATATTTTAGAGGTTACCCTCAAAACTGAAGTTCTTCTGTGGCCACGACTTCACATTGTGCTGAAATTCCTCTGAACCGGGAAGATCTTCTACAGGCAAGGATGTTCTTTGGAAAAAACCATGAAAATTTGGTGTCTCTCTCCTAAAAACCAGCCCCAAACACCCCTGAATCAAATCTGGATGAGAATGGACAATGGCATCACAAGAAACTGAAAGAAGCGTTCAGCTTTCCTTGCATGAAGAAATATCAGCCCATTTTCACTTGGAATCAACTTGAGTTTTTATCATTTTAGGTATTTTCCTGCTAATTATGCATCTGCTGTCTGCAGAAGATAAATAGGATGTCTCAAGTAAGCATTTAACCACCCAATTAATATAATTGTTAGACAATGAATATAAAATTATTGGCAAAAATTAGCTCATTATATTCTAATAAGGCAAAACTCAAAAATATTATATTCTAATACAGCAAGACCCCAACATTTATGTTTCTATTAAAGTAATTATATGGCATTTTTCAAAGCAAATAAAATCTGCACAAAAGTTTTGTGGGTTTTTTTATATAAAGTAGCATTTCTTCCTCCACTTATTTAGCAGTAAGATTTTGAACATCATTGTGTTCTCCCAATTTTATATAATCTCTCTAAACCAACTGGTTTCTTTTATACTTCCATTAAACTCCTCAAATATCAAAATCCAGTGGAAAATATTTAAAATATTTTAAAAGTTTAAAATAAATATAAGGCTTTCTCAAGTTTCTGTGTCCCTTGCAGGGGATTTGAAATTTAATTTAAATTCCCTTCCAACCCAAACAAGGCCATGATTTTACATAAGGAATCCACACTCTACAGGCAGCTCACCACGAGTCCTCCTCCTCAGCACGACTGTTGGTGTTACAGATGGAAAACAAAAAGCCAAATGAAAAACCTTTGTAACATGGAAAGGAAAAACAAAGGTTTAGATACAGAAAGACTTAACATCTTTAATCACTCATTTTTATTTTGCAAGACAAACCAGACATAATTTGAAATGGCTCAGTGAGCTGTAAAAAATTGACAGTAGATGTATGTGAGAAGGCTGAAAAAGCAATTATCTGAGACTAATTTGAGTTTATCAGGCAGAAATTAGACTTTTATGGGTAAAGTTCGAGTTTTGTATTCAAAATGATGCATGAAAATATATAAAATTTCAAGGGCAATATAGTTAAAACTTCCTTGGCAAATAACTGATTTTCTGTCTGCACAGCTCCTGCCTTCTCAACAGCTTTTATTCAAGTAGGAAATGTTCTAAAATAACAGATAATAAAAAAACCTGGAATACATAAAAAGGAGAGAAAAAGCTCTTTTTGGCTTTCACCAGACTTTGTATCTGACTTCTGCAACATTAGGGGAGCCAAACTGTTATTGCCAGACTCTGGAGAGGTTGGACAGAGTTCACATCAGAGATGCAGCTCTTGTAAGGCTGATTTTGGAAAAAGTACATTAACACGAATGCTCTGTGTCTTTCACTGACCCAGAGACGACTTTTTAAAGCAGTTTGGAGGGGTTTCTACATTTTAAAAAGTGAATCGATGCTATACTAGGGCAAAAGTCTAATTATACCATGCAATTACATCAGAGTTTCTCTTCTTGCACGTTAAAAGCATTAAGAAAATTGTAAATTAAAGCTCAAATTTCAAAGAGCTCTCCTGATTCCCTAGAAGGCATCAATCCTGCAATGTTCCATGCAGTAGTTACTATTTAGTGGCCAAACTCTTGTTTATCTAATTTTCCAATAAAATAAGGGACTATTTTTTCACATCTAACATGAAATAATATCTCTCAGGATGCAAAATGGATGCCCTGAAGGGGAGGAAATAGAAATGAAAGGTTAAACTTTAGGCCTGTGAATAAACTATTGAATAACTGCCTTATTAATCACTTTTTATGGTATTAAATGCACTGTGTGGAGTGTAAAGCATTCCAATAAACACTGGAGTGAATCTATTTGTACAGCTAAGCTTAATTCTAGCATTTCCTCAGTTGTCAGTCATCAGCCCTGCTGTCTCTTTCATCATAATTTACCTGGGAACTATATCCATAATGACTTCTATAATTATATTTTTCCTACAATAATTCTGAATGCTTCAGAGAGATTGTTTATTGCAGGAGGCAGGGACCAGAATCTTTCTGTAGGATCATTATGAAATCTTTTGTCTTGAAAAACTGTCTTCATTGCACGATTTAATTTGTTTAATTAGATGCAAAAGACAAATGAAAAAAGGAAACAAGAATTCAAACATAAGGAGTCTTTCACTAAACGCAGTAAAATTTAGATTCCTGGCAGGAATTCTTTCATTTCAAAGATTCATATCTTAATGAGCCTTGGAGAAGCCTCTATTGTCTCTCTAGTGAAGAACAATACTTCTGCAGCCCATAATTGCAGATTTGGTAGATAACTGAATCTTTTCTCCTCCCTGAATCCTGTCAGTGAAAAATATCTCTGCAATTGGTGAGCACACTTTGCAAACATGGGCAAATTTCTTGGATCTAATAACAATAACAAGTTCTGATGACTGAAACGACCAGAAAAAAGCAAAATTAATTCCTTGTATTTCAGTAGTTAACGTATTCTAGGAAAAATGTGCAGAGAATTCCCACATTCCATTATTCAGTTCAAGTGGAAAATTACGTTGGGGTTGTATTTACTGAACAACACCCCGAAAGGCTTGTGAAGGACCTTTTATGAGCCAAATTGATTGCCAAAGAAATAATATTTTACCACATCTGTCCTATACAACTTCCAGATTTTCCTCTGATCAGGTGGTCTAAACTCTTTGTCAGGTCAATTCCTTGAGAACTTTACTGATAATATTCCGTTGTCATGGAAGAGGAGAGTTTAAGGTTTGCCACACCTCCTCTGGATCAGAGGGTGTGTTTGAAATGACACAAGGACCACGAGGATGTATTCCTTCACACAATTTAAACTTAACTGGCTTTGGGGTGCGGGGAGGGGAAACAGATGATGGAGGAGAAATTCTTCTAAAAATTAATTTTGTACATGTAAATGTTTTTAATAACCCAGATGTTTTGATCGAGCTGCCCTCCACAAATGGTGGTGAGTGATTCTTCAGGGTGTTTTTCCTCCCTGCCCGAGACGTTGTTGTAAATGAGAGTGGAGGTTATCTTCAGCCCCTGGAATTCTGAGCACATTGCTGCAAACAGGCTAAAGGAGGGGCTCTTTTCCTAATGTCTGTCCTTGATCATTCCCAGATTCGTCCCTAAAGGCACTTTCCATTTTTTTTAGCCGAGCCTAATTCATTTTTTTTTAATTAAAATGATAATATTCCATCATATTCCTTTGAGAAGAGCTTAGCCTTTACATTACCATTATGTGCTATCTTACATGTCTTTACATGATAATGATTTTGCTGTTACTCAATAACTATGCTAATTTCAAACACAGGAGGTGAGATTATCTCCCTCCCAACACTTCCTTTCATACCATTCCACCCTGAAACACGCAGCCCTTCTTCCCCTTTGCATAAACATCATTACCAGGTCCTTCCACTGTCACAGCCTCCCTTAATCTGTTGGTCTTTGTGTACATAACACTGATCCTTGTCGTCCCCAAGTCTATGCAACAGCAGCATAATCAGGAGCTCAGGATGAAATCATTCCATTCCTGTGTTAGTCTCAATTTACATCGAGCACAGCTCTGCAGCTGCAAATCCCATACTTGGCTACACCTCAACAATTACATCTACAGGTCATGGATTGTTTCATTCTTTTCATTTTTCAGACTATCATGAAGAAATAAATAAATAGATAAATAAACATTTCTGTATCTAACCGAGCAAGGATTTAAAATACAATAACTACAAAGAGCTTCTTTCGTTTAGAATTTATTGCTCTATTTCTGTATGAGAGGGGCTCTCACCAATCCACACCGATGTCTCCAAGGGGTGTCAGAGGATGGTGCCAGACTCTGCTCAGTGATGCCCAGCACCAGGATGAGTAGAAATGGCCATAAATTAAAACCAAGAAGTTCCACCTCACCATGAGGAAGAAGTTCTTTCAGTGGAAGGGGCAGAGCCCTGGAACAGCTGCCCAGGGCAGGAGTGGAGCTTCCTCTCTGGAGTCATCCCAAACCCAACTGGACACGTTCCTGTGCCACCTGCTCCAGGTGACCCTGCCTTGGACTGGGTGATCTCCAGGGGTCACTTCCAGCCCTGACTGCTCTGTGATTCTGTATCACAGAAAACAGGTTTTGCCTTATTTTGAATTCAAGTTTATGCTAAGTTTAATGAGGCTTGCTAGATCTGACACATCCTATCTGAGTACCACAGTGATAGATACATTAGATATACCAAAATAGATATATTAGACAGGCAGAATTAGCACTGTATGTGCTAGGGTTGATTGATTACTTGATGAGTATTATATTCCCTTTACTGTTCTCTAAACCCCAGCTTTATTAACTCCAACCAATTTTCTCCAACTCTTCAATTTGTAGAACTAATTGTGCCTCGTTGCAGCTTCCTCCATCTAACTGATGAAGACTTAAGAGACAGAAGCCTTCTACAAAGTTGACTGTATACATAAAAAGCAGATTTTAATAAACTGAAACTTGTTTAACCATATTTATGTGTTAATTGAAATGTTTATGTACAGGCAAATGCCTATATATGAATATTTAATAAATTTAATTCTGGATTTTACTTTTTCTCACAGGAAAATCTGAATTTTGGTTGAGTACAAGTTCCATAAAACCTTTAAAATTTTTCATTATTAACTAAAGAAAGGTAAAGAGATATTTGTGCTGTCTTCATTGTTTCTGAATTAAATTTACGGCACTAAAGCCTACACTTGTGATTTATAGAGGAGAGTGTCTTTTCTCCTGCTCAGAGCATCGATTTTCTATACCAGTTTAAAGGAGGCACTGCATCTATAGAACAGGTAATGAATAACATCTTCATAGGCAGAAAGGCACTCTAAACAAACATTTGCAAGAATTGATCTCACCTTTGTTTTGCCCTCTGTCTTGGGAAACGTGTTGTGTAGGTTGTTATTAGCATTAATCTAATTTTCATGGCAATATGTTTGTTCTCTCTCCAGATAAGGAAACCATATACTGTAATTAATTTGATATTGCATTTAGAATCTTGCATAAGTTTATAATTTAAACTACTACTAATCATTTAACAGTTGAATCAAAAGTTCTGTTTAACAACATCAGATGCATTAACCAGTTTGGAACAGGAGCTGCTCTTTGGAAACCAATCATATCATTATTACAGGGGCATAAAATCGACTGCTCAGAGTTATTGTAGTATTGTATGAAACAATAACTATTTTCACAATTAAACACATATTTGCTGTGGCAATTTAAAGACAAATATTATTTATTGTGTGTTTTAGTTACAGCAAGTCAGAGTGAAGTTGGATTGACTAAATTCAGCACTTACTATTTATTTATGGTTTAATTTGACACGACAATCAATTTTTCTTTACTTGCTGAGGGTTTTTTTTTTAGCAGAAAATACACTGTCATAATTTCATTTTATTTTGTCATCCTAAGTGAGCTTCCACAAGAAGCGCTCCACTGCTAAACAACCCTCTCAAGCAGCAATGGCAGCATAATTAGGTCTCTGCAGACTTATTCCGAAACCATTTAGTGCAAAGGCGTAATCTCCTGTCATGACATAATAATGTGGTCTCCACGGGCCAGCTCTGAGCTTGCTTTGACACTGCAATGGCGAGAAAATGACTTCATGTGAGACCCGCGTGGATTTGTGCTAAAGCAGCTGCGGCCCTGCAGAGCCTGCATGGTGCCGTGCTCTGCCCTCATGGCCAGACCTAGAGGCACCATCCTCTGTGATGCCTGAAGATTTCAGCCTTTATGTTTTTCAAATCCTGTGCTGCGTTAGTGCATAACTCTAAATCCCATATAGAGCGCTGGTTAACTGTTTTTACATTTTGGTCAGACAAAACAATCCCTCTAGGCCTGAGACCCAAGGACACCCTACTGCCTCAGGCCCCAAAAAGCATAAAAAAAATGAGCTGGAGGCAAGCAAACTGGGGGAATGTGGCTTCATTACCTGCAGCTGTAACTGGAGGATTAACCCCTGGTATGTGAATGGACCAAACATATAAGTCTATGAAAAACTCGTGGCCATTGTCCACCTTGGGTGTAGCCCCTCTCAGAGGCTCCTGCCTGCCCAAGGTGTACCTGTTTGAAGGCCTTCAATAAATACCCACTTTATTCTCTTGACCTTCTCTAGCCTCTCTTCTGGGTGGCCACTCCAAGGCATCGTCTGAAGGCAGAGCACAGCAAACCAAGGTTGTTGGCTGGTAAAAAATCCACCTATGAGAGGCTGGGTGTCAGGAGTTTGCTGCTCACAGAACCCTTTTTTTCTAACCAGGGTCACCCTCAGAAATTCCTTCTAGGCCCTAAAACTGACGCCTTAAGATTGTAGCTTTTATATTTTTCATATATTTGTAATCCTGCAGTTCTTTAGTGGATCACTCTAAACTCCACACACAGTGTCAGCTGCTGCTTTCCCATTTTGGTCAGACACAACAATTCCTCTCCAGGCCTGGCAATCAAGGGCACCTCACTGCCTCAGGCCTGAGAGATGGAAACAAAAGTGAGTTGGGGGGAGCAAACTTGAGGTAAATGACTTCATTACCAGAAGCTGTAATTGGAAGATTAACGCCAATATGCAAATGGACCAAATTTATAAAAGTGTGAAAACCCGTGACCATCGTCCATTTTGGGTGCAGCCCCTGGGGGGTTTTGTCTGCTTGAAATGTCCCTTCAATAACTATAATCGCTTTTTATTTCCTTAATTTTCTCTGGCCTCTGTTTTTAGGTAGCCCGAAAAAGGCATGAAAACAGCAATGGTGGGACAAAACCCCCAGACGCCTTCTCCAAGTCTATCAACTCCCAACATTTTACATCTAAGTTTCAGATGTAAAGAAGAAATAGGATGTGGAATTATAGAATCACTGACTAGTTTAGGTTGGAAGGGACCTTAAAGACCACCTGATTCCACCCCCTGCCATGGGCAGGGACACCTTCCACTATCCCAGGTTTCTCCAAACCCTCTCCAACCCAGCCTTGGACACCTCCAGGGATGGGGCAGCCACAACCCATGGATTTGATTAATACCACTCACATAACTTTTTTCCTCTCATACTCAAGTCAGATTCATTATTTTCAACATTAATAAAAAAGATTTATTAAAAATTATTACAAACTTAAATTGTCATTAAAATATTTCTTTTCCCATCTGTGCTAGAAGCAGCCTTTGTTTTATTATCTCATGGTTCATCTTTCAAGACTTCAGAAAGTATTTGTTATAAATATTTTAATTGTTTAGCACAGATGCAAGAAGCAGGGTGGCTTCAAGTCAGCAAAATGGAATGCTGAAGTACCTTGTTGAAAATGGAAACAAATTAATTTTATAACAGCAAACTGAAAAATAAAATCTCTGCAACATAAAGGAAAATTTTATTATCACAAATACCTAACTGCTCCTTCTGATTTACCTTGAACACATTTTTATGGCTTTAATTGGAAAACAGCTAAAAACTTGTCTTACAATAAAGTTACGCAAATATTCAGCTCTTTTTAAATGGCCTCAAGAAAGAAAGAAGAAATTTTGGAGTAAAATCCTTTCCCGGCTATTTCCTATAAAGAAATAACGGAGAGGAAACTATAAAAATTACTGTGTCATTACCATCAGAGTCCAGAGAAGCCCACAGGTTGCATAATTATTGTGCCATAAGACATGTGAAACCATGAGTGGTAACTGAATGTGTGTCTATTCTGTGATTACTTGAAATGGCAGTAAAAATAATTGAACATTTCCATAAGGGGGTACATGTTCTGACCCTTATCAGCACAAGTCTGGACAAGGGTAATTCGAGGAGACAAATGAGAAGCAGCTGCTCCATGAGTGATGATGGAATCACAGAGTAGATGGACACTGAGAAGCAGATCCCTACTTCAAAGTAGATCTTAAAGAATTTGTCACTCGCCTTTCACAATGCGCAATAAATAAATTGATCTGGAGCTAGAAATACAAAATAGATTTTTTTCACCCTGTAAATTGTATGTTTACAACATATGGGATATATGAGAAACAAGTAAAACTGTGTGTTAATTATTGTATGGAATATCAACAACAGAAGTACTGCCAGTTTTTGGGACGTGTATTATTGTCACGTAACATGCAGTAAATCTAAGGGATCTTAGATATCTCATGAGGCAGCCTATGAACATTGTCACCATGAACATCAGGCATATTCCCATTTATAGCTGATTGTTTGTGGTTTTAATCACTGTGAGGAAGGCTACACTTATCTGTCACACAGCTCCACCACCATCTTTGATGTATATACTTGGAAGTATTTCTTTCTCCAAGTGCTCTCAGATACCCTATAAACAAAAATCTGTAGATTGTCCCTTCCTTGTCATCATTTGGACTTTCCTTTCCAACACTGAGGTGTCCAGTTTGTCAGCAGATTGAGCACTGAGCTATCCTCTGCCTTATCCACCAGGAATATTTTCAGGAAGATAAATCTGCAGCCTGTTGCTCTGTTTACATCATTAACCTCTTGGCCTCAGCTTACAATCATTCCTTTTATTTCCCAAAACTATTTTTTTGCTTGCTTTTGTGTCCAAGGTCACCTCCTTGTTCTAGCACACCCTTTGGATTTGCTTATTCCTGACTCACTGAATCACTCCATTGCTGCATTTCCAACCAAGTGCAGTCAGATATTTCCACATGGACCCTGCCCTGGGTGTTTCTAAGGGACAACTCTGATGATTTTCCCTTTCTTTATTTTTCCCTTGCTGTGTAAAACACCCGGCAGCAATTAGGCTGCTGATTTCTACATCATTTTTAGATCTACATCTTTTTTACACCTACGTCTATTTTACATCTACCCACTGGAAATGTGTAGAGAAGACAAAGGCGTGCAGCAGCAGGAAATACTGTGCACAGGAAATTCTGGTTAAATATTAGGATTTTAACTTTTTTTCCCTACCAGAGGTGTGCTCAGACACTGGCATGTGAAGCACAGATGCTGAGGAATGGCCATCCCTCAAGACGTTCAAACCTGCTGGAGCAACCTGCCCCGATCTGCCCTGCTGCAAGGGTGTGGGGGCGGAAGGAGTTGGGAGAAGTGACCTCCAGAGTGCTTTCCAAGCTGGAATTAAATAGATATTCTGCTGATGCAAAAAAAAAAAAAAAAAATTGAAGTGATGAGTGCCATAAATGCCTCTGTTACAAACTAATGAATACAGAATGATTGGACAAAGCCCCATAATATGATTGCTTTTATACCCCGGTTTTATTTTCACTTATATACTGCTCACATTATGGGCTGTAACTTACCCCTGCACACTGCCAGCACACAGACTATTTTTTCATCATTTTCTTTTGGATCATCAGTTTTCCCTCACTCACAAACAGCAAGCAAATATCTTTACAGCTTTACAACAAAAGGCATTATTCTAGATATACCAGAATAGAGCATATCTATTATATCTTTTGTGCCTTTGATTCAGTGCCATACAGTGTACATTTCATGAAAATAAATAGTATTTACTATGATGTAAATCGAGAAGATATTTCCTAGGCATGGTATGAACAAGAGCCAGAAGTCTTCCATTTTATGCACCTTTAACATTTCTTTTTATATCAGCACGTTTCTCATTCTGGCCATCTCTGACAGGTTTCAAATTATAATGTTCTTTTTTTATATTCTCAACACAGCAATCAAATCTTTAGACCTTGAGGAGAAGGAGGAAATTAAGGCCATTAACATGTTAGAGAATTGTTTGATTTACTCATTATAAATTATTCTGAAGCTGAGCAGCTCATAAGACATGCCCAAAGGGAAGACAAATTTTGATTGGCAGTGTCAAAGAAGTCAAGGACATGGAGAGGTTTTGTTAATAATTACTAAGTGCCATTAAGAAATGCTGTGTGCTATCTCTCCAAAATCAGGGTGATTCTGATCCAGAATTTCCCAGCTATCAAACACAGTAACACCTGAAGTTACAATTAAAAGACAGGTTGAGAATATATGCTGTAAACCTCCTCTTCATAACTATAAAAGATGAAAACACTTTAAAAACTAGTTAAGCTGGAAAAACAAACTTGAAGATAGCAAAACCCCTCAGATACAAGTTCAGATGTGACTGTGCAGGGAGGCCTCTCCATCATGGTATCCTAAATCTCATTTTTTCCTCACTATATACACAACTTTCCATCAATTATCAAAAATACACAACAAACACCAGTTGCACATCAGCCAACAGGACCTTCTCAGAACCCCACCTCTACCCTGTAACCCCCGTTATGGGATGGTTAACAGCAGAAATCCACTGTAACCCTAAATCCCTGGGCCAGGCACGGTGGCTCCACAGTCTGACTGTGCCCACTAAATGTGTGAATTTCCAGAAAAAATGTTTCCTTATACAAGCAAATTGTGCACAGACTCAGTTTTCAGGAAAGCAAAAGCCACAATATCCTAGGAAAGGAGGGAAGAACAATTTTACCATCTGTTCACCTGAACTAAGCCAAAAAACCTTACCTGAAGAAACAGGTGACAGACCTTGTAGATGGAACTGTGCAAACTGGCAGCTTTCACTAAAAATTCGGACCTTCCCAGGTTTTGGAAGAGGTTCTGTCCTTTCAGTACCAAGCAGTGGTAACAGTCCAGGTGAAACAGAAGTCCTGTGCCTCTGGACAGGTGTGTGTGATGCACTCTTGGATCACAGCACTGGGGTTTGCTTTTCTTCCTTAGGTGCTCAATACACAAACTCTAAACATTACCTGTGATGGAAAACAGGGAAAAAAGATCATCCAAGCACCCTCTTCACTGGTATCACAAACCCCTTCACTCCAATGAAGAGGGAGCATGGCTGTTTGTATTTGAATAACATTTATTTTATTACTTGTACACACTATAGTAGGGCAGCCAGCTAGAAAGTCAGGGCTGGATTTTTTTTCTGTGTTGTCCTATACTTATCCCCCTCGCAGGCAATTTTCCCCTCTAGCAACTTTAAAGCTCTGCTTGTTTTCTGAAGCCACCTTGATGTGTGTCTGCCTTTCCTAAATAAATAAGGCAGCCCAGCTGCCCCCTGGGCATGGCACAATGGCTCGGTGACATCCTGGGAACAACTGAGGGCTGCCACAGGCTTCTCTCCTCATTTCCAGCAATACAAGTTCGCTGCTCTGTTGGAATTAAATGTACTTTACAGGGGGTTTCCTATGGACAGAAATTTTTAAAGCCAGAAAAGATCAAAATTTTCTTCTGGCACTAAAAAAATATTTTTATATTCTATTAGAAATGTCATGTTGTTCTTTTACAACTGGAGCTGTGTTATTGCAGACCCCTAAAACTACAGAGCAGCTGCATCAAGGCGGTTTTTTTTGTTTCATTTTTACAAGATCACAGATAATTAACATTTTATTTTGAAAGCATTTTTTCTTAAAACAAATCCAGTAATCATTAATTTTTAATGTAGTGAGCTAAGGATTTGTCTTTGATATCATCATTACAGACACTGCACATCTGTAAATTCGAAGTGATAGGACAGCAAATACCTTCAGAAGGACAGACACTGCCTTTGAAGTCAGTGTATATATGGTTTAACATAAATGTAATTTCACAGCAAACTGCCTTTTATTGTTCACTCTTGTTTTGTCCTGACACTCAGTGTCTTGTAAAAAACATTCTGAACTTTGATATAAATAAATAATGTAATACTTTCCTTTAAACTCTTTGAAAATAAACTAAATGGAGGCAGGCAAGTGGGATAATGAACAGAGACCTGCACGAATTCCAGTGTCCAGCACACCCTGAGAAGCCCCATGGCTGCCACATCTGATGGCCACTCTATTTAAAGTCTTGGATCAGGTTTCCAGCCCTTTTAAAGGCTGCAGTGCAGCAATTTTTCTCTATCTGACCATTTTTTTGTAGGTCGTATTCTCTTCTAACCGTGAGCAAAAATTGCCATAATGTTGGTTTTGAAATGTTGGGATTTATTTCTTTTCTGTCTTTAAGCCCTTTAAAAATATCAATTTTAGCAGTTAATATGGAACAAGAACAATTATGTTCTTAACCATTTCACAATAAGCTTTTAATTGTATTCTTTTGATAGAGAGGGGCATGTCTGCCTCCAAAGTCTGCAAGCCTGCGAATCAAAGAGGGAGCCCACTGCCACAGAAAGGAGAGAAAATCTGGCTAGCAAAAAATTGCAATTAAGATTGAGCTTCCCTGAGGCAAGACAGCCTTTTGTCATCAAATAAAACATAGACAGCACCATGTAACTGACCTAAGAGTGCTGGCTCATTAAAAACCTGCATATTTATGGTATTTATGATGGGGTGGTTATTGCAGAAGCATAAGGAATATAGAAAATTTCTATCTCTAAATGTTAAGGACTACATCATTTCTACAGCTTGCAGAAATGCAGTCTGGGACAGCATTGCCAGGATCCAACCTCCAGGAGAGAAAAACAAAAGGATTGTGCAAATATCCCTCAGTGAGGCCTGAATTCAGGCTGAAGTTGGCCATATGACCGTGAATATTGAACTAAAAGAAATGAATCTGAGTGTAAGAATAAAACAAGGAAATGGAAGATGGAAGATGAAGCTGTGGATGAGTGGATGAAGTTCCCACAGAAGCTGTGGCTGCCCCTGGATCCCTGGCAGTGCCCAAGGCCAGGCTGGACAGGGCTTGGAGCACCTTGGGACAGTGGAAGGTGTCCCTGCCATGGCAGGGGTGGCACTGGATGAGTTTTAAAGTCCCTTCCAACCCAAACCATCCTGGAATTCTGTGGAAGGGAAGATACATCAGGCTAGAGACACATGCTCTACATGGGGAATGTCACAGAACCTGTCTGTCCATTTTCTCCTCAGAAATCCGGGGAAAACTCAGATTGTTTGGAGGTTTTTTTTAAGTAAAGCAGGCCACGCTCCTCACATGTACTGAACTTTTAGAGTTCTCAGGACAAAAGGAGAGGGCACAAGTCTTCAAGGAGAATGAGGAGTGAGATGCTCTCTGTGCCCCATCGCAGTCCTACCCAACCCAAACACCTGAAAAAAGCAATTTTCCCTTTCAATATCACTCAGCCTTGCCTCTGCTGGGAGTTAGTAAATAAACCTCTTCTGACTCCAGCTGTATGACTCCAACAGCAAAAGCTGCGTTCCCACAAAGAGAATAAAACTCCCAAAACGCGAAAGCTCAACATTCTTCTGGTTTGCGTTAAACAATCGCAAAATGTCAACACAAGGGGTGGAATTCTCTTCCTTTTCCCGGTGGTTTGGCACTGCTGGGACAGCTCTGCCTTCGGTGCAGTGACACCTGACTCACACGATGCCAGCGACGCGGGGACGGGGGCCAGAGCTGGGTGCAGCTGATGAAACATGACAAGCATGAAAAATTAAATGAAGGAAAACATTCCCTTTGATTTGATAGCTCTGATCAGCTTGACACGGAGTTGGTTGTCTAAATTTCTGGCTAACTCGAGGGTGGAAATGTTGGTAAGGCAGGAAGATTTCCAAATTTTTGAAGTATTAATAGTTCTATTCCAACATATTTCATTGGTAAAATAACCAGTAACAAGACACTGCTCGCAAAAATATTTCCCACTTGGGTGTCACAATTGATTACTCCTCCTGTTACATTATTTTTATTTTATCCAATGAATCTTCTATCAGATAAGACCAAAGAATGTGCATATTTTCTACCATAACAGCTTTAACAAAAATATTTTTTAGTTTTCTTAATGTCTTTTAGAAATATATTTTCTCAGCATATGCAGAGATTAGTTTTCAAGCCTGCAGCAAATCATGTGAGTATTGCACCTATTACGCCAACTTTAAGTGCAAAATTTTACAAGGATAACAAAGTCAGCAAGGATTATTAAAGTTTTATCCCTGTTCTGCTGTGAATCATTTAAATTTCAGAGATTTTGCTAATAGCTTAGATAAATATTTAACACTTCTGATTTTCTGTTTAGACATTCTTCTAAATATAATACAAAAATGACAAATAATATAGCACCTACTGCAATTACAACCTATTTTACCAAGATAAATACTGCAAAAAGCAAGGCTCTCTCATATTATTATTGGAGATAAATATTGGAAGTTTAGACAGAGAAAACTGTGGGACAGAAATACCAGCTCCTTATCTCTCACTCAATTATACATCTTTATTTACATGCACTTTTAAACTAAAAGTCAGTAATCAAACACTTTATAGCAAAGGGTTTGCTAGAATCTCCCCCTCTCCATTTATTGAGGATATTCTGTTTTTAAAAACCTTTATTGAGGAAAGGTTATGAGCAGAACTAGGAGTAAAAGGATTTAGTGAGGATATTCTGTTTTAAAAATGCTTGTTGAGTAAAGGTTATTACTAGAACTAGGAAACTGTAAAAGCAGAGAGCTGGCTTTTAATAAATATATTAATTTGAATGAAATGTTACAACCCCAGTATCTCCCACTGGTTTCAGCTGGTGCCACTTTTGGGCAGCAAAGGTTGATAAACACATCCAGCTTGTGATCAGTCTGACAAAATATAAAATTTCACCTGCTAAGTGCCAAAGATTCCACCAACTGCTGCTGCTGCTGTAAACATTTAACGACTTTCAGAAATATTCCCGTATTTTTGCTCTCATAAATAGTTCTTGTTCTGCAGAGCCCTGGTTTCATGGGGGCCGATAATCAAAGCATCCAATTCATACCTTTTATACTTCTGTTCCAATGATATGAGAAATTTCTGCAGAGTTCTTTTTCCTCTTCTGTAGGAACACTATTTCCCCTGTATCCAGGTAAATAGTCATAGATCTGAAAAAGGCAATTGAATTTTTATGTCTTAAAGGATTTATCTGAAAGAGGAATACTCTTTTCTATCTTCAGAACCAGACATAAAGCTGTCTGAAAATGTTACATTTTTATATACTCCACAATTTATTCTTATAAATGATGGATCTACTTCCAAAAAGTGACAGACTTCTGTAATGTGAAAGATGAGTTTCAGTTTAATGAACTGTATTCTCTGTCTACCATTTATATAACAACAGATAAAAAACCTTCACTGAAAATTATAATCTCAAAGAATGGAAATAATACCTTAGAATGATGTCACGAGCTTAATTTCAACTACCTTTGGACTGTCTGAAAAAGCAGGAAAAAGAAGAAAAAAGGCATAAATATTAAGTACAACCAGTAGAGCACCATGCATAATGAAACCTTTCTTCCATGAATTGCCGTAAAGATTTTTATAGTTTCAGTATCTAATGAAATTTATTTCTGATACATAATTGATATTGACTTTCTCAATGATAATCCCATTTATATCTAATAAATTATGGATATTGATTCCATTTAGACCCCCAAATAAAGGAATAAATAAATAAAAATACAGGGTTACTCTAGATCTGAAAGCTTTCAATGTCAAAAAAGCCAACCCAACTTACTCAGGTACAGCAGGATATGTGATGACACAAAAATAATATTATTATAACAGGGAGTTTATATGGAAGAAATTAACACTAGAAACTTAAAAGGTTAAAACAGTCTCCCAAAACTGTAAAATGTTTAGAGATCTAGATAGTAGATATATGTAAAAACAACTATGATCAACTAACAAAACGAATCAAATATATTTCTTGACTTGTAATGAAGGTAAATATTGTATTTGTATATTTTTATGTAAATATTTTTCCAGCTGGAGGCTCTCAACTATAAAATATAATGTTACATGCATTAGAGGAGCTTTACACATTAAAATAAACAAAAAGGGACTGCAGAAGAACCAAGTCTTATCAGAAGAACAGGAGACACAACCAGAGGTTTTCCACCCCCACGTTTGCAATGGATTTTTTGCATTATAAAATAACTCCATGCTTTGGAAGAAAGGGCCAATAATGCACCTTGAGCTGTTCCATGGTGCAAAGCAGCCTAATCAGTGCAACGTTACGCTAATTTTTATTAGTCAAAACTCATATCCTGCCTGTGCAGCTTGGGACTGATGAGGAAAAGAAAAGATTTGTTGGAAGCTCCTGCAAGAGCAGGTCACATTTTAATACTGTAATGGGCAACTACTGCATAATGTTTCCTCTTATACTTCTCTTTGTAAACTTTGTGCTGACCTTCGAAACTGAAGATGGATCAATACCATTTTATAAGACTATAAAACTGCATGAAACACTAAGTCAATACTGTATTTTTATCACGCTTGTGATATAATGCAGTCCTGTACATCAAACAGCTCTGAGAGTACCAGAGAAGGCTCGAAATTTTGTTTAAAGATATGAATTCAGCCAAATTTGCTGAATGCCAAAAATTGTCATCAGCCCAAAGACACCTTAATGTCCAAAAAAGCCCCCCTGAACACATATGACCAAGCTGATGCAAACTTGAATTGTCCAAATCCCACTAAATATAGGACATTTTGTGTGTGTGCTTTAATGCTTCTTTCTGATCTAACTCAATTTTCACACAAACAAAAAGTACCTTAATTCCTGAGTAGGTTCTACAGAGAAGATTTACCATAAATAGTGTTTTAGCTGCTCTTGCATCACAGTTTTTAATTCACAGGAGCTCACTGTGTTTTTGTAAAACACTCATAAACACAAATGAACGTTAATAAATAAACATGACTTGAAAAAATCATAATAGCAAAGCAGAAGAAAAGGGAAAGAGGATCACAAGATTATTTGCCTTATCTTGCAAGGAAAAATAAAGAGAAATAAGTAGCTGTAATTAGAATTTCTAATTATTTCTGAAAAGCTCTTGCATTCCAGGTGCAAGCATGAATAAAACCCTTTGGATGAGAACATCTCTATGACCTTTCCATCAGTAGGAAAGCAATTAGGCCAACTCCTCTCACCCCTCATAATGAAAGATCTCTCCATCTTTATGGTAGAGCCAAGTTTCCTTGGGCCCAGGATCAAATCTGAGTCCTGAATCCTTTCCAACGTTGGCTTTGTCACAGGGAGCCTGATTTAGAAACAGGGGAGCCAGTTGACACATCTTTAATCAGAATTATTTTCCTCTGGTGGTCAAGGCATTCATCCTCCCGATTGTGAGCTGCTCCCCGTCCTTTTTGCAATTAACACCCATCTGAGCCCTGCGAGCTGGAGGGATAATGCTCAGCTTCAAGGGCAAAACTATTTTATTGCCCTCAGCATGAGAAATCTGTACACATGAAACGTATCCCTCGTAAGAGAAATCCCCACACACCCCACCTCTAAAGAGAAAAGTATTCCTTCTGTTCAAATAAAGCTGCAAAGGCAATCTCCAAACAAACATTCAGCTGGATCAATAGCTAGAAATTGAATAGAACAATGTCTCATGCTGCTTTATAGAATTTTCAAAAGATTTGAACCGCACAAACCCAGGTTTTCAAGTTCCACCACTGGGATTTATCGTCTTGTTTTCTGAATCTAGGAAAAAAAAACCCAAAAACCAACAAGCTAACAAAGAACAGATTCACATATTAAAACTTAAAAAAAAAAAAAGTGCTGTATGGTCAAAAAGTACCAGAGGCCTAAACTTAAGCCTAGAAAAGTAAGGGCATCCCAAGTTAGGCTCAGGTGGTTTTGTTTGCCTTGGAGAACTTCGGAGCTGAAAAGGAATTTTATGCATCTTTCTTTTTCATGCCCAAGTGCAACAGATATAATTCACCTTTACCAAGATCTGAAAACTGATCTCTAAAAATGAAAATTAACAGGCACATATCCATGAAAACAGCCTTCCCATTAATTTTTAGGGGGATATTTTTAATTTATTTAATGATTTTTTGTTTTTCACTTGAACAACAATATGTTATAATTTTTCTCTATAAACATGGTATCAATTACTTAATTTTCTATAGCACAAAACCAGGAAATAGATATTTTATGTATTAACTCCTGGCCTGTAAGATGTGTCTTAGACATTACACTTACGGAGAAAATCAAATTTGCTCCATTACATGGAAAGAAACATCATGAAAAAAAAGACATCAAATTGTAATTCATACCAAAGAATCCAAACCAAATTAAAAAAAAAAAAAAAAAAGGAAAGGAAAGGATCACCTCTTTTGAGCAGTTTGGTTTTCTTTGTGGAAAATTACTTCAGACCTGAAATTTATCTCTATTTATTTCGGTTAGGAATCCTATAGCCACGTGGTCTAGGAGAGCTGTCCAGTTTCTAAGGTAAGGCGACAACAGAAGTTGAAAGAGCAATTTCCCACCTCTCCAGGAACCCGGAGTCCTCCCAGGTGGGATCCAGTTTTGCTGTCACCTGCCTGGTTCTGCGAAGCACCCTGCTGTTTTCCAGAGCAAACCCAGGTGTTCCAGAGGCTGCAGAGTTCCCACAACGCCCCACAGGCGAGGAAAAGAGATTTGCAGATGAGGAGGCAGGAAAATGGGGCTCCCAGGTTTGGATCCCACCACGCCCAGCGTTCTGTACCTGTCTAGAATCCTGCTGTGCATTTCTTTTTCCTCTTCCTAAGTCACATCAACCAATTTGGCTCCAAAGACCACCAATCCTGCAGGCTGCTGGATCCACAGTCAGTATAACTGCAGAATTCTTCTGAAAGAAAGAATAAAGAAATTTGTCTTTATCAACCGTGCATCATCATAGGCAGCCTCAGAGAAGAACAGTGAGGAATGTTACTTCTTTTGAAAAATATAGGGATTTATTTTTTTTAATATAACAAAGATTAAAAGAATGAAAGGGTCAACAATTTTTAATAAAATAGGAGAAAGTCATTCAAATGGGATCATTATCCATCATCTAGATCTGATACAGGATTCCAATCTCTGAGACAATCATGTATCAACCATGGCTTGGAGATTTAATTCTCACCAGGAAAGATGCAGCTCCAACACTTACCACTGAAGTACTGCCTTGGTTGAAGAAATAAATAGGAAAAAACGTAGTGTTATGAAGAATAAAGAGAAGTGACAGGTTGGGATTATTACATTTAATTGCTTTAAATGACAGTGCTTTTTTTCTCCTGTCTTTCACATATAATTTTTCTCTTTTTTTTCCTTAAATCTAAATTCAAAGAATGGGAATTATTTTGTTTCCAGTAACAAAACAAGTTTGGGTTTTATTTGGTTTCTTTTTTTCACACAGTTTAACTTAACACTGTGTTTGTAATCATTGCAAAGAAGCTTAGAAACACATAATATCTTGGCTTTTTTTTTTTTTTTAATGTCTCAGGGGAGATGCTACATTTTTTAGAAGATGTGAACAAATAAGTCGTCAGAAAACATGTCAAACTTGAAAGTCTCAGGCTCCAACTGTGGAAATAAGTACAACCTACTCTTGTCTCTTATAATTAGGTCTATTGATTTATGTGTTTTGTTTTACTTGCATTTCATACAAGTATAAACAGATGAGAAAGTAGCAAGGGGAAATATAAAGAAAGTAAATAAAGTGGTTTAGCATAAATGAAATACCTAGAAGAAATGAAGTTCATTATTACGGTGTGATGTAATCTAAACTAGTCTCATTTATTTCTAGCTTGTTTTACCCGAGCTGTTACTCTTTAAAAGTTTCCAAGACCACAGCAGACCAAGGCCGTGGGCAGGGACACCTTCCACTGTCCCAGG
>VZTG01002429.1:1097492-1117761 GCA_013397845.1 Melanocharis versteri
AAAAAAAAAAAGAAGTACAAGGAAGCTAAAGAATCAGAAGAACTGACAGAGCAAGAAACGTATCGGTGACCATTGCACGGGGCATCTACACAGAACGGGAATTGTGACATGACAAAGAAAGAACAATCAGAGCTTTGCCCAGATGTTTTGCCCCAAAACTTTGTCCTTGACATCACCTTATATTTCTGTTCGGAGAACCTCCTCTCTCACTCTGTCCTTCCCTCCATAAAATGACATTTGCCACTTGCCCACTCAGATTCCAAGCTATTTCCACCGGAGCAGCTCCTGGTCACTCACCTGCAGAGTGCCTGGAAGCTGGCACTGACCTTGGCCGCTCCGCAGGCACTGCTGTGAAGAGCACAATTAATAACACCTCCTCCAGGGCTTTCCTTCACGTGGAAATCGCACCAAGCTAAATCACAACCTTGAGAAGTCACTTAGTGGTGTTTTCTAATTGAATGTAATTGTCAAGTGAACCCAAATCCTGGGAGACATCGCCACATTAACACAGCGCCTCGGACTTCTTAGTCACTCTGACAAAGTGTTGATCTCCCTTCCCATGGCACTACAAGCCAGGAAATGCAGCAGTGTCACAGCCAGAACAGCAGGATATTATTTCTGCTTCTGTCATTTGATCATCACGTATTATTGAGGAAAATAATGTGTGTTTTCCTGAGCTTCTTCACTTGTTTTACAGGAAATAATAACTGTGACCTACTGGGGAGGGGAACCGAAGGACACAATTCAAACTTGGAAAACATGCTGAGATAAGAGATGTTAAAGAAATTCAAATATTTATTGCGAGGAGTTGAGCAAATACCATTTTTCAGAATTACTGAAGTTTCTTACTTGGCATACAATTGGCAGAATTATAGAAATTATGTTTTCTATAAATTTAGCCTTTAATCACACAACACTTTCTCCACATTCTTTCGTTGAAACACTTTTCCCATCAACCTAATAGTTGGAGCTCAGGGATTTTTCATGGTGTCAGCGGTATTCTGAAAAGTAGCTTTAGAGGCCTATCCTTTTTGTATTAACAGATATAAATAGCAATATCAAAAAGAATGTAAAAAAACCCGTTTTTGCAGGCTTTGCACTCTACCTGCTGTGCAGCCCATGTTCTTGACCTGCGGAAAGCTAACGACAGAGTTAGGGCTTAATACTCCAGCAATCATGCAGGTGATCTGTTGGGCTGAAAGGATGAGCTTTCATATTAAATAAGAAAGTGGGGAGGGAAAGAAAAAGCTGCTAACACATCCAGCTTGTTACATTAACTTTGGCCAAATCCGAAAATGAAAGAGAACTGAGACTGGAACCAGTGGCCCAGAGCACAGGGAATTTAAGTAACTCAGAAGAGGCCAAGGCTCTCCGCACTTAATGAAAAAGCCACTGACCTTGAAGACTGATGCCAGGGAGCTGATTTAGAACCACTGGAAAAACAGAAAGGTTATGGGGCAAATAACCTATTTCTTCCATAACAAGACTTCTGAATGATGCCCTGGCTGAATGTAGCAACTTACACAGGCTTGCAAGTTATATCTGCTAAATTTCAAAAGTCTGTGTAATTCATCTTAGTTGAAGATCTAGTACCATTTGCTTTCAATTGTTTCAGGAAGAGGATTCATTCGTTTTGCTTAAAGCTCACTGTGTTTGAGCCCACATCTGATTTTACATAGGCTGGCTCTGTGTCATGAAGATTCAGTGCAGTAATTCAGTTCTGTGTTTTTTTTACATTATGAAGATACTCCATCTGCCATTAGGGGAGGAAAATCATGTTCATATATAAACAGGCTTTCTCTTACTGCTGCTTATTCCCTTTCTTCTAGGCACTTGGATAAGCAGGGACAGTAGAGAATGAAGCTCAGAGACATAAACCAAGAATTGCACCTTTCTTTTTGCAAATTCTCTTTTCTCTAATGGCTACTGACAGCAAAGTTGGAGGCAGGATGGGTCGTTTTCTCCTTGCCTTGCTGATGACTGTTCATGCCAGAAAAATAATTTGCCAGAAAAATCTGTAGGACAAAAACCAAACAGAATATTGGTTCCATCATACTTTTTTTGCCCTCATTTTGATCAGTGGCTGACATTTATGCTAAGTACAGAATGATCAGATAGAGCATGGGGTGATCATATTGTTATAGAAGTTTCTGCACGTTACTCTCACCCTTCCATCTCTCCATCTCATCCATTCAATAAAAACCACAATAAAAGCCAGCCATCTTCCAGCAACATTTGGGCCATTGGGGGGTATATGACACTTCTGATGAAAATTAATTGAAGCTGAAGCTGTTAACACAGGTTTGGACTGACTTTCCTTATCTCAGACCACAGCTACTTGAGCACGTTAATTACAAGGTTGATCTTTCTGAGCGCGGGAGGGAAAACAGTTGTTCCTTCACCAGTTGATGCCTTGTGCAGTGCCCATTCAGGGATGTTCCATGGAATGCTAATCAGGCCGAGAGGCAAAGCCAGCTCTGCTCCAGAAAGGTCACATCTTCAAACACAAGCCCACGTTTGGCTTTAGTGGAGCACCAGAAATTATTTCGGAAATACGAAGGCAACCAAATGCAAGAGTGACAAAGATTAGCAAACACACCAATTAATAACTGCATTACACTGCAACGACAATAAATCCTTCTATAAAATACAGAACCAATTACGAGCCACACAAATCATTAGCAGACTATTGAGATTTATGAGGAAAACTGCAACTCGATAAGGAAAAGCAAGCAATGTGCCAAACAACCTCCAAAGCACATTCCCAAATGTTCTTGAGAGGGTTTGGGAACACTGACTTCGAAAAAAACCAATCACAAATCTTGGAGCTCCTGGCAGATGTCATCCCTTGGAATCCCAGTTGTTTATGTGCAACCAACTGGCTTGAATGTTATTTCATGGCTGTGCATTCGAAACATGAAATTGTGTACAGCTCACCTTGAGGAAAATAAACAAAACACGGGTCTCATAAAGCAAGGTAATGGCACAGAATATCACTACAAAAATGGGAGAGAATAATAGTGATAAAAGCGTAAGTATGAGAATATCACACAAAAATTTGGACTTTTCTTTAGCTAGTATATGTAGCTGTTCTGCTACTTGATTGCTTTTGTTCAAAAAAGTAGTTAGAGCCAATCCCTGAGATGCAAGGAAAGAACAGGGCACAACAGCAAGTCTTCTCAGCCAAACAAAACAAAACAAAACAAAACAAAACAAACAACCAAAACTCTAAGAAAACAAAATTATTTTTTTTTAATATTTTCCATCAAGATAGCCTGGGTTATATACAGGATTGAGGGGTCTTTACAGACCAGCTGTTGACAGCTTCAAAACATCCAATGGAAAATGCTGCATTTACGAAAACCCCAATCTTCAGTTTACTTTGATGAAGAAGGAAAAAATCAAAACCAAACCCAAACCAAAAGGGTTATAATTGTTTAAGGGGTAAGGTAGGTCAGCTGTGAGAGGTTTACATGAGTGTAGAAATAGTTTATACAGCAATATGTCAGTTTTGATATTAAAAAAATCAATTAATTTATCTTCCAAATGTGTTTCTGGAGATTTCTGGCCTGGAAGACAGAATGGTTTAATTAAGGACGTGTCAGCAGCAGTGACCTGGTCCTGCCAGGCCATGGCTGGTGTGACAATGTGCTCAGCATCCCAGGGATGAACAAACATCCATCACCTCCCTGGTTATTGCCTCTCTAAAGAGCTATCCACCCTCAAAGCACTGTTTTTTCCCCTAAATTCCATGAAAACATAATGAACTAAAGACGAATTGCTGATTTCCAGTCAGGTTCAAAACACATCAACAGCTGAGTGAAAGCTGTCCTGTGGCACCAAAGAGCGAATCCTCGCCTCGCTGATTTCCAGCAGAGTAAACCCCGATTTTGGGTGTGATATTGCAGGAGAGGAAGCTGGGCCATACACTCAGATCCATCCATAAACTGTCTTTTCCCAAGTTTTATGTGCTCTAACAAGGGAAATGCAGCAAACCAGAGCGCAGAGGCCGACTGAGTATTTACCACAGAGAACAAATGCACAGAGTTCAGCGGGGGAAGCAAGAGCTTTCCACTCTGTGAAAGAGGCATTTGATCAGAAGAACCCTACAGAAACAGAGCTCTACAAGTGAGGAGAAAATTCTTTTCAAAGCCATTCCTGATTAACTGAAGCTGTGAGACAAATTGTTAAAACTTTGAATCGGGGCAGGACTACATTTACTCAGCTACTGATTACCAAAACTCCGCATATCTAGAAAGGAAAAGAAAAATTACTAATATTCTTTTTTCTTGATATCTTCTCTGTGCAGACCAGCTCGTGAAATACTAATAAAAAAGAATAAATAATATATTAGCAAGTAATCTGAAAGCACTGACATGCCATTGAATAAAAAAGTAACTATTTCCTAAAAAAACCTTACCTGAGGAATTACTGCATCCAGGTTCATTTAAGCCTTTTAGTCCCACACATAATACCAGGAAAAGACAAAGGCTTTTAAAGAAAAAAGTACTGAAGTGACTCATGGTTTGATTAATAGCAACAGACCTGCTAATTAATAAGGTATTAAGAAAACATTATTATTAGAAAACAAACAACATCTTTATTTAGATAATTTGTTGATTATAAATACTCAGATCAAGAGATAAATTGACACAAGTTTTTAAACTTTTAGACTTTGGAAGGATACAAAATTTGCTAAAATGAGGGACCTCTTCCTTCAAGCTGTCAATCAACATTTTGTTTAATATTTCTAATATCTGTCCCACCCTTCAGCATTGTTTCCATCAAACTCTCCTCTGAGACTTGCCAGTTCCAATGAACATTTACTCTGGAGAGAATCGAGGGTTGAGATTAGACCGTGGGCATTTGGTGTTTCTACTTCTTGGCTCATTCTAACTCGTTCACATTCTGTATGAGCCCAATCTTGTATTTTCCCATTGGAAAACAAATGTCCAGATCTCAAGGAATGTATTTCTCTAAATCAGCTTTTGAATGCTAGCTTAAAAACAACTTTACCTTCTTAGTTGCACTTCCCGAATTCCCCCGTTACTGACTTTCACATCAAGCAACCGTGATTTGTGATCAAAATTCCTGCTGAGATGGACAGCTGCAAGTTAGCCAAGCCTGGAGATCGAATAGTTTTAAAGCAGCTGGCCACAGAGGTTTAAAATAAATAAAAAATGACAGAATCCATTCTTTTTTAAGGATTCAGGAATCGTTTGCCATTGCTGTAACACCTCAGCAGCAAACAAGTTCACCGCTAATTTCCTTCAGCCCCTTGCAAGTTCAGCTTTCTTTGTCCTTGAAAGCTGCTCTATCCCTGTTCCAGGCCTAATTCCTCACTGCTGTCTGATGTAAGATGAGGTAATATCGAAATTATTATTGAAATTCCTGTCCACTATCATATATAAGATGTCTGGAGTAGAAATCACACAGTAATTTCACTGTGAAAATGACATGATTACTGCCCTGAGAAGTTTGAGGTAAAATTCAAATAAATAAGGAGCACAGAACGTAGAACAGGAAAAGATATTTCTGCACTGAGGGAGCCTGTAGCTGGTTAAGCAAAAGAATGAGGTTCTAAAGAGGGACTATAAATAGATTATAACAATTATTATTACTTAAATATGGCATTTAGCTGCTTCTACCTGTCAAAAATGCCATTTCTTCTAACTCATTTCTGTATCGCCGTGTACTCCCAAATATATTTTTCCTTCCTTAGAAAAATCTCTCACAATAATAGGGAGACCTTTTCACAGATCCTGCAAAGTTAATTGAGGCAAGGAAAGTACCAGAGGTAATTGAAGCAAAGAAAGCTCAGCACCAAGGTGAAGTCATCTCCACTTAGGGCTCGTATTTAGTAGGCATTCAACCTAACAACACTGCTAAAGGGAATAAAATTTGGTGTGTCAGGTTTAATGATACAGAAAGTGGAGAGAGGGGATTAAAATGCAGCACAGGTGCATGGTCTGAGGGAGTTTATGAGCCCTGGGTTTTATTACTCATATTCACCTATAGGATCAGGTGCTGTATATTCTAATGCAATGTTCAGGTGGTCAGAGCAAGGTTGGGGCACCCTGCAGAAACCTTGCAGTGTAAAAGCATTCAGTCTCCACAGGGTAAGCCTTGGTACTCGTTGGCTTAAGGTTTTTATGAGAAACAACCTTTTACATTGAGCAAAACCAAAAAAAAACCCCAAGATTCTCACCGTCTTTACAGACTGATTTGGCTTTTTTCTTCTAATTCTTTACATTTGTCTGCAGATCTAAATCTGGCATAGTAAACTCACTCTGTATCCCCTCATAAAACCACAAATTGTTTCTACTGTTCCTATTCTCACACACATACTTCTCTTTCCTCTCTGCTTCCACTGTGGCACAATTGGTCATCTCATCTTTCCCCTCTCCACGTTACAAATTAATCTTTATTATTAGGTTTGTTTTCTATAGATCCCTACCCACTTTTTGCAACCCAAATGTCTGTACTTTAGGCTAAACATACTGCATTTAATTAAAGAATAATTAATCTGGGCCATCTTAAAATTGCTGTGTTTTCAGAGTCTATTAAAAGTCCTTAACTTATTCTAGTTTTAATATCTTTAGCTATTTGATTAAATAGTAAAGAAAGAATTGTCTGTTCTCATTTACTGAAATGATAGACTGCAGATTCCTAAAAGCAAAGAATGCCAAATTTCATCTTCATTATTTTACAATAAAAAAATAGTTGAGGACTGTGCACTTTCTCTGTAACAAAGATATAATACACTTACCATTAGAATTTTTGGTGTTTTGCACCAGAGTAAACAACAAACTCAGCATCTCAGTGTAAGAAATGACTGAAAAAATACATCATTAGATATAAACCAGATTAACCATCATAGATTAATGAGCAAAATCTGAATAACAGATCAAGAAAAAACAAACTAGAGGAGATGGAGTTTATAACTGTTCCTAAAAAAGAAAAATTATTAAGCACACATGTAAGTGCAAACACTCTAAGGTTGGTATCTACACTACTCATCCTCAGTTTGCATTAACCTTTGAAAGGATGAAGCATTTTGATGCTTCATTAGAGCCTAACTGCTCCATAAAATCATTAGATGCCTGTATTGTGATTATTAATTATTTAATACACTGCTGTTGATCAGTGTGGTGTCATAAATTTTATTTGTGATCAAGAAAACTAATATTTTGATATATATTTAGGCTGCATCAAAAGTCTAAAAGCATTAACTAATTAATTAATAATTAAATAATAAGCATCCACTGATTATTAAAACATCAGTTTTCAAATTGCAGCAAAGCAACAGGGCAGAGTTGCTTGGTAAAACCCAAATATGCAAGTGGGACACTTTTCCTCCTTTTCATATCTGTCCTACTTTTATGAAGATGCACTAAACTTCGATATCTTCGAAATACCCTGACTTCCCTCTTTATTTTCCTGTTCTGCCATCTGCATAAAACTCAGAGGGAAAATCAGCTTGTGTTCTTCATCTCCAAGCCAGCATTCCATTATTCAAAATCCCACTCGTGTGATCCAAACCCGTGACAGAGCAGCATTTCCCCATCACCTCCCTTCCTCATCATTACAGCGTTTTTCCTCAGTCCATAATTTGATCACTCAGCTCCATTCCCTTCCACAGGTAAAGTGGTGTTACTTCCTAGTAAAATACAGCATCTTGCTTTTAACTGTTACTTTTTACAATGAAAACCGACCTCATTAAAAAAAAAAAAAAATCCACAACCGAAGACCCTAAGGCTGCTGAAATGAAATAAAAGTATTTTCTCTGAAACAATGGCAAAAATTATGTACTGAATTTGTGACATTTCTGTCTAGAAACCAGCTTCACTAGCCTGGCAGAGACATCAAGGAATGGCAGGGAGAAACACACAGACTCAAAAATAAAAAAAAAAAAAAAGAGAAAAGAAAAAGAAAAGAATTTAAAAAAAAGAAAAAGAACAAACTACACAGACTGAATTGTGTGGAATAAAAATAGTGTGGAGACACAGGAAATGACAAAGGCTGGGGCTGATTTAGCCCTGTATGTGCTGTACACTGTGGGCACTCAGGAGTCCCCCCTCCTTTGGGACACCTCCCCAGCAATCTGCCATGGAGCAGGGCTCTGGCCATTATCTGGTCACCCAAACGAGTGACAGCGAGCCAGCAGGCAGCCCTGAGGCACCCGAGTGACATCTGAGGGTTCCAAAGGATTGCCCAGCAGCAGGGAATGGATAACAACCCTCAAAGGTTTTTTTGCGGTTGTTTTTATGTAAAAGAAGTGATTACACAAAAGTCCTTTTCCCCTTCAGTAAGCTCTGCACCAGGCAGAGTCTGCCTTTCTTTTAATAACTTCTTTTCTGGCTTTGATCAAAGGAAAGGAAAACTGACAGAGCAAATTGGCAGAGAGCCGGCAGAATTATTGATAAGATGAACAGTTTCTTCAAGACGGCACAGTGTGGTTCCATCATTTTATAGATTCTTACACATAAATAATTACTGTTTTCACAGAATCCCAGGATTGTTTGGGCCTGAAGGGCTGGAAGGGACCTCTGAAGATCACCCAGTCCAAGGCAGGGTCACCTGGAGCAGGTGGCACAGGAAGGTGTCCGGGTGGGTTTGAGATGTCTCCAGAGAGGGAGACTCCACACCCCCTGGGCAGCTGTTCCAGGTGTCCTAGGTTAAAAATAGGTTTATTCTGTTACCATCTGCACAACCGTTGAAACAGCTGTTAAACTGTTAAACTGTTAAAACACTGTTATCTCCTGCTATCCGGGAGCCCATTGTCTCTGCTAATGGGCCATTAAGAACTCACCACGACTCATGAGTCCTCTCATCCCATTGTAAGAGGCTCCACCCAGGGGGGAGGAGCCAAGCATTCCCACCTGAATATAAGGTGGACTCTGAGACACACCAGCCAGCTCCTGTTCCTGGATATCCAGAGGACATGAGCTTTCACTGGGCCATCTGGATTCTTTCTTTCTACCCGATCAGCGCTTCAGAGAGCCATTTTCATCTGGACTGCTGCCAACCACCCTGAACAGGGTGCCAGGTTGTATTCCTGACTCTGTCAGTGGGTACTGTTGTTATTTATATTAATAAAGAACTGTTATTCTTTTTCCTCATATCATTGCCTAAAAGCTCCTCAATTTCAGAATTATACTCCTGTCTTTTCAAACTAAGACACCAGGGCTCTGCCCCCTCCATGGAAAGAAGTTCTTCCTCGTGCTGAGGGGGAACTTGCTGTATTTTAGTTTCTGGCCATTTCTCTTTGTTCTGTCACTGGGCACCACCCTGTGACACCTCTTGGAGGTATTTGTAGGGATTGATGAAATCACCTCTCATTCTTCTCCACCCTAACCAGGCCCAGCTCTCACCAAAGGGTGACCCTGAGCCACCAGCATATGGAAAGTACATCTATCAGAAGAGGGGGAGTTCTAAAAACATCTAAATTAAGGTATTAAAATTATTCAGATGAGAGTGGAAATGTCTTTCACATCTTTTACTATATTATTTTCTTCTCAATTGTAATAAATGTAACGAGAGGGAGAACAAAGAATGACAGAATCTTCCATGTTTCATTATCATATCAAATGTTTTACCATAGCCACTGGCAAGATCATTTTATGAAGAACAAGTTCTGGAACCATTATTTTTCTCCTTCACTATTACTGAGGTTATGAATGACACAGCAAAGTTTTAAGTCAGAGTGGTCTGCAGTGTGGAGACAGCAGAATCCTCATGGATTGTGAGCACAGCAGAGTGAAGCAGCTCTTTTCCAAGCATCTCTCATTACAAGGGAATGGCTACCTGTGAGCATCAGGATGCAAAATCTGGCCAGTGTTTGGTGTTTAATCTACTTGGGGGCTGACTGCAGCAGTTGCAGACAGAAGTCCTTCTTCCCTTAACAAGCATTCCCTGGGAGCATCTGTCAGAACAGGAAAACAAGTGGTTATTCACTAAGATTTATAGTCAGCAGTCAGATAACACCCAACAGGAAATAATCACTTATGCAGTGCAATGGCTGAGCGGGGAGTTTGAGAGGGGCTGCGTGATTGACCAGCAGCAATATCCAAAATAACACTGCTTAGGAGAAGATTAATCTGGTCTCGTGCAGCAGGGCAGGACTCAGCCCTACAGGCAGCAGGAAGGTGTTATCTTACACCCAGCTCTGCAGGTTGGCCTTGGGGCGTTAGGGGATGTGGTTGGCCACTGCTGGAGGCAGAATATCAAACATTTATCTGCACCTATTTAAATCCTAATGAGGGGCTAATTCCATTTCCCAACAGTGGGAGAGCGTGGCAGTGAGTAGAGGATGAGCAGAAGGTCCCTGGGCTGGGGGTGATGCTGCCACAAAAGCTGCTCCCTTAGCAGGATCAGGGTTTGGACATTTCCCAGTGCATTGGCAGACTTTGAATGATGCCCTATATACTTATTTAAACATAAATTTCCGGTTCTGGCCTCCCTTTCAAAGGGCTAAGGTGGACTGACTTAGTCCCAGTGTAGGATATGAAAGTATTGTTTGCTATTTCCATAATACCCTCATGGCTTGTGCCTTTTCTGTTTGAATCTCAACATGTGACTCGGTCAGATAAGCAAAATTTCCTCCCTCTTTGGGGTGATAACCACAACCCTGAAAGTTAAGCTACAAAACACTTTCCTTCCCAGTCTAATACGGGACTGCTGCAAGATTTCATTATCTGAAAATGATGAAACTTGACTAAGAGGACAAGTTTCAGCTGCTGAAATAAATTAAGCTTCATCTAAGCCCTAGTGAATTTTTTAAAATAGCAAGTTGTATTTGACATGTTTCCTACTTGAAAATGAAAACCAAGTATATAACAACTGAAAAACGGGAACTTTTATTAAGAAAGAAACCCTTCAAAATTGTATGCTAACTTTGGGAATGAGTTTGTGCCTTCCTTCATCTGCCATCACCCCAAGGCTGCAACCTGACATTGCACTTGTAAAAAAGAATAATTATAAAAGATTGTATTTGTAATGAAGCAGAATGTGAAAGTGGATTAAATTAGACTTTGCTTCAACGACATCTAGTTAATATTTGTTAAGTTTTTAGGTAACACTAAATGATATGAAAGTTGCAATTTTGTAGTCTTGCATTTTAATTTTTTATCAAGTAATTTATATTTTCATTTGTGACAAAAAACTTTACAACAGAAACACTATCCGCACTTGTGAATGTCATGGAAACTATAAATCAATTTAAAATTTTGTCTAAGCATGTAACTGTGCAGTTTTGTATATATTTTCAACTCAGCATTAATATAAAGCACAAAAGACAGCTAATAAATCTGAAGTTTTAGAGGAGTAGATTTTCAAGAGCTGCTGCACCGTGCTTCAGAATCAAGTTTTCCAATAACCACGTGAGTTTCTGCCTTCCACTCACCAGACCCTCTTGAAAATCAGAGATAGAACAATGAAAAATGTACTCACAAGTTACTCTAGTTTAAAAAGCAATGAGGAAGAAAGCATTTCTCCAACATATATTTTGCTGGATTATTTATCCATTGTTGATCTCCATTGATCTCCATCTTCTCCAGTTTATCCCCTACCCATGTTCATTCCTGCACAGCCCTGGGCACTGCTGTGGGGCACAGCACTCCATGGAGCTTCCTTGGGGCCTTGATCAGAACCAAAATCCAAACCCATGGTTCGTAACAACATCCTGCACGTGATTCTCCAGTGCTGGACCTGCAGCCTGGCTTTTGTCCAGAAACCTCCGTTCTGAGGACTGTGTGTGTCCACAATTATTATTTTTTTTTTTTTAATTGGACAGAAGAACCAAAGATTGACTGTTTGGACTCTTAATTAGCAACGAGACTGTGTGTTCTGTTTTTGCCATGCATTTAGAGAAGGAGGTAAATGCATTTACCCATGTTTAGATGGTTTGGATTGATTTCTTTTAGGTTAATTCCAGTTTACTTTTGCTGTGGCCAGAGTAATTGCCAGCCATGTCTTCATTTACAGAGTAAATTCAGAGGAATGAAGTTTTTTTTCGTTGGCAGTAATCCAGCTCAGAAGAGCAGGCATCTGCTGAGCCATTTTAAAGGTGCTACTGAAACCAGTTACTGCACCTGTACCTGTGCAAATATCCCCTCTTTTATAATTTAATCAATGGATTCAGGTGTTTGTTCCAAAAAGGAACCAATAATTCCTGAGAACATGTTTTCAGCGCAGGAGGTGATGAATTTTGAGAAATGTATTTTTTCAGTGGACTGAAGAGTTTCTTGCTATTTTACCTCTCAATCCATTTTCCCCCCTTTGGTCTAGAACTCCAAACAAACACCATGGTGAGTGTAAACATCTAAAACATGTTTTCAGCATTCCTGTTTTCCCAAAAGAGAATAATACCCCTGGTGTACCACTTACCTGCTTTCCCACCGTGAAGAACTGAGCATTTTCTTGAATAAGGACTTCCACCTATTTCCAAGATCCTTGTTTTACTTTGCTTCCAGATGGAAATTTCTGTTATCAGCTTTAACTGCTCAATAAATTGCTTCTCTTGCTGATGCAGGTGCTCCTTCCTGACACACAGGGAAGCCTGAGCAACAGGAATGATTTTGGCAGAGGGATGTGAGAAGAAATAGGAGAAAAAAAGAATTACAGCCTATTTCTAAAGAACAAGTAGAGTTACCTTTTAAATTCTTCATTTTTCCATTTCCCAGGATTCCACTAGAGAAAATTCTGTAGGCACAAAAAGACCTGCCTGCATTTTTAAAAGATTCTTCTACATTATCCTTAATATCAGCAGTGTAATTCATACCCTTCCACTCGCAAATTGCTGTTCAAAAAGAACTGACTTGTGACAGGATTTTATTCCTCCAGTTCATTGATTACCAGTGATTTTTTACTTGTGACTTCAAAGACTATTTTGCATAAGGAATATAAAAATAGCCTTTCCACACTAAAGTGAAATTGTTAATTTTGTCATCCTTTTTTCTTACTGTTTCTAACATAATTTTGAAAATCAGTGAAAAAAAGAAGTAATTAATAATTGTAGGATGACCACTTATATCAAGAAGCTCGATTGGGTGGTGTGAGATGAATGAAACTAGGACAGAAAACAAAGAATGTGAGCACTGGATTGAAATAATCATTGGAAGACATTGATCATTCAGCCGTATGAAAACAGGAAAATATAAATTAGTTGTAAAGGTTGTATGAAAAATTTGCAATCGTATCAAGCACATGAAATCAAAGAAATGAGCAAATCTGCTTTGGATACACTGTAAAAGTGATACAGCTCTCTTAAAACGATATAAAAATCTTATTAAATAGCTAAATCTGGAAGCATCTTAACAATCTTATATTGCCTTAGCATTGGAATTAGAATTCCATATAAACTGAGAACCCTAAAACTGCTTTACAGAAAATGAGGCTCGAGTTGAAACAATACCATAAATACTTGAGGGCTTTTGGAAGAGGAGGTTTTCCAGTCCAGCATCTCAGACTCTGTACAACCAGATCCCTCAAATAAAGTAAATTTACTTTACTCTGTTTTCAGTTTCTGAAAACATAAATAAGCTTGATAATACTTATTTATGTAGCATCAAACCAATATACACATATTTAACTGTCCCAAAATGAATATGGCCATTCCAAACCACTGCACTCGAATTGGACGTGTTTGTAAATGACTGTAAAATGCACATTATTTGAGAAGGATTTACTGTGTGGAATGATCAAATATTATTAATGTGTATATGGCATATATATCAAATCTTAATGACGTATGTCTGCAAAAATACGCTTTGTATGGCAAACAGAACTAGCTTTCCAGATTCTGGCTTCCCTACTCTTCTGCATTTTTGACATTCATAATTTCATTTTTTTTCCCTATAAATCAGTGTTTTAAATGTTTGTTCTGTTTCTTCCTTTGAATTTTTTTCTTTTTAAGCACCTGCAAGAGAGAACAGAAAAAATCTGGCAGTGCCTGCATGAGGGCCCTTCAGGAGAGAACTATTGTGGTGCTGAATATATGTTTTGTATCTCTGCACATTAATGGGTATTCTAAAAGTTATCTGGATTAAGCGCCATCAAAGTTAACAGCCTCTTTTTATAAGACTTTATCTTTTTCATTTTAAGATGTTATTAGAATAATAAACTCGGTGCCTGGTGTGCTGAAAGCAGGCTGCCATTTAACATATTTAATGACCATCTGGAGATTTTTTTTTTTTTATTCAAAGTTTTATTTTGTATTTTCCTCTTAAGCACTTCTTACTTTTTTTAGAAAAAAAAAAGAAAAATCTCATTTTTGCTTTCCAGTTTGGAAGCAGCACGAGGTGCTAAACACAAAGGCCTTGGTTTTACTTCTTTATCACTTCTTATCTCTTGTCCTCTGGTTATTATCAGTTGGGTTATTATCATCTATCAGTTCAGGCTCCAGGGTGGGCACACCAAGCATCACCTCCACGGCTTAGCTGGTAAATAAACTTTTTGTGTTAATCACATGGGGGGGTTTGTGTGTTTCAGTCAGATTCTTTCTAGCTATGAAATATAAAGAAGTTCTCAGATATGGCCTGGCTTTGATCCTCTCTGTTCACAGCTTGTCTGCACTGCAAGAATTAACTGATAATAATGGGATTATTTTCTTCTGCAGACAAACACAGATGGAGGGGAAGGACAACGTGGCCGTCCCATTGTAGTGGCACTGGGGACTGGCATCAGCTCAGAAAACTCTGCTCTGTTCCTTGCTGGCTGGTTTTAATGTCATTTTCATTAATAAAAAAATCAAACTAGATATCATCATGTATGTTACCTGGAAATCAATGGAGAATATCCTTGAATTAGTAGTGCTACGCTGTTAATATCTTTTTTAGAATTTCACACTATGCTGCTGCAAAGTGTGAACTGCATAGCCTGGTAACGTTTAAAAGTAGAAAATACTGTAAGAAATGGTGCTGAATATGTGCAAAAAAGCTAAAATAGGACTGGCAATAATTTTTTCTATCTATAAACTTTTCTATAAATTTCTCATTTCTCTGTATATGCCTGGCATGCAATATAAAACTTAATAAAAAGAAAATTTTTGGCAAACTCTCTCCTAGATGCATTCCAGCAGTTTGATTGCTGTTTACCTGGTTATTCTATGTTGTATTTTGGAGCTAATTACAATAAGAGGCATCCTTCTGAGAACACCTGCCAGGAAGGAATATCTGTATATCTGTGTGTATTAATGGGTGGGAATTTAGCACCATTTCTACACTGACATATGGCACATTAGGTGAGCAATAGACAGGAGATAGAAACATCCTGGAAAAAATACTGTTAAGCTAAAAAAACCCCGAAACAAACACATCCAAAGTAATTTGGGGGTAAAGTGACATATAAATGACAGAGTGGAATGTCCCAAACAGCTTCCCAGAGATCTGAACGACAGCATTTGACACCCAGCCACCACATGAATAAAAGATTAAATGCATTTGTACAATTGCTTGTGCAGTCAAGAATGCAGCTTTCTTTTGGAAGAGACAAAGCACTTCCTGAGTTATTCTTGGCAATGTGATGAAGTTAACTCAACCAGGTGTGGGTGTTCCTATAGCTTATCTCAACTGGCATATCCTTGCATCACCTTTGCTTCACAAATCTGTTGGAGTTGCCAACTAAATAATTTATAGTGTTCATTGTTGCTGCTTATTATCTGCAGAAACACATTTCAGTTCACATTTCAAATCTGAAATGCAAGGAGAAGTGATTCAGGCTCTTAAACGTGAATGAAAGGATTGTTTGGGAAGGTTCACAGATGGAATTTCTCTGTTCATGCTGAGAAGGATGACAGCAACTGAGCTCTTTCAGAGGCATCAACATCTTCCCTAATTCTGGTTGAATGTTATCTATTGCTCTCATGCAAATATTTGAATAATGTCTAAAGAAACACAGTTTACAAACTGCAAAGAAAGAATCCAAATATATTTTCGTGTTTTATCTTTCTCCCAGAAGCTGTGTCCTCTGCACTGCATTTAATGAAATTCAGAGTGGATCTCCAAACCTTCTTCCTAACTGCGATGGCCCCAGTTCCAGCAGCATCAGGGCACCTTTATTTCCACGTGGGGTCCTTTAGAGGGACAGCTCAGGCTGCTCTTTCCAACAGGACCAGCACAAGAACTCAGGTGTCAGAAGAGGTCGGTGTAGAAGGGCAGAGTGTGTCCTAATCAACAGCAAAAATACCCAAAACTCCACCAAAATCACCACTGGTTAAACCAACGCAGCATCTGCCACTCTCTCAGATTTCAAACGCTAGGACAAAGGTCAATCACCCAAAGTCATCGTTTTTCTCTTCATTCTTGGGAAATTACTGTAAAACTATAAACGGTAGTTCCTGAATACTTAAACTCTTAGAATTTGAAAACATAAAACAGTTTTGCTAAAGCAAGGCCAGAATTTCAGAGTAAAAATTCACGATTTGGACACAAAGTGGAACATCACCTGGCATCCTCCTGCACTGGAAAACACATGGGCTGATGAGTTGTACATTCTGCTGTGGCCAGTGAAAAAAACTTCAAGCACAGGAAGATTTTCTGGGCTGCCTTTGAGAGCTGCAAAGTGAGGCTGACTCTCCACCCCAGCTGAAGTCATTTACATCCAGTGAAGCTTTTGGCTGGGAGCTGATCAAAGTGGAGCATCCTCAAAAGCAAGTCCTTGGATTCTGGAGGACCTAATTGTGGTTGACATGTGGACTAAAGGCAGCCTCTGAAAGGAAAAAATAAGATTCAATTAGTGTAATTTATTTCACATTTTCATATTTCTGAGTCTTCGGCTTTCATCTCCGTAACACTAATTTTTTACAAAAAAAAAAAAAAAAAAAATCTTATGTCTAAAGATAAATGCAAGCTGCATTTCAAACAGAATAGGCTCAACTTTTTGCTCTCAAGATTTCTGGTCTTCCAAACTTTTATTCCTTGTTTGCTGGACTTAGAATGAAACAAAAAATACTCCCTGTTCCTCTTGAGCTCTGTGAGTTTGCCTGGATGATTCAGACTCTTTCATTTCTTTCAATTTGCCATCCTCTTCAGAAGAAATGCTCCTCAGCTGTGCTCCCACTAAGTGGAATCCCCAGCTGCATCCCTTCTTTTTACTTCTTCCACTGCCACCTTTAATAAATCTGATTTATGAACAAACTAATGTAAATCCTCTGTCCCAGGCTCGAATATTATTTCAACAGAAATGAAAATAACACCTTTTATATTAAAAAAAAAAAAAAAAAAAGAGAAATAAAACCTGGAACTGAAATTTGTGCCAGGGTACAAATTCAATCTGAAGCCAAAATATCAAAAGTTAGAGCTTGCTCTGAAACAAATCTTCCATATTTCAGTCTGCACGACGTAACTGCACTAAGAACATACCTAATTATGATCATTTTAACAACTGCCTTTTTATCTGAAGTTGTGAGCCTGAGATGGAGAAGATGCCTGCATAGCAAGGTGAAAGCAAAGGCACAACTGACAAGACAACGTGCAATCAAAATCCCCCAGCCCACAGAGCAGCCTTGTTACACTCACAGGAGATGACTGTCAAAAATCTACCAGGGTCGTGCCCATTAATCATTTTATTTAGCTGATAAGCAGGCAGCTTGCTGACTTAATTATATGTAACAGCACCCTTAAAATTCCTGCACTTGCATAAATGTTGACAACACCACAGATTTGTATTTGGGCGTTCTTGTTACTCAAGCGACTTCCGAGCCTAAACATTAATTACACTTGCATAATTATTGTGCTGACAATTAATCTGAAATTCTGTGCTGAACAAGGAATGTTTACTTTTTTTATCCAAATTGACATATTTGGTTTATTCCCTCAGTCACAGATGTACAGCCACCCCTTCATCAATCTGGACTAACTGCATTATGTTAATTAGAAAAGAAACTTTAATTTCTTTCCCCTGTGTGCCCAAAGGAATCAAGGGGACATGGTTGCTAAGACACATTCCTGAAAAAGAAAAGAATTTCTACATATTCGCATCCAGCAAATGCTGATTATGTACTGAAAACAAACTTCTGTGAACAGAAAGCAGCGAACTAAATTTTAATGATTAAAGGTTGTTGCGTAAAGCTGGAAGAACTTTAATAAGTCAGAATTTAAGTTGTGATTAAAGCCAGTAGGCTTGGCCATTAAGCTTGGCAGCTGAGGCTGAAATGTGTGCTGCAGTAAAAGAAATTAGGGACAAATACTCAAAATTGGTTATTATTTTCCTAATTATTTTTACCACCTCCTACTATTCTTTTTAAGTACTAAAAACTTATAAAATCTACAAACCTTAATTGTTCTATTCCACTGCAGATAGCACACACAAGAGACAATTTCCTTAGGTAAATATTTACTTGTTTGTAAATTGCTTAAATTTTGATGAATCTTATACGCGTAATTCCATTTTTAATTTGCACGGTAAATAACATATAAAACTTTATTTTAAAAAAAATAGTTGTATATTGCAAACATTTCTCCCAGTGCACCTCCAAAATCCCCCCAGTTCCTGCAGTTACCCACCACGGTGAGCCCTCTGTAGCTACGAGCTGCAGACTCAGGCATCAACGTGAGCTCAAAAATGTCTCCTTTTCTCAATTTTTGGTTCTTTAGCTCATAATTTTTCCCACTAAGGGTGAGCAGTGTCCAGTAAGACCTGTTGAAATCTCACATAACCCAGCAAATGAGCAATGTGAAAACACATCGTTCAAACTCACACGCTCGGTGTTACATTAATTACACCAGTAATGTGGAGAACTCAGGGTACCTGGAAAAAATCAAGAACCAAAGCTCTTAGTCCAATAATATCTCTTAAGTTTTATCCCTTACTTCAGAATTAAAGCTTCCTTAATTTAATCCTCATAAATAATTCAACTTTGGCTGTCTTCACATGTCTTTATATGTAGAGTTTTTGCCTTTATAACATTTGAAAGGATATGTATTTTAATGGGATATTGGTTCCTGACTTCCTGTGGCTTTTCTGACAGGCTCAACCTAAAAGCATTTTGAATGAATTTATTTTCTGTTCCACAGGCTGAATACTAATACAGTGACAACTATGGCTGTAACAACACTTAAGCATACAATTTCTAAATTATTTTTTCCCTACTAGTCTCTATAACTCTTTGTCCAAAAAAGTTTAGTTCAAACTCTCTCGTCATTAAAGTAAAATAATTCAGTAAAGTTTGTAACAGAACAGTAGGATTGATGTTCAAAAATTCTACATAATTCTTGCAGTTTCACTTCCTGGAAAACGACATTATCCTTCGTGTTATATCAATGAGCATTAGTGCTAGATTGGTTAAAAGGGAGACCACTTCACAGTTAATGCCTTGTCAACTTCCCACACCCCCAGACTGCTTGATGAGAGCAAATTGTACATTTTCTTGTCATTTCAGTGCTGCTGTTGTTTGGAGTCTCTCTGGCTCCGAGCAGCAAACGTAAATCTCATCCTTTTGTTATTCACCCCTACCTGTGCACCACCCTGAAGGACTCCAGAGTTCTTCCCAAAACAGAACGAATGGAAGCAAAAAGGACACTTCCTAGGAAAGGTTAAAATGAGAAATGCATCTTCAGTCATGCTTTTCCCTGGATTGAAACCGCAGAAAAAGGAATTATATTAACATTGAAATTTTCAGCCAGAATAAACCTCTGAATTGCAGTGTGGCATCACATCACAGGTACTGAAGAGTGGCCACTCCTGGGTGAACGACAGCAGGCTTCTTGTATCAATAAATCCCATAAATATGAAATAAAGAAAGCAAATATACAAATTTATATACCCATATACAATATTTCTAAAGTTATTTTAGACATATTTATAATTTGATATATTTATTTATTCATTAAAACAAAGGGCATAACTGAAACTTGTCCAACTGAATTTGACTCAAGAATGCCCAACTGTGTTCAATCATGAAATTCTAAGTTAACCTGGACTTTATTAATTATTTTATCAGTGGAAGCACGACATGGTAAAATAAATCACTTTTTCTAAGCTTTTTTCTCCGTGAGATGAAGGCTGCTGAGGTAAATGAGCACAACAGCAGGCCCACTGCTGCTGGCAAACCTCGGGAAGTGCTGCTGGTGACACAGATGACACTGACAGGCTGACACTGTAAATTAATTTAAAATTAAAGGATTTCTGATACGCTGATCATCAAGTCAGACGGTCTGCAACGAGCTTTTCGTGCTGAAGGCACAGCAAGACACACGTATGGACACATTCAACGTTTCTTTTTGAGACAGGGACAGGGGGATAGAGGTGTTGGAGTCAGGGACAGGGACAG
>VZTG01002430.1:18400-71862 GCA_013397845.1 Melanocharis versteri
GCCCGCCACTGATCGCTCCTGCCCTTGTCCCCGGCTCTGGGCCGGATCAACAAACCCGGGACAAAAACCCACTTCCCGCCCGCCGCGGATCGCTCCTGCCCTTGTCCCTGGCTCGGGGCCAGGCTGGGGCCCCCCGACACTTACTTCACGAACTTGTCCACATGAGACATTGAAGCTTCATAGTTTTTCCCTCCGAATTCTTGACAGTGTAAAGCCATGAAATGGGGCTTGTGTGCATGGACAACCTGGAAGAGAGAAAAGCGAGTTTTAGCGACTTTGTGCCCACAGCTCAGCACACAGCACGAACGACACAAACCTGGGCGTTCAGGAAGGACTGGCAGCTGCTACCTGAGAGGTAACTGGCACACTGGCACAATAAGCAGCAAGGGGAGCATCATTTGCTATCCACATAAAAGATTCATAATACACAACTATTATCTCAAATATTCTTAAATAATATTTTCTTTTTTAAACTATGACTTAGTTCCTAGGCTATATTTATATTTAAAATATATTTATATTTAGTATTTATATTTAAAATACAAACAAACTTTTCCAACTCCCCTCAAAGAAGACCTGACGTGATTAAGATGATCCAAACCCTTCCTCGTCTGGGAGTCTTGAACACTGCAGATAATCTTAGATACTACAGTCAGCACTAGGATGCAAGTACCATACCAAAACCCTAGAATGCTTGTGTCTTTCCTCACACCTCAGATCAAATATAGTGTTTATAAATTTGCTGCTGTTTTGGACGCACATTCAGTGTTACTCTGTCCTGTGGAATCTTCTCTGCTTTGTCTCTATTCAGAACTGCAAACACCACATCCAAAACGTCTCTGTTAATATTGAGTCTCTATAACGTGTACTGCACACCTTATTGTGAATTAATGGACACAAGCGCCAGAACAACTTCCATTTTAAAAGGGAACAGTCTGAAACAATCGACAAATTGCCAGTGCAAGCATGCACAGAGAGAACATGTTAAAATCCAGAATGGGATTCACTCATTTCTGATGAGTGGCACTGGGCTGCCCCAGCCAGCAGCTGCCTCTGCAGCCCTCGGGAGGAGTGGGTGGTTGCTACCAGCTGCTTGCAGCAGCATCATAAACCAGCTGCTCTGTGCAGGGCTCGGTGCCCGCAGGCTCGGGGGGCTCTGCCCTCGGGGTCACAGCGTCCCCACTCACACTGGAGCACAGCCACCAGGAGAGCGGGCACGGGCACGGCAGAGTTCTAACCTCAACACACACACTGAAGAACACCTGGAAAAACAGGGATTGCTCTCCCTTTCTACCCATTGTCTTGCTGCTGGTGCCCTGCAACTCAGAAAAGGCACCGACACACTGCCTTTGCAGTCCTGCTTTAAATTATGTAAATCAACAGTGACTAATATTACCATTAAAAGGTCTTTAGGAATCATAGAATCACAGAATGGTTTGAGTTGAAAGGGACCTTAAAGCTTATCTCATTACACCCCATTGGCACGGAAACCTTCCACTCGAGTAGGCTGCTCCAAACCCTGTCCAAGCTGGCATGGAACACTTCCAGGGATGGGACACCACAGAAGTTGTGGATGTTTCCTTTAAACAACAGTGGAGAGAAACTGCCATTTGATGTGATGACAGAGTGCAAAATCCCTCATTCCTGACTACACAAATAATCTCATTAGACAATCAAGCTCAAAGACAATGAATTAAAGATCAGCAAAATCTGAACGGCAGCAGCTTCCATTGAGCCAGCAGCAGTCACAGGTCCCTGCTTTGAACGGGCACCTTCCTGTGACTGCAGCAGAGCTGCCCAGCTCGAGGACACAGCAGCAGGGAGAGCCTTCGGGCACAGGCAGGTGACAGTGCCAGACACTGCCCAGGGCTCCTCAGAGCACGTCCCCATCGGGCACGAGGGCAAGGTGGCAGCGAGGTCCGTCCCTCCTCAGGGACATTCCTGGAACGCTGCTCTCCATCAGTACCTGGCACAGCCCCGGTCAGCGGGGCACAGGGTCAGGACCTGGCACAGCCCCAGTCAGCGGGGCAGGACCTGGCACAGCCCCGGTCAGCAGGGCAGGCAGTCAGGACCTGGCACAGCCCCGGTCAGTGGGGCAGGCGGTCAGGACCTGGCACAGCCCTGGTCAGCGGGGCACAGGGTCAGGACCTGGCACAGCCCCGGTCAGTGGGGCAGGCGGTCAGGACCTGGCACAGCCCCGGTCAGCGGGGCAGGCAGTCAGGACCTGGCACAGCCCCGGTCAGTGGGGCAGGCGGTCAGGACCTGGCACAGCCCCGGTCAGTGGGGCAGGCGGTCAGGACCTGGCACAGCTCCTCTCAGTGGGGCAGGCGGTCAGGACCTGGCACAGCCCCGGTCAGTGGGGCAGGCGGTCAGGACCTGGGACAGCCCCTCTCAGTGGGGCAGGCGGTCAGGACCTGGCACAGCTCCTCTCAGTGGGGCAGGCGGTCAGGACCTGGCACAGTCCCGGTCAGCGGGGCACAGGGTCAGCACCAGCAGGAGAGGGCAGTGGGACTCCAGCCACAGAGTCCAGTGAGGGGAAGCCTGGCAGAGGTTGGTGCTCACCAAAGCCAGGGAGAACCCGGTGCACTGCTACGTCCAGGTCACACGGTGAACCACAGCACTGCCAACCCACACCAGGGCACCCTTGCAGAAAGAAGGGAATGTCCTGCTGTGGGTTTCTGAGTAATTTCCAACACTCACTTCCTCTGTATCTCAGCTTTGCAGTCATTGAAACATCTTAGCACTGACCTGCTTGGTGAAACATTCTGAGGTGAGCTGCTGGCAGTGTTACTGGATAAAGGGAGAAAGTAAATACTCCCACTCAGGTGTTTGATGATCATTGAGCACTTCCATTAGATCATTAATGTTGGTTTCTGCACAGGGATATTAGCAACTTGCTTTAAAGCATGCCATCATTGGTAGGGACAGAGAATGAGCCAGAGCAGGACCCAGTTGTAAGTTTAACTGGGGGGAAGGAAAAAAGAGGAAAAGGAAAAGGAAAAGGAAAAGGAAAAGGAAAAGGAAAAGGAAAAGGAAAAGGAAAAGGAAAAGGAAAAGGAAAAGGAAAAGGAAAAGGAAAAGGAAAAGGAAGTGACAGACCAGATGTCTAAAAACACACCTGAAATGCAAGAAATTATACCCAATTGGGACATGCTTTTCCTCTGATATATATTTCCTATTATAGATTTACAAACAACTAAGACACAGTAGCTGAGAAGGTGTCCCTGTCCAGAGGCTCCTTTCTTCCCAAGGCACTGCCCAAGGCACTGCTGGCAGCAGGCTGCCACCAGAGGCCAGCAGCAGCGAATGCCAATCAGTGACTAAGGTTACCTGGTTGGTTCATTTTGTTCACTGTCTAGAGAGCAATACCAACCAAACACAGCCCGTGAAGCAGAACTCTGAAACAGAGCTCATCTGTGGACCCTAACACCAGGCCATCCCAACCCCCATGTGCTTCATTGATCCAAATCAGTTCTGGATTCCAAGTCCTGATCTTATCTACTTGGAGAGCTCTGTGAAGTCACCATCATCAGAAAGCAGCTGTAACTAGTGAATCCTGTAAAGCCAACACACCCACTCTCACTGTTTCAGGCCACCACACGCAGTAGCACTGACTGCCGACGAAGCAGGAACGCGCTGGCTCATCGTGTCACTCGTCTCAACTGCTGGGGGTTTGCTGCAGTAAGAGCTCTTCTTACACAGCTAATGAAAATACAAACTGGTAAGACAAAAATACTTACTTGAAAACTATTTCAAGTAAGATTTAGGCACAAACTATCTTGCACTCATGAACCATCAGTCACAGGGAGCCTTGAATGGGGAATCCTGCAGTGAGAGAACACTGGAGAACAACTCTACCATGCAGAAGCAGCAACAGAAAACACTTCCAGGCTCTGGAGATGCAGGACACAGGTTTTTTTGTTTGCATGCAAATCCTTGAGAACTTGAAATCACAGTGTGTATTTAAAAAAAAAAAAATTACGTAATTTTTAGTGGGGAAACTGCATTGGCTTAATAGCAGTGAGGTCCTTGTGACATTCCTTGCAGGTTAAACCACTAGAACATACCTGAATATTAGTTATGTCCTCTCATATAATAAGTACCTTCCAACTAAAAGCAAATTGGCTCTGCTTCATTACCTTTTACTAGTTTTCTACTCCTATGGGAGAACAAACAGTACATAATAATGACTAATGAATACTTCAGAGCTGAAAACTCACAGTTGCCAGAGGTTAGAGATCATACATGAGACCACATAAATAATGAATTTGCATCCACGGCAGCATAATGTATTTGCAAAGTTGGGCATTATTTTCAATTCTGGATATGCAAATACAGCGTGAAGGAAGCCACAATCAGGAGTTATTTCGGGGGATGTGGGTAACTAAGCAAGATGCTGCAGCATAGCTGAGTATGAATACAGAACTGGTGAAAAGTACAAACCTGGCATCTCCTCATTGCCACAGGTCTCTGCCTGTTTGGACAGGGGATGGGAAGGGGACCCAGGCAGGGCAGGGTGGGTCAGGCTCCGCTGGACCTGGGGCAGCAGCCAGGACAGGACACAGCCCCATGCTGCTGGCCAGGCCTCTCGGAGAGGGCAGTGCGGGCACAGGGGCACGGACACCACTGTTACACCTCAACCCAAGCAAAGCAGAAGAGGAGCTTGAGCCTCGATCTGGTGCAAACAGGACTGCTTAAAAAAATAGCAAAATAGGAGCTTTAGCTTCCTTGTGAGCTGTGAAATACGTACAAGTCAATTTAGCATGTGTGGTCCTAAAGTACTCCAAATATTTTCAATTTCTCCAAGCCTGAAGAAGAGGAGGCTCCTCCTGGGGACCAGAATCCTGCAGCACTCAGCTGCACATGGCCAGCAACCCAGGCCTGCATCCCCCTACCCCTGTCACAGGCCATGGATTCAAACCAACAAAAACCAGTCCAAACAGCCCCTACCTGAGGAAAACACTCTCTGAAAAAGGGCCAAGACCTCAGCTTGGAAGGGCTGCAACAGAGTTTTTTCACCCCGTCTAGTTAAAAAAAAATCCCTTAATCACCCCGTCTATTTAAAAAACAGCATTAAGTTGACTAAAATAATTAAACAACCTTTGAGTGGCTGGGTGGGGTTTTGTTGTGTTTTGGGGTTTGGGATTTTTTTGTTTCGTTGGTTTGGGCCTTTCTTGTTTGTTTTTCTTCCTTCTCTCCAAAGAGTAACACACTAAGTTCCCATGCAGCTATACCAAGATGACCTTTAGGTATTAGGTAAACTTTTAACTTCTGTATTACTACAAATAAAGGCTCAAAATACTCTCAAACACATCAAGCAACATGGAAAATTGCATTAGGGGAAAAAACCTTCTTGCTCCAAGTTTGCATCTGAAATGACCACGTGCCATGAATGCGACATAAAAAGATTGTTACTAAAATCAGCGCAGATTTTCAATAGCTCCAGCTCCTGAACTCCTCCTGCCCCAAACATGAGGCCCTGTGCAGATGGAGAAAGGGCAAGGGATGGGGAAGGAGGGAGTGAAAAGGAAAAAGAGCTCTAAGTAAATAAGTCAGTCAATAGAAGTCCTCTCTCTGTCCTCCACCCTTCCCTTGCAAACAGCTTCCTTCGTGTTCTCGGAGCTTCTTGTTCCCCCGTATTTTCTCCTGTGCACTGACATGGAGGCTGCGAACCAGGGCACAGGCACATTGCACAAGTGGGACAAAATTCCCATGTGCATATTCTGTGAATATTCTCATTTGTACGACAGCTAGTTCACCAGATCATCCCACTGCTTAACTGTTAGTAAAGCACTAACGCCTAGATCATCAATCATCCCATTTCTCGATAAGAACCGAAGTCTTCCCTATCGCACATGAAACACTCCAGAACACTGTTCTCAGGCTGTTTCTACTCTCCCCCAACAATCCCTTTCCCTCCTTGTTTCCAATGTAGGTTTTTGGTGTAAGAGAACTTTTACTGGAAAGATGACTAGAGTCCAAATACCAACTCTTTCAGACCCAAGTTACCAGCACCTATCTGCAGTTAGGAGGTGGGGCACAATCCCCAGCACTAGGACGTCACTGGATCCTGCCTCCCTATAAGGCAGCTTTTCCACCATTTGACGCAATTCCCAATTATCAAGGGCACAGTGTGACATACCGGCTCACAAGCCTTTTTTCTTTTGTTTTGATTCCAGTGGATTGTCTGCAACTGCAAATACTGTTTTCCGCTTTGAACATTAAAAACTAGAGCCAACTCTGAAAGCCCTGGGATTTGCAGCATCCTTCCCTCACAGTGCTTGCTTCTGCACCTGATAGAACACAGGTTTTGCTGCTGAAGTGACGCCACGTGGCCTGGAGGGTGCCCCAGAGCACACGATGGATGGCACAGTCCTGAACAGCGCCGCTCCTGCAGCGCCCAGGCCGAGGGCAGGGTGGCTGTACCAGGGAGGTGGATGCGTTTCCTACCCGCAGGCTGCTGCTGCTGCGTGTTCTGGTCCTGGAGCATCCCCTCAGCAAGGCCCAGGACACCCTCCCCGAGCAGGGTGTGACACCAGTGACCATCCTGCTGACCTCTACAAACCCCTCACGCATTTCTCCAGCTCAACAAACCAAGCAGAGCACACGATGTTCTGCGCCAGAACACACTGACACCCTGGTGGTGTCACCCTGTGCCCACTGCCACACAGCACAATGTCAACGTGCTGCTCTCTGAGCTACGCCAGGAGCTGCTGCTAAAACCAGCCTGGAAAGGGTCTTTGAAGTAATCTTTTTCCCGTTTGTATTTCTTGGAGAAAATTTCTTGGAGGTTTCATTTACCAGCACCTCGTGTGCCACATTTTGCATGTTAATGATGTAGCACAGGATATTTGTAGATCAGTGGCAGAAGCTTAATAAATTTAGCATGTGACATTTGAATGTTATTTTAGCCCTCTCTATGCTACCACATCCTCAGAAATGCATATGGCATATAAGTCAATGGTAACACATAAGTGACCCGTATTTACTCATGACAGCAAATAAAATCCCTTATTTTAATTTACTGGAACTTATAAACAAGTCCACAAAATGCTCTTTAACCAGTATGCTCCTTGACATCAGTTCAAAGACATTATGGGCTTAATTTCTAGAAACATTTTAAACTTAGAGAGGTAATGGTGCTTCCTTTTCCGTGGAGAACATTTTGACTGCTTACACAAGGACCTCATCCTCAGAAGTTATGCAAACTGCCCTGACACAATGCATATGCAAATTGAATTCCTCAGAAGAATGGAAAAAACTGCCGTCTGCGGTTTATCTGGTTTCAAGTTTACAGAGAGGCACAGAGAGTCATTTTCCAGTGCTGCTGCTGAACCTCAGTTCACAAAGGTTTTGCACAGAGCGTGTGGAATTAAACATCATAATCCCTCTGAGGCTGAGCTGGGTCGCTCTGAAGCCTGAGCCAGGATGGTGCTAAGTGACTTTTGGTAACTACATGCTTGTCTCTTCCCTAAGGAGCTTTTTGTCAAGTTTTGTTCCACTTCCTACTGCGCTGGAGAGTGTGGCGTGAGCAGCCAGCCCACTGCAGAGACCCAGAGGGGAAGCAGGATAAGGCCAGAAGCTGCCATGCGCAGCACTGCTAACTTTGTCCTTTGTCTATTTTACCTTTTTCCTTTTTAAAATATATTTCCCAGATCGCAGGGACAGAGGGCAGAGGTATGGAGAGGGAACAGAGCAGAGCCCCCCACAGCTGAGGGATGGGCTTGGGTCTGCCTCAGTAACACTTTCCCTGGGCTGGACCCTGCACTACACTGGCCTCATGGAGCATCCATGGATAATTTTATTCCTCTTTGGAACTCTGTACACACAGTATTTACTGGACCACAGACAGACCACATCCAGTCACGTGTCAGTGGTCCCTGCCCTAAGATACCAGCAGCTCGTTCTTTTCCCCTCCTCTTCCTGTTTTCCACAAACTATTCAGAAGCGTTTCCGCAGCGCTCATCCCACTTCAGTAAACAAATGAACATGGAAGGAGTCTCCTTGATAAAGATACGTAAATAAGTCATGTGATGGTGAAAAACATGCAGCCATCTAAAAAAAAAACCCCAAAACCCAGAAGAGTTCTCTCTGTTTATTTGTATTTCCTGCATAGGAAGAGTTTTTCCTGAAGCTGTGGAGGGCTGGAATCAGAACTAGGTGAGACACCTGAGAAGTGCAAGCATCAAGTACATAGAGCAGTGATCAACCAAAATGGGAGAAGAAAAATAAACAGATGAATCTGAAGGCGGCAGATACTGAAGAATGTAAGACTGGTTACTGCACCTTGGATTTTTGCAGATCTGTTACATTTGCCAGTAAAAGTGAATTGCAGTATTTCACATCAATGTAATAGAGGCCACAGGCTGCACAGGTAACCTGAGAGTGTAAAGACTCAGGCGACACTTTCAATTAGAAAAAGCGAAAAGCAAAATGCTGCTAATCAAGTTTTCTGCACGCAGTTTAACTTTAAAATTTGAACAGCACAATTCAGTTGTTCAACTATTTTTTTGTAAGAGATGTATGACTGGATAAAGGAATCCTGTGGCCCTTCAGTACCAGGTGGCACTTTTCAGTGGGCAGGTCAGGCAGGGCTTGGAACAGCCTGGTCTCGTGAAAGGCGTCCCTGCCCCTGGCAGGGTGTGGATCTAGGTGGTCTTTAAGGTCCCTTCCAGTGCGAGCCATTGTGGGACTCCGTGAATCTCAAGACTCCCTCAATCCTGTCAGCAGTGAGAGCAGCTCTCACGCTGCCTCCCAGGGATGACACCTCCACGCCCCCGCAGTGTTCATTTCCTGTTACTTATTGCCATATTTCTGCATGAAGCCTGCAAGTTAAACAAGTCTCTACTACAATAACACAACGTGTGAGAGGGGCTTTTACACTTTAAAAAAACCCTCACACCAGAAGGTTACAGCACATTCTGTAACACGGGTTCAGTGCCAATATTTTCACATTACCAAACAAGAAAATTGCTAAGAGCGAGCAGACACTCGACTGATTTATTGCAAACCAATGCCCAAAATCAATTTTTGCCCAATGCCCAAAATATTTCAATTTTAAGGTAAACTGGACTTCCCAACAGATTTTTTTTAAAAGTACTCAGATATATATCTTACTCAGTAGACTTAAAAGACCATTTCATGCCAAAGTGAAATCAATTTTATAAAACCTCAACTTATTTTTTAGGCAGAGGATTGTCGATGAGAACAAGTTATGCCTATATGCTGAATTTTTATAATGGTTACTTAGGTATCCAGAAAGAGATGTTTTTCAGGGCCATTTTTTACTATAAACTAGTGATTTCACTTCAGAAAGCAAAAGATCCTGACATTACTAATTAGGTCAATAAACAAAGATGCACAGAACTCCATGAGAAAATAAGCTTTACCTTACCTGATAAAATTCCCGAAGCCAATTCTTCTGTAAATTTTCTGGCTGAAAAACAAAAGGCAAAAATTAATTAAGAATAAGAATAATCTATTTTTACAATATCGTGATACTGTTTTCTTCAGTGCATTCAAGAAGGGATCTTTTTTCACAATTAAAGCAAAAAGTACAAACACGAGGATGTTCCTTATGATGACACTGGACAGACCTTGCCCTTTCATTCCCGAGTGCCCTCTGATTCTCACCAAAAAGGTACATTTTGTGTGTGACTGCACAGCATTTGTACCCACACGTGTTTATCAGGCAATGGCACACGTTGAACTATATCCTGTTAGAGGGGCATATTCATCACCTGGGGATCAGAAACTTCACCAGCCTGCCCACACCCAACTCCCGTCACCTGAGCTTCAAGTGACCCAGATTTCCTTCACACAAGTTGGTTCAGAGGAATGACAGTGCTTTTGGGGATGCTCCAACCCATCAGACCTCCTGCCAAGGACAAACTGGGAGAAGCATTTCCAGATTGCTACCAAAGTTATGAAAACTGAAGAGGCAGTAAGCGCAAAGCTCTGTCTTTTCAGCAACAGATCCCAGCCTAGACGCAACCACAGAGGGAGAGAATCGATTTGTTGAGCTTTATCTTAAACTACAAGACTTTTGCATCCTAGTGGGGAATAACAATACAAATCAGACTTCCTTCTCACAGCAGTGGCGGGAACGTCCAGGATGGGTGGGAGTCAGCAGAACATATCAAACTGAAAACCAGAGAGACGCCTCATCCCTGACAAACAGCTCCGACACCAACTGCCCAGGGGCAAACACACAGGCACAAACCTTCTGTTCTGCTCTATTCCCCCACCAAGTGTGCTATTTTCAAATAGCTGGAAACAGCCTTCAAACAAAAACGGGGGCAGGAGAAGCAGCACTGGAGGGTGCCCATGACGCCCCTCTGTAACCAGCTCCAGGAGAGAGGATGCTCTGAGGGTCTCTGGGGCTGCCAGCACGGACTCCTCTGCCCAGGCTGCTGCGAGCCCCAGCTCGGGCTGCACCTCACACCCAGAGGCCCTGAGGCACTGCTGTGCCCTCCTCCAGCACTCCCTCCCCTGGCACCACCACATCCTTTCTTTGCATTTTTACCACTGTGGCACAATTCTGTAACCTAGCCCTCTGCCTCAGACTCCTCTCCAGCCACCTCACATAAATGAAACAATTTGAAGTTTTGAAGGACTGGAGATAACAATCAAGTAGAAAGATAATTTATCTTCCTCTTATTTTTCTGTCTAAAAATAGGCACATTATATTTCATGTCTTCCACAGACTTTGGCCTTCTTCCTATCCTTTCTCTCCGCACTCTGTCCTTCATTAAATTATCTCATTCTTTTTGTAACATAATGGAAATTAATCTTTTCCCTGTCCTCTTTGATGCTAAATCCTTTCATACCCATTCACCGATGAACCAATTTCTCCCCGGTCACTAATCCAAACCCCACTCTATCAGTCTCTTTCTTTCTGGCTATCCCCACCTCCAGCTCTGCTCCAGCTGGCTGAATCCAGTCCTTCTCTCCTGCCCACAGAGCAGCTTCAGCTCATGCTCTCGGAGATCCACCGAAGAGCAAGCAGGAGAGGCAAAAGAAAGCAAAATACTTACAGGCTATAATACTTTGTTTGGAATATCTAGAACTATAGAATGGTTTGGGTTGGGAGGGACCCTAAAGATCATCCAGTTCCACCCCCTGCCATGGGCAGGAACACCTTCCACCAGACCAGGCTGCCTCAAGTGCTGTCCAGCCTTGGGCACTGCCAGGGATCCAGGGGCAGCCACAGCTGCTCTGGGCACCCTGTGCCAGGGCCTGCCCACCCTCCAGGGAACAATTCCTGCCCAAAATCCCATCCATCCCTGCCCTGAGGCAGTGGAAGCCACTCCCTGTGTCCTGTCCCTCCCCAGCCTTCTTGCCCTGAAAGGGGCCGTAGGTGTCCCCAGAGCCTCCTCAGCTCCAGGTGTCCCTCCCCAGAGCCCAGTGCCCTCCTCCCCTGCCATCCTCCCCTGCCCTCGCAGCGCAGGGCTCGCTCTGCCCTGTGCCCACCCTCCTGCCTGGAAACACCACATCTGCTCAGGGCTATTTGCCCGCTTTAGGCACAGGCTGCTCCTCAAACACACACAAACTCTGCCGTTCTCCAGGCTGAGCTCTGCAAGGGCCCCAGTGCTCGGAGGAGCACAGCTCTGGTTTCATCCTACCCTTCTATCAGGCACACATTTTGACCCCACAGAGCCACAAATAGAAACCCTTCTCAAAAGAAACTCTTCCCCTCAAACAAGCACAACTTCCAGACAGCAACACCACATGGGATCCATATTAAAAAAACAGGACACGCGTCCCGCATGTGCTGCTCCCTTCAATTAAAAGCAGTTTTGACCTCTTCCTGGAATTCCAAATCCCACTAAAACTATCTTCATGATGAGTTTCCACTTGAAGTCTATTTATGTCACACTAGTCACTGTAATGGTCAGGTTTATAAGAAAAACCAGTCAGCCTGTGAACACACGGACACCACATGAGCTGGTAATAGCCCGAAAACAAGCGGCTTTTCAAATCCAACACACAAGTAGTCTCTCTTCTCCCCAGTGTTTCTATTTCCTACAAAATTATACTCAACAGCCAACAGGAAAGCTTTAAGCCTGTTGCAAAAATATACTCAGATGGGGAAAAAGTCTTTTCAAAAAAAGGAGAAAGAGAATATATATTTAGACAGGGTAAGGAGCCTTTCATTCAAAAGGAAAAAGGGAAAAGAACTAAATGAAACTAAATTAACAGCCTGGAAAATTTCTTTTCAGCTTTGTTCAGAGGGAAATGGAAGAAAGCCGATGAATTATAGAAAGCAGGTTCTATTTTGTGAAGTTTATTTTTAGCAAAGAATAGGCTCATTTTTTAAGCTAAAAGGAAAAAAATCTTGACTCGCTTAGGGAAAACTGAGCTCCAAAACGAATCAGAGGACAACTGGCCACTTGGATTCTGCACCCCAACTGCACACACAGGGCACAACCAAGCCCAGTTTTTACATGCCTGACTGAAACAGCCCCAAGAGCCCCACGTGGGCTGAGGGATCACTGGAACCCTGTCTGAGCTCCACAAGTCTCCTGGCATCCCACAGCACCACACGGGCCCTGCCGCAGTCATAGACTCTTAGGGTGCATCCCAGGCAGGACCCAGAGCCTTTTCATCTTTACCTTCAAGACACATAAAGAAAAATATGAAATACAGGCTATTTTTCCCTGCCTTTCCTATACTTGGTTTTCTACTTATTTAATGAAAAGCAAAACCTTTGATCAGGCTCTGTTTGACCAGCAATAGGCTTACTCAAAAACTTCTTTTGAGTCCATCAACATGACTGACCATCACAGTTGATTCAACAGAATTATTTGTATGAAGATTTTTTGATCTCTTATATTGTCTTTGTAAGTTTACTGGCATCCTTCAGACATTTATATTCAAAAATCCACTGGATTTAAATATTTTTTTATTTTCAAATAGACTTGTAAGCACCGCTGTTGCTATGCTCTATTGAACCACACAGATGACACTGGCAAAACCCCCCCATCAGCTGGGTACTATTAATGTGGTGTACCAACCTTACACTCTTAACTGACAAACAAGAAGATGATAACCTGCATGTTCTCTTCACACTATGAGTTCACAGCATTTCAAAGCCAATGTAGACAAACCAACCAGGACCAACTAGAACTAGGAGTCTAAGAAAAAACACATAAGGAAAAGCGCAGATTCTTCAAAATCCAAACTTTTACTTAAACACTGTGTTTTTATTCCATGCATTTGCACAAACAACTTACAAATGCAACTGTGGTGTCCCTTAGTTCAGCATTTCTGAAAGCCCACAGCTTTCCCAAGGAGCTGCAAAGAACAGAGTCCCACCCTGGTGCTGTTACAGCCCAGCGACAGCCACCAGGACCAGGGAACAGGTGCAGGGGAGAGGAAACACCACACAGCCTAATGAGCACAGACTGACAAACAGGGGCTGGACACGCGCGCCTGTCACTGAGGAGTTCAAGGCCAAGTTACTCCCAGGCTGAGCACGGCACTGGCTCGTGGGGCGCCGAACCAGGAGGAACGGAGAAGAAAAGCCAGGAGGTAAGGCTGGGGTAAAGCAGCGCCTGAGGGGTGGATGAGGACGGCCCTGGTGCCCACTCCTCCCGCGACACGGGACACTGGGTGCCCCGCCGGCACAGCCGCGATGGGGAGGGCGAGCCGAGGGCACGGACAGCGCCGAGGGACGGGGACGGACTGCCCGCAGCAAAGCCTCTGCCCCTCCGCGGGGCTGGCAGCGCTCAGGGGCACGGTACATCACCAGGACAGGCTCGGGACACGCTGCCCCGCGGCACACAGCCGGGCCGGCCCCGGGCTCGCTGCCGGGGGGGAAGGAGCGGGGCCCGGAGCAGCTCTGCGGCCGGGCGCCTGCCCCTGCTCCGGCCGGGAGCTGCTGCGAACACAGCACACCCCAGCTGCTGACCTTTCCGGCCGCTCTCCTTTCCTGTCAGCGGCTCTAAATCAAGACACAATACGCGGTGGGAATACAAAGAGACGCCGAAGCGGTGCCGGCTTCCTGCGCAGCCAGGGGCAAACACTGCGGGAGGAGCGGGGCCGCGGAGACCGCTCGGCTCCGGCAGGAACGGCCGGGAAACGGGGCCTGAGCTCCCTGACAGAGCACACCACGAGCCGAGAGAAAGAACGCAGCCTGTACTGCCTGTCCGAAGGCTCTGCGTTTCACAGTAGCCGAAGCTGTCTGTGACCCGGTGTCTGCGTACACAGGAGAAACTCCAAACAACCGAAAGCAGCTGTCCCCAGGCTGCGAGAGACACCAGCAGACAGCCCTGCCCAGCCAGGCGTGCCGAGCTCTGAACACAGCAGCACGCTCTCCGGCGTAGGAAATGCAGCCTAAAACAGCAACAGCAAACAGTGACCTGTTAATTAACTACTCTGGCCACATCTGGGGGAAACAAGGAATAATGTAACTGAAGCAAGGGTGAGCAAGCAAGTCCCTACCTCTTCAAAAGATCTGGGTGTAAAGGCATATATATGTGACTGTGTGTGTAACATACATATATATATATATATGTATGTATGTATGTATGTTATAGTTCATACCAGAAGAATAATTAGTTGCACCTCAAAGAATACAGGGCAGCGGAGGGGAAAAGAGCCACCTGTCTTTAACTTCTACACAATAATGGCAGCATGTGCTGTCAGGACTCCAATCTGGACAAGATCTTTCAAACCCTCAAGAACCTCACTAACCAATCTTACATGTTATAAGACTCTAAAACAACCAAAGAATCACAGAGATGCCTCCAAAAGCAAGGCCGGGAGTGGGCAGCTTACGAGCAGCAGCTGAAACAAGCTCCCGTTCTTCAGCAGCTTCAGCTGATGAGGCCGATGCCATAATAGCGCTCAAAGCAACCAAAACTCTGCCAGCACCAAGAAGCCCTTGCCAAGGAGCCTTGGAGCAGCCTCTGGACAGGACAGAGGCCCAGCACAAGCACTGAACCCATGTAAAACAAACCTCTGGGCATGGAAGTGAAAAAATGAGTTACAACAACAAATGCTTTTTAACAAAGAACATCTGTCTGTAAAAGCATCGCCAAATTAGTCTAATTTGGGGGTTGGGATGTAGAGAGTCTCCTGCAACCTTGTGCCCAGTGGGTGCCAGTGCCAGGAGAGGGTGACCTGAGGGTGCCAGGAGGGTGACCAGCAGCTCCCTGCAGGCAGGGCAGGACAGTGAGGAGGGAACACCACAAACACGCTGCTTGTTGAACACGATCGGGAATTTTCTTTCCTGCCCCAAAGAGCAGCTCTGTCTCAGGTTCTCAGTGTGGATATTCGGGAGCCCCACCTCAACTCTGGAGACAAAGGAACAAGGTCCACTCAAGAATATCCCTCAAAGAAAATTGGAAAGGAAAAAATAAAACCAGAAAACTACTCATTACCAATGGAAAAAGTGACGTTTACATAACAAACTTGAAATTGGTCACCTAATTCAGCGGAAACAATGTCTAATACGTGATGATTCAGGGCAGAGACTAAAAGCAATCTGCCATTCATAAGAACAAATAAATCTCAGGAAGTTCATCAATCACATACAATACCCAAGTTTGTAACACGATATTTATAACTCTCATGTAGAAAGATGAAAACTGCACTCCAAGTACCTTGTGGCTATGGAGCTTTAGAGCCAGCACCAGGTGTCCAAGGCCAGGTTGGACGGGGCCTGGAGCACCCTGGGCTGGTGCATGGCATCCCTGTCCATGGCAGATTGGTGGAATGAAATTATCTTTAAGGTCCCTTCCAACCCAATCCATCTGTGATTCTACAATATTCCAAACAAAGTATTAATATCTGTCCCAAGTCTATTCCTTTCTTGGCTAATCCAGTGTCACAGAACAAAAGAAAAATATTTCTTTCAGCACTAATGAAGCTTAGCTTTCAATTATAACTTTCCCACAGAACAGTTAATTGAAGATACATATTTTTAGCAGAGTTTACATAACAGGTAATTTTCTTAAGCATTACATTGGATGATACTGAGATGGAGCAACAAAAGCTCCAGATTTTCAGGATTGCTGGTGTACAAAATAATTCAGTAGATCTGATGGCAACGCGACCAGGCTTCCACAGGTCTGACATACACACAGACACACCCTTAAAGCATGAAGCTGAACCGTGTTTAACCAGCATGTTTTCTGCAGGCACGCAGCACACAGACACTGTTTACCTTCTGGCACACGGCGAGCTCAGCCTGGGCTGTCCCTGGGCACACACCATGTGTGTGACAGGAGCAGGGCCAGAGCACAGCCCCTCCGGGCTGATCCCACACGCAGGATAAACCCAGGCAGGCGCAACCGCAGCGCGGTTACTGCTGCTGAAAATGATTTACAAGGAACTACAAAGACTGGAATAAGAGAAGTCCAGAATCTTGAATCTCCTGACCCTGGTGAACTGCCCATGTGCTTCAAATTTAACTTCTATTACTGACATCTTACTGAAAGCTTAAAAGCTCCTGGATATTTGAATAACCAGCATGTTAAGAGCATTAACGAGAGTTAATCCAACACCGCACAAACTGTAATTGTTAGCAAATAGCAAGATTAACCACATTAATACACTCAAGTTTTCCATTGCTTTGTATCCTGATTTTGGAATGACACAGGGAAAACTGAAAGAGTCTAAATCAAATTAATCTGCTCTTGCATATGGATAGATAAAATAGATCTCTGGCAAAATTCACACTCACAACCACCACCATGGTCTGTCCTATGTATTTGTGGGGGTTTTTTCTGCATTTGTTTGAAGTGAAATCTTCAAAACTCCCCCAGGTTGAACAGGGGGATATCTACAACTGTTCTTTTAAATCTACACGGTACAGAAACATGCATAGGGGAGCAGCACCATCCAGACTCACACCTCCCAGGAGCCAAAGGCCAATGATCCAAACAGTTCTTCCTGCGGGCTGAGTTTTATGAAGGCTTGAAAACATCCCACAGGTTTTATTAATCCAGTGGTCTGTGTCAGCTGCAGGCCTTTCCACAGCCTGCTGTGCTGGTATCATGAAGCAGAACATCCCCCAGACTCCCAGCGCCTTCTCCTCAACAAGTAAACAGACTGTGAGAGCACCACAGCTAGGTCAGTCATTCAGTGTCACACAGACACTGCTCCTAGCCTGATACACCTACAGCTCTGGGCATCTGAGCCCAGCAGCTCAGGGAGAAACTGCACAGCAGGAGGCTGGTCTAAAAAATAGCCTTAAATCAGTAAGGTACAGTGTGCTCTGTGGAAAAATAAAAATAAAAATGTAATTCTCTCTAAGTGCTCATGTTTGCAGTAACTTCTGTGACCTAAAGCTCAAGAGCTAAAGGTCATGAGCTGCATGCCCTGCTGTGCAGCAGTGTCTATCAATTCCTCTGAGTAATAAATGTTCTTTCCTCAAGAAGATATATCCTTACTTGCGAGCCAAATGCCACGTGATGGGGCACTGCTGCGCCAGGGATGAAACTCCTAGCCTTTCCCAGAATCACTGCAGAATCAGTCCCAGGAGAAACATGCCAGGAGAGTGCGAGCTGTCAGTGAGGCAGCTCCAACACACCCTATTCCATTAGAAAAAAAGAGCCTTCACACCAAAATACTGCAGTCCCAAGACAGCTGTGAATTTACCGCCAAGTGAATCCCAGGGGAGTTCAACACACTAATAAATACACAGTGATCTAATAGAAGTATTTGATAGCAGAGGAGATGACAAGAGTTGTTTGCATCCTATTTCAGAAATAAAGGGCTAAGAGAGATACTTGGAAATTAATCTCAATTTGATCTAGAGAGGTTTTCAGGGCTGGTGGGGTTTTTTCTCCTCCTTGCTGCTATGCAAATTTCTGTAATAAATGCATCTTTGATCAATGGCCCAGTAGTCCACAAAGCTTATTTTCAGCTTTATTCAGAGCTGCCACATGAAAACACCAACCTTGTTTCGGTGATGCTGAGGGCCAGCCCAGCAGAGGTGGTTTGGAACTGACGGCATTTTCCTGTGGAATAACAGCCTCTGCCAGCAAGGCTACCACAAACACGTGGCAAAATGCTCAGCTGAGACAAAGCATCTCGTGCTGGGAAGGAGCTCTGGAATCATCAGGAGCGATCTGAAGTTCCACAGGCACAGCCTCCAGTGGGACCTCAAACCCCCAAACCCAGCTGTCACAGGTCCATGAGCCAAGCCTGGCCCCAGAGCCCAACAGCACCCAGCGGCCAAGGGCTCCATGGCACAGAGCTCCTGGTGCTGAGCTCTGACAGAACACACCTGGCCATGCTGGGGCTGCCCAGGGCTCCATGGCACAGAGCTCCTGGTGCTGAGCTCTGACAGAACACACCTGGCCATGCTGGGGCTGCCCAGGGCTCCATGGCACAGAGCTCCTGGTGCTGAGCCCCCAGCTCGGGAGGCAGCCCAGCGCTGGGCACTACGTGCTGCTTCACAGTGCAGTACTCCTCGCAGAGGGAAGGTGAGTCCCTGCCAAACCCTGCCCCATCCAGAGAGCGATGGCAGTCTGCTCTGGGTAGCTGGGGGAGGGCTGGAGCGAGCAGCCAGGGCAGCAGGGTGCAGAAAAGCAATGGGGTCCCAGCTTGCTCAGCTTAGGGGAAGGGACCTGAAGACTCTTCTCCTGACAGGTGACACTGAAGCAACCTCTTCCACTGCTGTGTGTCACAACCAGGTGTCCTTGAGCAAAAGCAAAGGTTTCGGGTTTGCTTTACACAGGAAGGATGGGGGGAAACCACCCACCAACAAACCAACTGAACACAGGAAGCCTCAGTTGTCCCGTATATATTACTACTGACACCTAGGTTATTCGGGAGCCCAGTCCTTTCCCCTCTTACACCCTTGGGATAGCCCAGAAGCAGGTGTAGGTGCTACAATTGCACTTAACATGCAGTTGCTGTAAGAGCAAAAATTTATGAAGAAAATATCTAGATGATTTTTTATGGTAAAAATAAAGCATACAAGGAGAAATAGGAATCTTTGAAACCATGGACAACTCAAAAGAAACAATTTAGAGAAACAAAGTCCTGAAAGGAAAACAGTTTTGTTCAATTAATAAAATATTGCTGATGCAGTTTCAAGGAAGCCAAAGCACCAGAATTGATACATGCAACTGGAAATAACATCCTCAGTATTCCCTTAAGTTTCCACAAAAGGCCATCAGACATCTGGCAGAGAGGCAAGCTTAGAAAGACATAAATTGGCAGAGATGTGTACAGCCCTTTGCGAAGTGTTTCACTCAGCCAGCTTCAGCAGAAGCAAAATCTCAAATGAAATACACAGATACTTTACTACTGCTTTTAAAACAGATGTACATTTAAATCTGGCATTTATATTCATTTGGAAACCTAAATAAGTAATACTGAAATGGCAATTTTTAGATGTCTGGAATGCTGATATATCCACATTTTTTTTTGAGTATAATAAGTCTTAGGGATTGTGTTTGGGCCCCAGTTACAGAAAGAAGCCTCTTGTTATATTGATCCATTCAGAATTGTAAGGTCCTTGGGCTTCTACACATAAAAACTCGATGTACAGTCAGTGATTCTGATTTCAGTCAGTATACACCTTACAGTAATACACCATGGCTCAATCCTCCTGTTACAGAGGAAAACCAATCAAAAATCCCAAATACAGTTCTGGAAGTGAATGTTTTCCTGTTCCCCCAACCCTTAGACAAGAATACATTTTATAGTGTAAAACGGAATTTTAGCAGCTTTCATTAAAGAAGAAAATAAAGAGTGAACACATGAGATGAAACAAAAAATTCATTCCAAACTGATTTGTGCAACATTATATTAATTCACATGAGGTTACTACAGTGTCGAAAAGGCAGCACTGGTGGCAACTCTGGAATTCCAGAAACCCTTCATGCACTGAGCACTGATGGGCAGCAGCTCAGCATTCCCATGAAGGACCCCTGTCCAGTAGTGCCCAGGAGCAGGGTGGGCAGCCCCTCAAAAGCACAACTTCTACCTCGCCTCGGAAAGAGACAGCTACAGAAAGCAGCTGTCAGTCCCCAAGCCCTCTAGGTAATGGGCTACGTGCACAGAGCTTTCCTCGCTGTGGGGGACAGGCAGAACTCCCTGCTGTCACCCAGCACTCCTGCTTTTCCCACTCCCTTTCGGAATTCCAGCACCCCCCAAAAGCTAAAGCAGGAGAAAGGCCCCAGCTGTGTCCAGGCAGGTGTGTGATGCCCACCAGCGCTGCCCCACGGCCCCTCAGCCCGGGCAGGACGTGCCCAGTCCGTGTCCACACCGGGCAGGGGCAGCTCCTCGCCGGTCTGTGCTCCAGGTCCACTCTGCCCCCACGCCCCCCGGCCCCTCGGCAGCACCAGGCAGCCCCGGGGGTGACTGAGGGCTGCAAACACAGCAGCCAGCAGGCTGGGTAACACCAGCCACAGGGGCTCCATGTGACCTGAACCGGGCTCAGGAGCTGAGGGTCTCTGCCCACCTTGCTCCCAGCAGGTCCCCACTGCAGGCTCTCAGGAACGTGAGCATCCCCAAGGATGCAGACCTGCAGCCCCCTGCTCAGACCCTGCCCCACCCCTCCCTGTACCCAGGCCTTCTTCACCAGGTAAAAAACAAAATCGTTCCTGTGCATATAAACTCTTCAGGGTTTCATTTTGCCTTTCTTGCCATTAACTTCAAAGTAAAAGTCAACTCTCCTGTGGGTGCGTTTCCACAGGAAATCCTGCCCCTCGTTCACTCTTATCCTTAAAGAGAACCATTTCCTTTGGCTTGAAAGCCAACTGCCTCTAGCCCTGTGCCACAGTGAATACTGTTTAACACTAAATATAGACTCTGAAGGAAGGAAACATCAGGCAGACAACAGCAGTGAGGAGTGTCAGCATGCAGTGTTGGATGAACATACTCTGCTAACACAAAACCTGCAGAATAACCAAAAGTGAGATCACAGCTTCTCTTGAGTTTGAGAAAAAAAAAAAATCAACCATTGCTGAAAATAAATTTTAAAAATACCTGAAGCAACAAAAGCATGCACAGATCAGAAAGACACCCTGCCAGCACTCCAGCCTCACAGGACCCTGACTCTTCCTCCTCACGTTAATGGTTACATTCACTTGAGCATGTTTTGTTTTTAAGCATGCAGACTAATCAGCTCCGAAAGCCTATCCGTTGTTTTACTCTGGGAGGTCTCCCACACTGCACAGAACCCAGCACACACTACCCTGTGCCCCTTCTCTACTGACCAGCCCATGCCCCCCACCCCACAGCCCCTCAGCCTGCCCTGGGAAAGTGAAACCTTATCCATAATAACCCAAACACAACCTCAGGAGCTCGTGTGCCCAGCCCCACGTGAGAACCCCTGACACGAACAGTGACACCTAATTCCAGGTCTGTCTTCAAACCACCATGCTGTTCCCACGACACAAGGCACCAACGAGCAGCACTGTAACCCAAACTGAGAGCTGCTGCACCCCTCTGATTATTTCCACTCGAACATCTGGCTGGGAAAGGAGGATGCTGGAGCTTGCCAACGCACCAGCTCCCACACTGGGACTTCCCAGTGGGTACCAAGCCCGGGCTATCCTCCAGCTCTCATTGCAGGCACCATCCCCACTGCTGTCTCCGGCTGCAGTGACCTCCCCTCCTGCACAAACTCCTCCCAGCCTGTCCCCACAGACAACTTCTGAGCTCCCACACCTCCAGCTGTATGTGCCAAGATCCCTAAACAAGGAAAACAAAACTAACAGAGTGCATTTCTTGTGTAAAACAAATGGCAACAAACTCAAATTGAAGATCCAGTCCAAAAGACTTTGCTTTTGCCCAAAAAAGTGCAATAAAGGTTATCCAAGTACAACCAGAGCTCAAAAAATAAAGCTTAATTTGTTCCCTGGTCCTGCTGTAAATGGCCAGATGAGCCCCCATACTCTGGAATACATAGACAGTCTGACGTGCAGGCAGCACTCCCAGCACAGCTCCAAAGCTGTGCTACCCAGTTCCTGTCCCTACAAACAGCTATTCTACATTTTTCCTTCTCACCCTAAGTGTGGATACATATTTATCCAATTGCCACTTGTCTCCCAATCAAGCTCTTCCAAACCCGTTACATTCAGTACATTGCACAAGGATCCTTTTCCCCCAGCATCGCTGAGGATGTGACAGCTCAGAAGGGCAGTGCCCACCCCCAGAGGGGAGCACCAAAGCTCCCACGGCTCTCAGGGCACACACAGCCCCAGCTCCACCTGAAGAAAGGTCTATTTGCAATATGCATTTACAGTTGTGAACAGATTAATCAATCAATCAAGTTACTATCAAACCAGTGTGACCAGTGGTTAGTGGTGCAAAGGTATTTAATATCTAAATCCTCCTGGCTGCAAAGGGGCTGCGGGAAACCAAAGTGGTAGTTGTTACCACAACTCTTTTTCAAAGAGAAAAGCTGTCACAGCAAGCTTTGGAAGAGCTGCTGGGCTTCCATCACTTCCCATCTGCATTTCCTGCACAATTTTCCAGGCTTTAGCCAAAAGGCTTTTTGTTTGAAACTAACTGAAAACAGGGACAGATATTAACAAAGGGTAATAATATGTGTTATTTTCACAATTTTTAATATAACTCTACAAAACAGAAACAGCAATTGAGCTAAAGCATCCCTGTCCTACAGCTGACCTCATGCTTATGTGTGGCAGAATTAGGGCCCAAATCACCTTTCTGCAGATTTTCACCAAACGCTGGTGAAAGGGAAGGGTCACATCAGGCAGCAAGTGAAGAGTACAGAAATGAGAGCACATTTTCACAGCACACCTGCTGAAGGTAAGCAAGTACCTGCAAAGCAGGAGTTCATCCCAGGAACCCAGGTTCCTGTCACACAACCCTTGTCACACATTTACTGGGAGTACAGCCTGTGTAGTCGGCTCCTGCAGCCGCATCGACCGCCTCAGCACTCAAAACTTGTGCTTTGTGTTTGTGATTTAGACCTTTTTAGACTTTTCTTTTAAAGAAAACTCCAATGGCCAGGTGAGTACCTCAGACATCATTCCTATGAAAAATGTGACTCCTCACAATTTCTCTCTCTGTGGCTACACAAAGAAACTCGAAAACATGATGCATGCATTCTTTAAGGTATGAGATAACCAGAAAGCAAATGAATAGGACCTGAAATCTCCTGGTTTCAGGTTTGTTGACGCAGTTACAGGACTGGGCTGAGGGTTGGCAGCTCCCCCAATGCTGCCCCGATCATCCCATGACAAGGACAGAAACACCTCAAACTCCAGCCCTAGGTGTGAAAAGAAAACTCTATTCACAGCATGAGCAGTGATCTGACAGGCTGCACAGCTGCAACCAACTCCAAAGGACTCAGGTGCTGCAAAACTACTTTTCCAAGTGTCCTTTTCATATAAAACAAAAGCAGATTTATTTGCTGTGCTTTGTAAAACATCTTTTGTACGTGTGCTTGATACTCAGTAGCACTAGTTTCACACAAGTGAAGTCAAAGGGTAAAGCAGGGCAATGAGCTGGACAAACAAGAATAAATTGCAGAAGTTCCATACATAATGGCAGAAATGTGAAGCACCACCGTGGCTGGGACAACAAAGCTTCACTACTCAGGCAGAGGGTGAGCGAGTTTTGCCACCCAACTCAGTGCCCCGGGGCACCTTTCCTCCGAGGCTCCTGTGATCTGCTCCCCATCCGATCCCACGCGCCACCCCCTCCAGTGTGACTCAGATTCTCATGTTGCATTTCACAGGTAAACACCTGGCAGCTTCATTCCTGTTTGCACCTTCCATGGGAGCTTTCACCCCACCACACACTGCCTCAGCTCCCCGGTCCCTGTGAAATCCCAAATCAGAGCCAGGAGGGGTGCCAGCCCCACACCAGCACCCGTGTGCCAGGCACTATACCCAGCACAGGCACTGCAGCCTATGCCCCAATTGATTCTTTAACTATAAACACATAGATGTATTTTTTATACGTGCAAATACATGTTAAAATTATATTAACTGTGAAGAATGTAAGATTACAGGGGGTTCAGCAGGCTAGAAGCCAGCATAGAAGGCTGTTGTTCAAGTACACAGGAGCTGTTCAACTCCTCTCAAATTTTTACAGTGTCCCCATGAAAGTTTTGTAGATTTTCACAAGGCTCTGCCCTGCAATAGAGCAAAAACATCTCCTGGCGAATCCACTGTGAGAGCGATCAAGACAGGAAGCTTTGGCCAAAAACAAATAAACAAACCAGGCAACCAGAAGTCAGTTTCCCACTACTGACACAAAATGTCTTGGCAAGGCTGAGCAAGACACGGGGTTTTACGCAAAGTCAGGCAACTTATCCTCAAAATAACGGAATGTGAACTAAATGAAGAGACATGGCAAGGAGCAAAGGATCTGTGACAGACTGAATCTGGCAGGCACACAGGATCTGTGTGAGAGCACAGCCTAGACAGATGCGACAAAGAGGGTGGGGAAAGCCTTTTACAGTAACCAGGTACAAAGCAACAACCCGAGCAGGCAGGCAGCAGGACTGACCATCGGCCTGGGCAGAGGATTAGCAAGGTCTCAACTGAGCCTGAACTTGAGGAGCCAGAGAACTGCACTGGGGCTGGTAGAACCACTCTGCGGGACTGTTGAAGAGATTCTTAAGCTCATGGGGAAGTTGCTACTGGCAGAAAGCTTCACAGATAAAAAGGGGAACAAAAATGACAAAGCTTAGCAATATACAAGCCCACAGGTAAAGGAACAAAAAAAAATACACATGCAAAACCCCTAGAAGTGTTTCCCTCCAATTTACTAAATAGCACTTTGCTCTTCTACACTCATCTACAAAATTACTCACAAGACACAGCCAGGAATAGAGACTTCCAATTTAGAAGTTAAATCTCCAGAATGTTTTTCCTCATTGTAACCATGTCTTGCTCAGATAAGAGACAAGACTGCAGCAAGAGAATTGACGCATACATTTCTCCAGAACTACTGAACTCTTCCCAACCTACTGTACATACACAGTCTGGCACACTGGACTTGAATAAGCACATGCTTGAAAATTAAAATACAAGTCAAGCACCGCAAGAGCATGTACTCTGGGACCTGCTTATCAGCAGGAAAAGTGTTTCAGAGACAATCACTCCCTTTTGTTACTCAACATTCACCATCTACTGCTGCTGACAAGACAGACTTTGGAGGGAACAAAGGGAAGACATCTTCAGTTGAAAAACTTATTTTCCATCTCCAAAACCCCCCTATAATCAGAAGTAAGGGCGAGTCTGCTGCAAGGATGGGCCCCGGGAAGGGAGGTGGGCAGCTTGGAACGTTCTGCAGCTGGTGTGATCAGACTGCTACTGCTAAGGGGTCAGACAACCCTACTCTGTGTACAAGAAATTAAAAAAGCCAAGCACAAAACCCCATTTCCACAAACACGTTGTGGACACATTTATTCAACCAGGCTTGATCCAACACTAAAACCCAAGTGTGCGGCATCACGAAGCACCAGTGGAAACCCCTCAGCAACCAGCCAGCAATAACACTACTGCAGCCAAAATCCATTCTGTGTCCGTGGCTCCAGAAATTCAAAGCCACTATGGAAAATATTGTATATTTAAACCTAACTATTCAGAGATATCCTGTTTGCAGTGAGGTAACACCTCTATTTTTCTCTGTCACAAGGAAGTGCACTTCACCTAGTATCAACATTCCTCATGGCGCTGGAATGGCTCTTTTCCTGTTTAGGAAAATGGACTTCAGGCTCCAATTAAACTCTGAGAAAAAGTAAGGACAACTTCATTGACTTTTTCTCCACGAAATTTTTTTCATATTTTGAAACATCCCAAATGAATTGTGGGTTACACTGGGAAAAGCCACCTTGAGTTTCCTCTGATCACCTGGAAGAGACGAAACTGCAATGGACTCAGCACTGGCTACCATGGCATGAGGATGCATTTCTGGACAATGCTGCAGATCTGGGGACACACTCACAAGGACAGCTGTACGTGTTTTTACATGCTTCTCTAGGAGAGCCCTGGAAGCATATATCTATGCTGTAATATGCTAATTTTATTTAAAAAGCAAGGGTAAAACTGTCCTTAAATTCACGATTGAGAATTAGAATGATCAACACAATTGCCATTCCCTTGGGCTGGAAGCTGCCCCGCAATCCTCAGGCTGGAGCTGCTGCCTCCCAACAGAGAGAGCCCAGAGGCAGCAGGAGGAGGGAGAAAGGGGGCTGCAGCTCAGGAACCACCACCCTCGAGCAACCCTGTGCATCAGGCTCTCTATATTGCCATTTTTTCTCTGTGCCACACTTTTCTACATTGACAAACTGTTCTCCACCTCGTGGCACCAACACAATCTACAGCCCATTCCAGAGGAAAAGAGTTACGGAAACTGTCAAAACCTACAGCAAATAATTCACCATCACATTAATTTAGTTTAAACAATAGCAACTGTTTCCATCCTTGAAACGGATTTCATTTTTCAGAGCAGCTCAGCACTAAAAACTCGGTCTCTCCCCAATTCCAGCCCTCCTGGAAGAGCACAGCAGTTGACATTTCCCAACACACCCACAGCCACCCACCCAGCAGCCCCAGCACGGGTCACCAGCGTCCCACCACACAGAGCAGAGCCTGGCCACACGCAGTGTCCTCCCAAAATCCCCTCTGGCACACAGAGGCACAAGGAGGAGTTCTAACAGGTGACCTGAACGCTGACAAACTTCAGATCCACAGGAGAAATGGAATCTCCTCCCTCAAAAAAGTTAAGACCTGTACTTGACTGCTAGAATACCTTCTTTATTCATAAAGCAAAGTACAAGTGAGGGCACTTCACTCAGTATTTAAAAAAAACAACTGAACAAGTGAAAATTCTCTTCCTGCACTGTGCTTATAGCCTTCTTACATGGCCAACTGGATTTAGTTTCCCTCTTAAGTTTTCACACAGATACTTTCCATGGTAACACAAAATTTACTCAACTGCAGTTATAGGTTAATAAAACTAACTGGAATTATTTATTAATGCACTCTTAGTTAGTATCTGGTATATACAGGCTGTCATATACCTGTTTTATATCTCTACATGAAACTAAAAAGGTTTGATACACTGCAATTATATACATCCACCCCCGTACATTGTCCAACTTCAGAAGTCACCACAGTCACATCAAAACAGAAGCTTCAAACTTTCTCCCAAATTCCATAGCAAAACATCATGTTTTTTATACCTCTCTTTCTTGGGGCTCAGGAGCTCAGTTTTCTGCCTGAGCTGCCAGCACAGGTGTCCTCATGTGACAAGTACATCATGAAGGTGCTGACACTGGAGCTCAGTGTCAGCTCACCTGCTTTGCCACTTACTCTATTTTGAGAACAGAGAGTTCAAAGTGACAGGGCACAGCTTAATACATCCGAAACCGACCCACTCCTGTTTTCAACCATAACTGACCTGTCAGAAATCCATAAAGGCACACCAAACATCTGAACCATGTCAAAACTCCAGAATTTTCCTCCCATTCTCCAATTTCCAGTCTTTAATTAACAAGAGGATATTAGCCATGGTGATCGTTTCACAGTTCATACAGATTGGAGAGCAAAACACAGTAAATGCTGAAGCTGTGACCACTCCTGAGGGCTCAGCAGGGCTCTGGAGGCTGCAGCCTTCCCTGGTTTTGAGTCTCCTCATCTGACTGATGCACGAAGCTGCCACGTGCTGCTTCAGAGCCAACAGCCACAGCCCCCAGCCAGAAATTAGGGCATGTGACAAGGAACCTCACCAGACTCAGAGAAACGAGGGTATCATTGTGCAGCAAGGCATTTCCCCAGGGAGCAGGAACTTGGTTATTTCCAGCCTCCTCCTCGCAGCGGCGTACAGGCAGCCTGTCGGGGCCACCCTGCACCCCACAGCTCGGCTGGCCCCGGTCTGTCCTGGGGGGCTGCTGTCCCTGCAGGGCACAGCTGTGCCAGGACACAGGGCACAGCCGGGCCAGGGCACAGGGCACAGGGCACAGCCGGGCCGGGGCGCAGGGCGCAGGGCACAGCCGGGCCGGGGCGCAGGGCGCAGGGCACAGCCGGGCCAGGCCAGGGCACAGGGCACAGCTGGGCCAGGGCACAGGGCACTGGGCGCAGGGCACTGGGCGCAGCCGGGCCAGGGCACAGGGAGCAGGGCTCAGGGCACAGCCGGGCCAGGCCAGGGCACAGCCGGGCCAGGCCAGGGCACAGGGCACAGGTGGGCCGGGGCACAGGGCACAGCGCACAGCCGGGCCGGGGCACAGGGCACAGCCGGGCCAGGGCACAGGGCGCAGGGCACAGCCGGGCCAGGGCACAGGGCACAGGGCACAGCCGGGCCGGGGCGCAGGGCGCAGGGCACAGCCGGGCCNCCGGGCCGGGGCACAGGGCACAGGGCGCAGCCGGGCCGGGGCACAGGGCACAGCCAGGCCGGGGCACAGCGCACAGCGCACAGCCGGGCCGGGGCACAGGGCACAGCCGGGCCGGGGCACAGGGCGCAGGGCACAGCCGGGCCGGGGCACAGGGCACAGGGAGCAGGGCACAGCCAGGCCGTGCTCCGGCCCCGCGGGGGCTGCAGCCAGGGCAGGGGTCTGAACAGGCCAGATGGCAGCAGGACAGCACAGCTCCGATCGGCATCTTTAGACACATCCTTCTGAGCAGCTTCACAGGCAGAAAACAGTTCAGGATGAAAACAACAGACTCACAGCCAAATCCCAGTTGGGGTTCCCTGAGCATCCGTCAGACTGGGCTTCTCCCTGGCACCATCCCACGCAGATGGGCTGCTAATGAAGTGACCCAGATTATACGTGCTCAAGTTGGTTCTCTCCACTTCAGCTGTGACTTTTAGGCTGTAATTATATTTACAACCCAACAACAAGAGTGTACATGGGCAGATTCTCAAATCCCAGACAGAGCCACAGCACACACAAGATTACCCACGAGTACAGACTCTACAGAGCAGAAATGGTGCTCAGGGCAGCCACTGGATCTAACCAAGCTGGATTCCAACTACAGGCTACAAATCCACTGACCCCAAAGGAACACTGTGCCTATATGTATGGGGGGGACGTGTACCCGTATATCTACCTCTCTATCTATCTGCTATGAGGAATTAAAGTCCTTCTTGAGGTGCAAACTCTGGCACTGGCAGAATTACGAGTGACACTTCTTGCTACAACAGCAAGACAACCCATGGTGCTGCTGGGAGCTAATTATGCAGTGGGGAGACACCAAGACTGTGCAATTTACAGGGAATAGCAGTGGAAACAAGCGTGTACTAAAACTAGCACCGCCAATACCAAGGTGAAAATGTCAGACTTTTAAAAGCCAAGCAAGTTGATAGGGTCAAAAGTTAATTAAATCCATTTTACTTCCAATTATCTGTCATTTCAGGTTGGATTATTGTACAGTTAAAGTATGAGCAAGAAGGGTTTAAGAACATTATTCCACATTTACAAAAGGAAATATTTTCATTTTTTAATTACAAAACTCCTCAGTTTCATTAGTTCTTTTTAAGAAGCAGAGTTTCCTAGAAAACTTGGATAACTATGGATTACTTTTCTCTTGTAATTCTTCATTTGCAGTTCCAACACAACCATACAGAGACAAAACCACTTCACTCAGTAGCCTTAGAACTCAGAGTCAAGGTTACTCAGGAAATCCCTTCTAATTCCATCAGAGGTGATCCTGGAAGCAGCCCTAGGCTTCCAGAACAGAAGTGTATTGTTGAGGGCAAGTGCCTGCTATTCAGAGCTCTTCAGTGGGGCTGTTAAATATACCAACTATTAACAGAAAGGAAGAGAGAGAAAGAAAAGCATCATTGTTCCCACACTGACCAAATCTTGCATCTACTGTAAATAGGTTAGCAAACACTTAACAGCACAGCGCCTTTGTGTCTTCTGTACCTATGCAAACATCTCATCGTTTTACTGCCCTTTCAGAAGGCTCTCACATCCCAAAACATTCCTTCCTATCAATTTTTTGTTGACAAAACAAGAACAAAATCTTGATTTCTTCCCCTTACTGTTGATAGGAGTCTGCTGCATCTTCTCAGATGGAAACCACCAGGAGTGATGCACTCCAGCCTTAAAGACAGGTATTTAGCCCACAAGATCAAACTCGAGGTAGTCTGAACACTGCTGCTCAAAATCAACTGATTCTTTCTGAAACCACTGCTACCAAATGGTATAAAAGTGCAAAGACATAGCATTTTTAACTGAAGTTTCATATCTTGTAAGTGTCACTTAATGCATTAAACAGACATTTCCACCACAGGAAATAAAGCAAATATACCAATTAAAACAATTTCTAAATATCAAGAAAAATATTGAGGACTTGGTCTCCAAGTCCGTTTTGGAGCTTTTGAAGCATTTCAACCTGCACTTCACCCTGTATTATCCAATATACCTTATTTTCCACAGAGACACAAAGCCCTTAGTGCAGACCAACAGCGCCCAAGGCGAAGCTAGAACAGCCACTGAATGCCAGGCTTGCTATTCCCAAGCAAACAGCTTTGTCAGGCTGTAGACCAGCAGGAGAGCAGTGCAGGGAATTCCAGCTCGCTCCACCCAGGAAAACAAGGAAATGCAAGCCATGAAACATCCCCAGATAGAGCTTCTGTTTTCCCTTAGAGTGCATTAGTCCCCAAACACTTCCCCCACTTACTTTAGATCTCATGAAATACTTACACTTTCTCTAAGTCCCATATCCCACTCTCTCAGCTGGCACCAGGCAGCTCATCCCAACCTGTGTCCTGGGCACTGGTCACAACCCACAGTGCTTGGCCCCACAGCCCATCACTGTCCCTTCCCTTGCGTGGGATGAGACGTGGTCAGGGCCCCCAGCCAGCCCCACTCTGCACATGTGGAACATGAGGGTGCAGAGGAGCAGACAAGGAGCACCTGAGCCCCTCCTGTGCATTCCCACCACGGGACATCTGCCTCGACTGCCCCATGGCACTCCAGCTGTCTCACCTGCAGAGGCAGCCCAGGGTCACGGGCCACCAAAAGCCATGAAAACATGGCTTTTCAGCAGGGCAGTGGGGAAGAGAGACAGATTGGGGGTCATGAGCTGGGAAGACCTGCCCTAAATCCCCCACCAGTTAGCCCAGTGTCTTCCTCTAGAGCAAGTCCCATTTCCGTCACAGTGTTTGAAACCGAATCAGAAAAAATGAGCTCCTCAACATTGTGCATTAATCAACACAGCTATATGTATCTAAAAGAATTCTACAGGGAAAACAGGAAAATATCTGCCTGGGCTTCCTAGCTGCAAAAACACTCTAAAGGTTTGAAGTGGCTTGTCCAGGCGCTCACCAGATGACCACCGCCCACTGAACAGAGCCACCCAGACCCAGCTCAGTGCTGCTGACCGGGATTCCCGGAGAGCTGCCCGCCTGTGCAGGGACGTGCGGCCAGCCCAGCCTGGACAGCGGGACACAGAGCCGCCCTGGCAGGCACAGCAGGCACACACTGCACAGACAGACACCTCTCCGTGGCCAGCACAGCCCCGGGGTGGCTGCCAAGCCAAAGGCCAGCTGCCGTGGGACGAGCCCCAGCACCTCCCGGAGGAGGCCGTTCCCTCAGCTCTGCCCCAGCCCCCGGTGCTGGGCGCTGCCCCAGTAAGGGATGATTTATTTGTTCCCTGGTACGTGTAGCAGCATCTCCCTCACTCATCTTTTGCACAGAGCAAGACACAAATGTAACAGAGACAGACCTGGGGTTTACTACCACATTGAGAGTCTGAGCTTAAGGTTAAAAAGTCTTTTCCTCAGCCTTATTAGCAGCAGAGAACCAGCCTTCCGATGTCAACACCCAGCAGGCAGCTCATGTCCAAACAGTTTCTGACCCTGCTGTACAGAAACTGAGCTCTGGCACAGCTAAAGCCAGCACACAGCCTGATGTCCTGCACGAATGGCCACGGGCAGAGCCACTGCAGTGCTGCTGGGACCCAGCACACCCAGAGCCTGGGGAGCGATGGAATGCACTGGCAACCCTGGGATCCAGGGTGCTCATACTGAGAGCAGGTAAATCCTGAAAACATTTCGCCAATGCTGGTTTGGCCCCTCCACTTTCCCAGCTGCTGCAGCTCAGTCAGGGAAGCTAAAAATACTTTACTTTCTAAAAATCCCTTTTCTAGATGAGGCGGAGCTGTGGTTACCACAGAGATGGCACCATGCAACCCCCACAGATCGCTCTACATCACCGTGACTGGATGGAGCTCCGAAACAGCCTTCTGATGAAGATGAGATCGCGGCTGCAGCCAGGCTCACCTCCACGGTCAGCACGGCTGCCAGAGCTGCTTGAAGAGGGGGTGGTGACTGTCACCCAGGACAAGCAGCCTGGCTGCCCAACAGCACCAGGAGAAGGGAGGAGACTCCCTCTTTTCAGAGCAAACATCCACAGAAACCACTGCCTTAGATTCCAAAGTATTCCATAAAGCATCATTTGAGTACCAATTCATTCACACATGATCTTGCTTATGAACAATTAATCCTGATGGACGGGACAACTATTGAGAACTCATTTCATTTCCTATCTTACCGTCAAACACAGTAATTCTCAAAGCCAGGAACACTGCAGGCACACAGCCCTCCTGACAGCGCCAACAGGCTCCCCACAAACTCAACAAGCCATGGTGTTCCTCATGATACAAAGCTGAGCCCGCTCTGAATTTTTCAAAGTCCAAGAAGAAAATGTCATTGGTATGTTTCAGAAAGATTTGTCCTATTTTAGTACAAGGGATTGAAAATTACAGTTCTATTGCTCTACTGATATGGGAACAGCAGGAAAAATGCTAAGAGAAAGGATGGTACAGTGTAAAAATGAGGACATGTACAAAAGAAAATACCTAGACAAAAAGAGAAAAAAAAGAAAAAAATCTCTGCACATAAGACTTACCAAAAAATCATTCCAGATTAATACATTCTCTGCATGGCCTTGCAGAAGGCTTGCTATTCCAACCATCAGTATGAGATATTAAAAGACCAGGCAAGAGGGTGGATTTGAAATAAGAAACCACCAAATTTCCCAAAAACATCTCTAGTATAAAAAGCAAACTAATACCAAGTCAAACTACCCTCCTCAAATCCATGACCCTCAGCAGCTGAGTGCTAGATGTCCCAGGTCAGATCCCTCTACATGTCCTCACACAGCTGGTAACAGAGACACCCTCATTCCAAGCCCTGAATTTTAAAGAAAGAATATTAACTCAATTTAATGGACCTGGTTTTAATAAACTCATGGATTTCAGAAGACTTTTAATCAGCCCAGTTTTAAGGATGTAAATCAGTAAGAAGAGTAGCAAAAATTTCAATTAATTTCTCCAGCTTAAAAAGCTTACTGTACATTTCTTCATCCAAAGGAAAAAGGGGGAAAAATATAAAATCGATCAATCAATCACATTATGAATTCCTAAGAAGTCCAGATACACGAGATATTCTATGGACAGGAAAAAAAGCAGGAGTTTTCCCCTTGCCTTTAAAAAAGTCAGTGTTGCCCAACATTGGAGCAAGGAGGCTTCTCCGCTGACCACAGAGCTGGACTGGGAGAGTTCGGGCTGTTCAGCCTGGAGAACAGGAGGATCCAGGGAGAGCTTGAAGCCCCTTCCAGGGCCTAAAAGGGCTCCAAGAGAGCTGCAGAGGGACTGGGGACAAGGCCCTCGAATGACAGGACAGTGGGAATGGCTTCCCACCGCCAGAGGGTAAATTTAGATGGGATATTTAGGAGAAATTGTTCCCTGGGAGGGTGGGCAGGCCCTGGCACAGGGTGCCCAGAGCAGCTGTGCTCCCCTGGATCCCTGGCAGTGTCCCAGGCCAGGCTGGACACTGGGGCTGGGAGCAGCCTGGGACAGTGGGAGGTGTCCCAGCCCATGGCAGGGGTTGGAACGAGATGAGCTTTGAGGTCACTTCCATCCCAACCCATCGTGTGACTCTATGAAACGCTGAATACAAGGGTGCAAATCAGTCTGACACTCTAAAGCAGGGTCACACCGGCCTGTCTGCTCCCTGAGATCTGTCCCCTGTGCACAGGAGAACAGTTAACACCCTCACACAGGGCACACCTGCAAGTATCATCTCTCTCCCTGGATTCCCAAGGGCTCCCCCACTGCCCACAGGAACAGCGTCACCAATCTCAACAGGTAGAGCCAAGGTTGTCTTAAACTCAGCAGCCAGAACCAGTCATTAAAGCCATACTTAATGGAAATCTTCAAATTAATCTCACACATTATACCAACAGGAGGTTTCTGTAGATTCTAAAAACCCAGCAGCTCTGTTTCTGTGAGGCTCTCATTCCTGAATAATTTAAAACAGGCAGTCTCTCTCTTTCTCTCTCTGTCTCTTTCTCTCCTCCCTCCCCCCATTTCTCATTCCTGTCAGTACATACAAACCTTGTGCAATAGCTTTCAGAGTTCAAAAGGAACCACAACATCACAGCTGGCCTCTGATAAATTTCACCTACATTCCCATACACTGCCTGTAGAACTTATAAATTAAATATTTCTATTCTCAGCAGATTAGATTGTTGAGAGAAAGCAGATGCCAGGAGAGCTGGAAGCATCATTACCGCCAAGGGCTCCTGCAATGCCTGGGAATTAATTAGGTGAGACAAGAACGAAGATGACGGCATAAAGCAATCCACAGGCTTTGCCACAAGTCAAGGGGAGGAACACTGTGGAGCTTTGCAAAGCCTGTCTGCTGCACACCTGAAATCGAGCTGAACCCCAAAACACATGAATAAAACATGCTGGCCAGGCATCTGAGAGACAGGCATGTTGGGAACACAGGGAACGGTTTGTAGGACAAGTCCAGTCTGCTTTTCCCTTCAGCAGCACGAAGAAAGGTTCTCAGTGGGATCTTTCCCAGGGCTATGTGCTTGAAAGGAACAACACAATTACCTGTGCAACGCCCTCTCCAGAGCCTTAGCAATAGCTCTGGTCCACCTCCTCCTTCACTGCCACGGAAATCTGCATCTTAAGGATGAAGCTTGGGAAGAGTTCTGGGCAGCTGGACCCATTTTTGCTGTGCCACCTTGGTTGCTGTGCTTCGACCACATGTGATGCCAAGGAAAAATAAAATGATTTACTTGCAGAGCACAGCCCTAATCTGTGTTTGCAAAGCTATACAGAGAGGGGAAAAGCCAGAGGAAGATTGGAAGAGAAAAAAAGCAGGAATTGGATCACATCCAAACTGATGGGATGAAGACAAACTTTGAATGAAGGAGGCTGTTTCCTTCCCAACAAAACTCTATCACACAAAGTGCACCCCAAACATACACCACCGTATCTGGCCACAAAGCCTTTACCTGGAGCTTCAGCTTTGAATAATTTCAGTGCAGAATTCATCTCTTAAGATGCAGCAGTCCCACAGACAGCTGCTGCTGAAACCACTTTCCAAAGAGAAAGATTTATCAGAATTTCAGCACTTTAGCACAAAAGAACCTTTGTGGAAGATGAAAAAATCCAAAATGGCAGTTTTTATCTGGCCAGGTATCTCCCTGCACTGAAAACACTTGAATTACATTACAAAAGTCCATGGAAAAGAAGTTCCGCTGTAAGAGTTAGTAAACACTGCACCCTGTCACTCAAACGGTTAGTCTTTCCACCTCTGTTTTACCTAAGAGGGACATTTATGTTTCTATCATTACAGCCTTAACCTGAAGATACAGTGCCCTCAGTCTTTATATATCCATGCATAATACTTGATGAAGGCAAACAAAATACAATAAAAATATTGCACTACAGTGTAAAACTTGGTTTATCAATTTTCAGAAAGCTGTCCAAGGAGATGGTTCAGGAAAAAAAATTAAAATCCAGAAACACTTTCAGGCAGCTGTTAACTGCAGTCACAGCATCTGTGCTTGAGGATCAGCTGGAAATCCATGTTATTTGCAGTTGCATCGTAACACAGAATATCATGAGAGAGGCTCCCAAGGAGCGTGGGAATGGAATGGCAGAGTTTGAAACACACATGGCCAGACCTTTACAGCCAGTGACGCAGCAAGATTATTTTCACACGACCACTTTTCCAGTAATTACTGCAATTTGAGAAGAAAAAGTCATTTTAGTGAGTATCTGAAAAAAAGCATATTAATCCCTTACACATGAAGGTCTCATCAAAACCTTAAAGGATTTGCTAAGCACAGTTATTAATACTTTGCCTGTCTGCTTTGATTATATTTGGCATAGTTTCCATATGGAAACACACTAAATTTCATCAAGAGCTTCACTTTGTTTAAAACATCAATCTAGCTAATGTAATAAATATTTGCACATATAGGAAAACATCACCTTTGTGGGTTACTCTAATACAGAAGAGTGAGAGAATTCACACACAGCTTCACTCCAATGCTTCCCACTTCCTTCCTGAATAATACATACACACCTTATCCTCCAACCCAATCCTCAGCTGTTTCACTTTGAATACAGCTGTTTTGGCTTCACTGCTTGCATTTGTGGAAAATCCTGTTTGTTTTCTTCACACCAAGAGGCTTGAGGGTTCACTGAAGTTACTTACATAGATAAACCTTATGAAATCTCCCATCAAAACAAAATAAAATTATTGGATGTAACAGCATCATGCTAATCAGCCAAGTTAAAAAAAAAATCATAGAGCTGATAAACCTGTAAGAACAGATGCTACAAATACGAGTCCTGTCATCTTTCCATTCCTGTTTTCCCTTGTACACAGTCACAGTTCTTGTGTGACACTTAATGAAAACCCACTGATTAACGCAAGAAATAGAAGCAACCATGTCAAAGTCAAAACTTGGAAAAATAATTTCATTAAGATTGTCGTTACCAGTTCACATCTAACACTCAAAGTACCAAGTTATGATGGTCTCAGGAATCACTCAGGTAAGGACCTGGACCCACATCTGGAGAAGCCCTGACCTGAGCCCAGACCCCTCAAACATAGCCCCTGGTACAGAAGTGCCAGTGTCACACACCCACTTGCAGGGCTGTGCCCCAGAGGTTCAGCACAAAGCTCCTTCCACCCACGGGTGGGAATCCAACCAGAAACACAACAAAACGTACATCACCCGCCCCATCCCAACCTCTGGATACAACCATCTGTACAACTACGAGATTCAGCTTCAAAACACTGAAGACCAGGTTCAAAACATGATGAAAATCCATGAATTGAGAACAGAAGTGCACTTTAACCTTTGTGCTCACTAAATATGAAGATGTGACACAGTTCATCTCCCTCATGAGTAGGAAGGACTGACATCAGTGAGAGATACACATTGCTGCAACATACCAATGGATAAAAATCATTCTAAAGGAAGAATACAGCAATTATGCTTGGAGTTTTTACCTTTAGCTATTTGTCAGATTTAAAAACTAGCAGAGTAATAAACTTGGTTTATCTTGAAAATAACCCATTCTGTTTGACAAATTAAAAAAGGGTCTATTCCAGACATGCTAGTCCTAAACACTGTTGAACTACCAAAATCAGCAGTTGGTAAAAAACCAGAAGCTGGCATGTTTTCCCTTCCCTGTTATCCCCAGAGCCCCATGACAGAGCGTGGCCGTCGCTACCAAAGGAGCAGCAGAGCTCTGGGCTCACAGAGCTCACAGGGAGCAGCCACTCACAGAGGCTGCCAGCAGCTTCACCCAAGCACGGCTGCTCTCAGAAACCTGACTGCTGGGAATGTCTGTGCCGAGTTTAAAAAAAGAACAGCAACTTGAGAAAGAAAACCAAATTAAAATCCAGTTCACAGATGGCAAGCAGAGCTTCTTGTGGCTAGAGATTTCAGGGGGCCTTGCCAAGCAAGGATGGCAGACATATTTCAAAAAATTATTCAATTAAACAAAATGAGGTAGAACAGAAATTGCATATTGCCTCCTTTTTTAAAGGCCAAATCTGCTGCTGCTGTGTTTGCAAAGAACTCTCAAAGAAGTAAACAAGATGCAGCAATAAATTCCAGTGAAAGTCTGAAGCACTGCTCAATGAAAGCAGGCCAGTTTTGCTCCCTGCCTTGGTTTGTGCTCTGCAATTTATCAGAGGAGCAAATATCAGGCAGTCTGGAGAGAGGACACTTCAGAGAACTGTGCCCTCAATTTCATCAGCACACCTGCTGGGCCAAAATCCCTCACCACAGCGATTTCCAGAGTGCCATGAGGAACGCAGACTTTTCCACATGGTTCTTGCCATCCTTAACTTCCACACACAAACCCAAGTGCGTGCCGATCTCCTCTCGAGCCCATGCTCAGCACCGAGCAGCCTCTCTGGTACTGAGCCAGGACAGGTGACAGAAGGTGTTACAGCAGACACAGGCACCCAACAGCACAGGAACTAACGGGGGGACTAATTAATCAATTAACTAATTAATTAATGCACCAAACTAACAACGTGCTGAGCATGGCCACTTCACTGATGGTACAGCATCCCCTGAAGTAAGCTCACCTCTACTCCTGCTTCATTAAGCAAAACACAGCATCTTCTGAGAAGCAGCAGCAAAGCTGTAGAGCAGGCTCTAAATCCAACCCACACGCTCCCAGCAACAGGCACCCACAGCTCTGCTCACACAGCAGCCGCCACTTGTCAGCTGCCCCAGACATTTAAATAATCTCCGTTAATGCCACATCCCTTGGCATTTGCTTTGCATTTTTTCCACAAGGTAAGACACTTGCTGTACTCCAGGTTCTCTATCAGGCACTGAATTTTAGGGAGGCTTTACAAACAGTTTGTTTTCCCACATTGAGACCTTGCTTCCTCAGTACACGCTGTCATTTACAGTGCATTTGTACTGCCAGTTGTACTTTGGGCTCTCCAGGCACCATAAGCCTAATTAACCACAAATACTACCTGAGCTCAGTTCAGCTGCTGCTCCTGTTTGAGACCCCTAAACAGCCAGGACATCTTGCAATATACTACAGAAATATTTATGCAACATGGCTTCAGACATGAGAATTTCCATTTTATCCATCTTTGAGGCACAGGCAATAATAAAAGGAGGAGAAAGGTACAAGACAGACAGAAGGGAGAACACTGCTCCAAGAAAACTCACTACCATGGAACCTGGGTTACCCTTCCAAACCAGGGAGAGGATTAAAAGGACCAAAGAGATTTATCACCTCTCTAATCGTTCACTTGAAGCACAGCCCACTGGGGCAGTATCTATTGCAACCTGTTCACATTTTCTTCAAGTTCATTGTCAGAAGTCAGTCCCTTTCAAAATATAAAAAAACCACACAACCAAAACCCCCAAAACAAAACAATAAAAGCACCACCACAAAAAAACCAAAACCAAACCAAGACAAAAAAAACCAACAAAAAACCCACAAATAACCAAAAAAACCCAAAAAACCCCATCAAACAAACAAAGAAACAAAACACACAACGAACTAACTCCATTTCTAAACTCTGGAGATAAATCCAGCCGGAGCACACCCAAAGGCACGGGCACAGTGCTGCAGCAAAAGGCACGGATGGACAAACGCTGGGTGCTGAGAGGGCAGTGCTGGGGTCAGGGCTATTGCTACACATCTCAGGCCATTGCAGCACGCCCCAACATCAGTCCCGGCCCCACTGACCACAAGAGGAACCAGAACCAAAAAAACCCTGCAACTCAGTGTTCTCTGAACTGAGGTCCACAGTAGGTAACCCAGACTGTTTCAACAGCCCTGCCAATCACCTTAAGCCACAAGGTGAGCTGCACTTCCAGCCGTTTTTTATGACTTACTATAAGCTTACTTTATTATAAAGGCCAATTTGCCTGCAGATCCCTTGGTTCAGGGATCAGAGGGAAAATGTGACAGCCTTGCAAGAACTGGGGCAAAGACAGCACCACGCTGGAGCAGACAATCCAGCCAGTTCCCCCTCTGCCTTCGGAGGGAGCCAAGCAGGGCAGCACCTCCCCAGGAACAGGCAAGGGCCACTGTCCTACGGAAAGGCCAGCAGCTCCAGCTTAGGCTGAGCTGTGAGCAGGCCTTTGATCCAAAGTACTGCAAACACAATCTCAAACCAGCATCTTCCCTGACATACAGAACTGAGTGCTTCGGGAAGAATGCAGCTTCTACTCTCTCTTCTCAGAGATCTAGCACCTATTTCCAAAATGCATTAAAAAATGCCACTTGAATTCATGGTTACTTAAATTATTTGGAAAAAGCAGCCATTTGTCTCCCATGGCAAGTCACAGCTAGTGCTTAGAGACAGACAGAAAAGTCCAATGAAGTAAATCCCCCAATTCCAAATGGGGTTTTGGCAAATCTACTTACTGTATTTTCCCATTTTGATTTGCTTATGCCCTAGAGAAGAAACACTTGCACAAACCCACATTTTACAAGACATAGGATCACACTTACAGTGATATACCTCAGGCTGGGCACACAACGGAAAGGGATACACTGCACTGAAACATCAGGCAAACAGCATAGGAAGGCCGTGAGCACCTCTCCTCTACGAGCATTGACACCATACACCTCCTATTCCCTACCTTAAAATACGTACTAAGGGAAAAATACCCATTTGAAGCAAGAAAAAGCACTAAAAATGGAACAGAACACATGGAATAGTCTAAGCTGTCTTTGTGAATGTCACATTTTAGAAACATTGGAAATTTCTACTTTAACAAACAACTTTGTAAGTTTTCTGACTTTTTTATTAGCCCATTTAACGAGAACTTCCATTTTCTTAAAGCTTTTAAGTTCACAGATTTAATTAAGAGGTTTTAGAAGTGCTGTGAAGACAAAGTAAGAACTTCAGTTCTGCCAAGATCCAGGAAAACATCCTCACGTTTTTCAACTGATTAAGATACTACTGAACCTTCTGAAAAAGCTGAGCAGTTGGAAGTATCTCCCTCTAGGATGGTGTGATACAAGGAAGTGTCAGCACGCGCACATTTCCAGCAAACACAGTTAAAGTGCTGCCTCACACATTCTCCAGTTCTCATCAAAAGCTCTGAGGAGCTCTAAGGAACACAGTAACATGACCCAAGCATTTCCAGACTCCTCAGCAAAGCCAGCTTTTCACTAAAGCTGAGATTCACCATTGGCTTATTCTTGTATTTGGAAGAAAAAACACTAACAACATTCCTGCCAAGTATGAGGCCACATAACATTCAGTTTTAATTGTCAGAGGATTCAGGAGTTTGGGGATTTGTCTGGGTTTTTTCTTGGTTGGGTTTTATTATTTTGGGGTTTTTTTTAAACTTTTTTTAAAAAACAGTCTCTTATCCAGGATATACATTAATATTTCAGTATTTGTGTGGAATACCAGGGACCAGCTGTGATTCTGGATAAGAGAGCCCTGTCCATCCTCTTCTGCTTCAGCCCTTGTTTCTGTTTCTAGATCCCACTGCAGGAGTGAACCTAAAAGCCACAAACTATTCAAAACTGAGCAGCTCCTGTGCATTTATGGTGTGTGGCACAAACGGGTCTCTCCATTTCTATGACACAACCCTGCCCAGGCTTTCAGGATAAACCCATGCCCACCACCTCGAGCAGCAGATGAGACAGAGACTCCTCCAACAAAGAATTCACACAGCTGCAAAGCTGCTTTCTGTTTGCAGAGAGGCAATGGGGAGATGGAGAGACAACACCACCGATGGCCACGGCCTGAAGAGACCCCACCAGCTCTGCCTTCCTCCGTGACCCACCCCGAGCACCGTGAGACCTGCCTTGTCTACTGGTGCCGTCCCCTGCTCCGCCGGGGCCACCCGCTCCCCAGGAAGCCACCGGTGAGTCATGTGTGCCGCTCGGTGCCCAGCGGAGCCCCCGGCCCTGCAGCGCCCCAGCCCCGTTCCCGGAGCCCCCGTTCCCGCAGCGCCCCAGCCCCGTTCCCGGAGCCCCCGGCCCCGGAGCCCCCCGGCCCCGGAGCCCCCCGTCCCCATCNCGGTGCTGCCGGGACACACCGAGCCCGGCCCGGTGCCGCCGGGACACCGAGCCCAGCCCGGCCCTGCCCGGACACCGAGCCCGGCCCGGCCCTGCCCGGACACCGAGCCCAGCCCGGTGCTGCCGGGACACACCGAGCCCGGCCCGGTGCCGCCGGGACACCGAGCCCAGCCCGGCCCTGCCCGGACACCGAGCCCAGCCCGGTGCTGCCGGGACACACCGAGCCCGGCCCGGTGCCGCCGGGACACCGAGCCCAGCCCGGCCCTGCCCGGACACCGAGCCCAGCGCGGCCCCGCGGCTCCGCCGCCCCTCGGACACGCTGCCCCGGCCGCCAGGCCACGGACAGCTGCACAGCGCCGGCAGAGGCTCGGGCTGAGCCGGGTGAATGACTCCAAACGTAAATGGCAGGGAGATCGAACAAAAACGTAAATCAAGAGTAATACTTTCTTTCTACTTTCTGTCCTATGACGTCTTTTCCCGACTCTCAGCACAGTTGTTTGGACCAATCATGCTTCAGGCAAAAACCAGCAATGCCGCAAACACAGGAGTAAATAGAAAAGAAACATACAAGTGTAGCAGCTCCTCTCCTATTGAATCACTTCCCACCACATGCCCCTGCTGCAGCTTCATTTTGGGGTAAATACCACATCGGCTGCCAGTAAACCCTGCGGATCCACTGCCCTTACTGCCTCAGGCACTTGGAACAGCCTTTGGCTCTTTCCCACTTCTGAAGGAACTGGGAACAGTGTATCTATTTGCTACCGAAATATCAACAGAAAAGCAAACAAACAAAACCCATCAGAGCCGCAAGCCTCAAGACTCGGAGATTCCAGTTCCCACACACTAAGAGGGCATGGGGAAGCTTTCACAAGATTTAGAGACTTTACAAGCTGACGACAACATGCATGGTTTTCCTCCAATTTTCAGGAAAGCGTGCACATGTTCCAGTTCCTGGACCAGTCACTCCGCAAAGCATCTGGAAATGGTCTACAACCATAACAGAAATTCAGGTAAAAAGGGAATGAGGATTTGCCACAAAATGTTGAACAGAGAAGTATGCTGTCATCCCTAGCAAGTGCTGGAAAGCAATGCGCAATGGCATCAGCAACAAAAATAAAACCAAGGAGAAAGTGTATAATGACTGACTACAGAGTCACACAATGTGGTGGAGCTCTGGAGATCCACTCCCTGCTCAAAGTCTCCAAGAGTGGGTGCTCAGAGCCTTGTCCAGCTGGCTGCCAAGCACCTCCAGCGATGGAGGCACCACAGCCTCTCTGGCATTTCCTGATGGACCTTTCTTGCACTGCTCTGAATGCAGCCGTTTCTACCCCGATCTGTTTAATACGGACTTTCATTATACAACACTGAAGGTTCACAGAAGCTCATTATTTTTAAGAAACACAAACAAGTCTTGCACTGAAATTCACCTACTTATCAAGGATGTCTCCCTTCACCTGGCTGACACAGCTCTGTCTTCATCCATCCAGGGACAGAGCTTTCTGTCCACACTTCAGTGACACTACAATGATAGTAACAGCCTACAAGAACAAGGAGATCCACACAACATTCACGTAATTTAGGAAAAAGTGGGAAAGGAACTACAGATCTTTCTTTTTTGAGATAAGTAAAAGGTGCACAATGGTCATAAATAACAAATACTTTAATATTTAGTAAGGACAGCTGAAGAGAAAAGGGGTTGGTTCCATTTTGCTAAAAGGCTGTCCCACAAGACAAATGAGAACTGGCTTCAGAGCCTTGGGAGCAGTGGAGCCAGGATCAGGCCTGTCCTCCCAGCCCAGAAAAACAACACTGCCAGTTCATGAAAATAAACTTGTTTTAGCAGATGATTTTTGGGTCACATCCAGTTCTCTGAAGTGAGTGGGTCGGTCCTATCATACTGTCCCACCCAGTTCTTGACTTCTTCATGTGCCTGGCAGCATTTGAAGTTAAAAATAAATTTAAAATACCCAAACAGCTTTTCAATTTCTTCCTCCAATAAAAAGCACAAAAGGAATTCTATATCAAAACTTTCACTCTGAACAGATGTTTTAAAAACATTTTGAACGGTGAGGTCAGGGACACAAACAGCCAACACTTTTGTCAAAGGGAACCTTCTTTGTGCAAATCTGCTGCAGCGCTGGACCCAATAACAGCTGTCTGCCCAAGAGTGCACAGAAAGGTCTTCACTGCCCAGAGAGTCTGAGAAAAGCACAAATTCTGCCCTTAAATAAAAATTCTGAAGTAATTAAAACAGAGCCAACGCTGGCTGATGGTACTTCATGAGTACAGACTTCCCTCAAGTGATTTTTGTACCATTTCTTTTTATATTCACTTGACACACAGAGTTCAGCATAGAGTTCTGAGCTGTTCCTACAGGAAAACCTTTTGCTTTTCCAAAAGGATTGGTAAAGCCTCTAGAGAATTTGCCGCACCAGGAAAACAAAGAACTTCAAAACTCCTACCGCACTACTTTAAAAGCTTTAATGAAAGAATTCAGAATGAGGTCCTGCTCCCAAAGCCTGTGTGCCTCTCACTGTTCACCCACCGCAGTGCCGAGAGTGCCACCAGCCTGGTATAGAGGCACCCCAAAGAGCCCAGCCATTAACATGCAGTGCCTTGCCAACACATGCAAGCATTCAAGGACAATTAAAAAAAAAAATTCTTTTCAAGAATGCAGTGGAAAATGGAAAGCAAGGAGCGAACGTGTAGAGGCAGCTCTACCTCACGTGAAGTACAACAAACAGGTTTTGGATCCTGCGTGTTCCCATGGCACCCAGAGCCTGTGATCGGCCGCTGCTGCGCCGCGCGAGCGAGGCCGTACCAAGGGCTGAACCTTCTAGAGAAGGTGACGTTATCCACATCCTGTAAACAGTGTCTGCGAGCCTCACCAAAGCGCAGACCCACGCGGAGCATCTCTCCCTGCCTGTACTCACTTCCATAACTAAAGAGAGCTGGTTTTGCTTTGAGCTCGTGCAAGCTGAGAACCTCTTGTTAAGCAGAAGGCTCGCACAGCTCAGATTATCTGGGCCTTTGTTTTGCCAGGAGCTTCCCCAGTAACCCATGGGGGTGCATGCCCATACAGGCTGTGCTGCAGTCCATATGAGGTGCTCCTCTGTCCTTCCTGAGCTAAAGCTGAAGGAACAAGCCATTGCTGTGGCTCTCACCCACAGCCCACACGGTCCAGCTCCCCCGACAGCTCTCCATTCGCACACCTGCTCCGGCCACAGAGCCGTGCTCACCTGCCATCACAGCCCTCCACTGCACCGGCTTCAACTTCAGAACCTCCAGAGCATCCTTCCAAAATCCTCCCCTTTTGGGCAGGAGAACCGAGATGCCGTGTCCGCAGCCTGTCCCAAGCATGGGAACGCCTCTGTCAGAGACCACGGGTGGTGGAGAGCCCAGCCCAGCCCGGACCACGGACAGTGCAGAGCCCAGCCCGGACCACGGACGGAGGAGAGCCCAGCCCGGACCACGGACAGTGGAGAGCTGAGCCCAGCCCGGACCACGGGCGGTGGAGAGCCCAGCCCGGACCACGGGCGGCGGAGAGCCCAGCCCAGCCCACAGACGGTGGACAGCCCAGCCCGGACCACGGGCGGTGGAGAGCCCAGCCCAGCCCGGACCACGGGCGGTGCAGAGCCCAGCCCGGACCACGGGCGGTGGAGAGCCCAGCCCGGACCACGGGCGGTGGAGAGCCCAGCCCAGCCCGGACCACGGGCGGTGCAGAGCCCAGCCCAGACCACGGGCGGTGGAGAGCCGGCTGCAGCCTCGAGCACGGACGCAGGAAGTGGGCAAACACAAAACCAGGTGTTTGTCTTAGAAACAAGAACTTGTGTCAGACAGAGGTCAGTAACTCTTCTTCACCCGCACATTACCCAACAGCTCTGGCTGAGCAGAACCCCTGGCCGGCCTCTGCCCAGGGCAGGCAGCTTCACACACTGCACATCACCCATCGTCTTCCTCCTGGCTCTGCTACAATTCTGTGGGACATTAAAGCCTCTCCTGACTAGAGCTTCTGGCTGTGAACTGTATTAGAAAAGACGCCAAGGTGAAACCAGGGAAAAGAACAAGAGTCAAAACAGACGGGGACAGCAGGATTTGGCAAGGAATAGAGGTGGGAGAGCTTTCCACCAATTTGGGAAACAGTACAAGAAAAAAATCAGAAGCTGTTTTACTGCAGACAAACCAAAACCTGAAGGGAAAATCCTTCCAGTCACAAACCACAAGTGAAAGGAAAGCTCTCTATGTTGCACCTTGGCAGGTGTAACCACACCCCTGAGCCATGGGTGCCATGGATTACAGCCCAGAGGTCTCAGCTGTGCTGCACGGTGATAAACACCCAGGTGTCAGGGACGGTCACACCCCCAAGAGCTGCTGGAACCGACCCTAAGGTACCAGGAGAGAACAAAACCTGTGACAACACCACCGGTTAATTGCTTTCCTCAGCTTTAATGTTCTGCTTTCAAGGATATAATCTGTTACAGCTGACTGACTCATGAAGACGACTGCTTAACAACTTGAAGACATTAATGAAAACCATCAATTATACCTGACTTCAAGTATCATATAAGAACAATGAACACTTTTGTTTGCTTCAATACATGCTTTAACTTCAAGCTTTGCCAATAATGGGAAAAGTGTTAGAAATTACGGTGATTAAATAAAATATTTACATTTTCAAATGATCTACAAATACTGATAGTAGTGCTAAGAGTGTTGAATAACTACTACACTCCATTGGAAGAAAAGAAGCAAAAGCAACATTTTACTTTTAATACTCACTCTTCCCCAGAATGATGATTATTGTGCTTAATGTGACCTTCTCCGCAATTCGAAAAATAACATACTTCCATGGAAATTTCAGCAGGGGAAGATGCCACTTCAGTAACAAAGATGCCAAAAGGATGCTAAAGGAGTCTGACAGGCCATTCAAGCAGCCACTGAAGCCAGAAAGTCCTGTTTTCCCGTGACCACTTCCTGTTCTCCACCAAGAGAGTGAAAGTTGGTTAGAGAATATCAAATAAAGTATTAACGTACACTAACAGAGATGTATTTTGAGAGCTTCCACATACTAAAGGCATACAACTGGCTTGCAGTCACACCTGACTTTTTTCTTTTCCAATATAAGGTAGGAGTTTAGGGGCAGAGGACAAGGCAAAGCTACAGCCAAAGCAGCTGATCTTCTGTGAGGTGGGGGAAGAGACACCTTCCAGAGCCACACTTAAACCCAGTTTGTCTTCCAAGCTAGTTCAGTCATTTGATTTCCTCTTCCCACATGGATCCCAAGGCATGGCGAGCCCATGGCGGAGAGGAAACTGAGGTTAACCTTGTGGGATCTCCTCTTCAACAGAGGAAAGAGTGAGCTCAGGGCAGCCACACCCTCCTGATGGCATACGAGGTACCCCCAGAACCACAAATTGAAAAGACTCCTTTAAGTGACTCACTCTAAATCATAAGTGAGGAGTAAGGGGAGAGCTTTCAGAAGGAGGTGAGTACACATGGTACCAGAAAGGGAAGGAAAGTGTCTGAGGTAAAAAGAGGAAATACATTGGTGGGGGTAGAAGATATAAACAGTATGACAAAATAAATAATAGAAAGGGGGAAAGAGAGAAATAGTAAGTAAAAACCAGATCAGCTTTTTATGTAAATCATGAAATCTGAGGGCTTGACTGGTATTATGTGTCTCTGAAGTCAAATTTTGTGGCAAGAAAATTGACAATGAGAACTTTGGAACAGGAACAAAACCTTTAAAATACGGCCTAGTGCTTGTCCAAGCTAAAAAACTACCAGATCTGCATGTAAAGCTTTCTTCCTATGATATCCTATCCATACTGCATAATTTCATATTCAAATATGAAACAAAATAGAAACTAAGTCCTTTTTTTATCAGTCACACTGATACACTGGTGATTTGTGGAAACCCAACAAGCTGCAAAATGCCAATTCTACTGCTATAAAACCACATTAAAAGAAAGGTGTAATTATAATGCACTTTGCCACTACCACCTCCTCGTGTTCCATGTGCTCTTGTTGTCAGTGATAACACATAATGAAAAGGAAAAGAAAGATGGTCTGTAAGATAAACCTCTGAGCATCCTCCTTAAGGGAGGCTAAACACTACCAGCTCTTAATGGAAATGCTTTTGCTCAGAGAATTGTAAAACTATTTGCTAAAAAGAAAAAAGTGCTGGATTTTTGCTAAAGAAAAAAGTGGATTTTTTAAGCATACAACTCCATCTTGGAGGAAGCCTCCACCCTCTGTGCTGCCTGTACTGTTACTGCTCCAGTCACCTTCAGCAAATTAGAGCTTTAAATCTTACAAGTATGTGGATGCACAATAACATGTCACTGCTATACTGCATGTCTGCTTCAGGTCTTGCTCCTCATTTATACTTGAAAGAGGACTTTGCTGTGGAGCTCCTGCCCAGCTGGCACTGAGCTCACCTCAGGGGCCGTGGTGAGCAGGACACGCACCCTGGAGCACGGCACGGAGCTGGGGGTGCTCTGAACGGGGCACTGCTTACCAGGGACCCCCCAGCACACACTGATAGGTGTCCTCAGCCCACCCGGGGGTGCCAGGAGCTGGGTTCCCTGGGAGCTGGCACTCAGGGAGCCGTAAATCAGGACAGCATTCAGCTCCTCTCCCAGCAGGCTGTGAGGGATTGACACAGACCCTGTGGAACTGCACAGCTGCGAGCGCATCGCCGCCGAACACAAACACAGGAGGAGTTTCTAACAGGTACCACCCCTCAGGCAGCCCACAGCTGTTCCAAAGCACAGGTACCAGCACCTGCTCCTTGTCCCCAGACACCTGGAAAAGCACCTGTGTGACACAGGCCAGCTCGGGCACACTGCTGGTGCAGCTGCACAGGATGGCCCGCGCCCACCAGCTGCCCACACATCCCTCAGCTCCTCCTCAGCACAGAACACAGGCAGCTGCCAAGGGTTTCCAAACCAAAATCCCTGTTCACAGCATCGTACTAAGAAGGGCACACAAAGCCGGGGCTATTCCGCAGCCAGGTCTACCTCAAAGTTTCACCTCCCCCACGGGGAGTTTTGCATGGAGTAAAACAAGAAAGCCTCCTAAAACACAACATAAACATGAGTATGGCAGAAACTGAAAGAAAAACATTCGAGAGTCTGCCACAGAAAACTAAACAAACAGAAGGCAGCAAAATATTTAAGAAATTAACAGGGCCACTCCCACAACAAAAAAAAACCAGAAAGCAGATACCAAAACAACCAGAAACTAGAAAGCACAGAGTGCAGAGTCAGATAAAGAGAAGTTGGAGATCACTTATTTCTACAGTTCCCATCATAGAGAACACTGAAAAATACTTTTCCATTGGCCTTCTATGTTAGTGCTCAAAAGTACACAGCCCTCAAAGGGAAGTCTGAGCTGCGAGCGCGCAGTCTTGCAGCATCAAAGAGAGCAATAACCCCCAGGTCTGGGGCCCGTGGGAGCCAGCCCAAGTGCTCAGTGCTCCAGCCTGCAGCTCCACCTGGCCGCAGCCCCAGCTCCCACCAAACCGGGCAGCACAGCGAGGAGCACGGACCCTTCTCCCGCCAGCCTCTCCCCTCTCCTCAGCTCTGGCTCTTGCCCTCACCTGGCCAGAACACGAGCCCAGGCTCCCCGCTCCCCCTGCCAGCTGCCAGCCCAGCACACCTGCAGTGCTGAGTGCTCCCACACACTGAAACATCCCCCTAACCAGGACAGGCTGGGTCAGCCCGATCTTCCACCCCAGCTAACACCAACACTGCCCGACCGTAGGGATGGGGTAGGTGTTTCTCAGCAGTGAAATAATGAGTTTCTTTTAAAACGTCACAATGAATCAAATATTACCTTCCAGTCAATCCCACAGCTGTGATTTGAAGAGAGGGTGCCTTGAATTGCAACATGCTAGTCTTAATGCTTATTTAGAAATCAAAGCTAAACTAATACATTTCCCATCCTACCACATTTGAAACATTCCACAAAATTCAAATAATTATTCATGAGGGGAAAAAATAGAGAAAAACAAAATGAAAGCCAAAAAACCTCTTATAGCTATCAGCTAATACCAGTTAAATACACAGATGTCCAATACCAAAACAAACCTACACCCACTGTTTCAGAATCAGAAAATTAGGATCAGACATGATAAAGAGACACTACACTGTGATCACCACCCATCAGAAGGGCAGACTGTTTTGAAAAATTATTATGGGAACTATTTCTACTTCAAATTCAATTGATAGACTTCAGCTTTTAACAGAAGTAAAGAACAGTTCATGTTCATACTCAGAACTAAAGAATAAGTTTATTTATAATAATACTACAAACACGGCTTGAAACAGGAATTTCATCCCTGCCTTATTTGGGTACTGTATGAAAAAGGGACACATTCACCCAAATGCACATAGGTGAAGGCCACCTCGGAATATCAAAGGTTATTGCCCTCCCATGGTACTGTCACATGAAGGCCAGTGCTCTGTAGAGCTAAAGGAAATAGGGGCACAGGTAGAGCAGTAATGCTGTTAGTCATTCAGAGTCCTGGGTACCAGCACCATACAGCAATTCCCTGGCACACTTCTCCCCACCTTCTCTTTTAAGCTAATAAAACAACATGTTCTGGTTAACTTTCACCTAACTTGTCATCATTGCACATCTATTCTGACTAAACCTGTCCTGAGAATTTAAGAACTGCATACATCCAGTGTATGAAGACGGAAGGGTTTCGGAAGCTCCGAACTGATTTAGGCTCACACATTCCAGTTTCAAAGACAACTGGAACAAATGAACTGTTTTCCAGCCCAGGGAGAAATGTCAGAACCTGTACAGCTAACGTCTGCTGGGCATCTTGGAAATCCTTTCCCTAAAGATCTACATGGAGACACTTAACGAGGATTGTTAAATTCACCTGAAACTGACACTAAGACATGATTTTCAGGTGTGAGCACCAAGGCGGTTTTCCAACGTTTGTGCCTGCACCTGGATAAACACACGGCACACAAACTTCTGGGACAGCCATAACAACTCAGTTGCAAAGATCTCCACCCGTCCCCCGCAGCAGAAGCGGCCGCAGCTCCTGCGCTGCACTGGCCGTGAGATGTGTGTGCGAGGGAAGCGCTCTCCACACAGCCTCCCCTCGCCTGCTGCTCACACCCCGCTCCCAGGTGTCTGCACAGGGAAAAACCAGCAGCACTACGCTGTTCAAAAGCGACGGAACAGAATGAAGGGGATACAGCAGACTGGAAAAAAACCCCAAACTCTCAGGACATAAATTAAAGCGCTGTACAGCAAAAGCAGTGCAGTGCCAGGCAGATGGATTCTGTGCCCACCACAGCACTCGGCTCATTGCAAGGTACACATGAAATTTTGTCAGTGCAGACAGAAGAAGCAAAGGAAGCAAGGAATCAGGGAGGGAGAGAAAGAGGGAGAGGAAGGGATCACAGGGTTGTGTTGGAAGGGACTTTTAAAGATCATCTAATTGAATTCCCCTGCCATAGGCAGGGTCATCAGAGGAGGGGGGAAAAGAGAAAGAGTGACTCATGGGTAGTCTGAACTCCATCTTTTGTTACTGTGTATACTGTGATAAAACCAGGAAATTATTCTATAATGAGAAAAGCATTAAATGCTTAAGTAAACAGAAAGGTACCAAAAATCATACACATTCATATTCACAAGATGCACATATTCATGTAACTTGGAAGAATATTTGAAGATCTAATACTCCATTAACATTTTTAATGAAGCAGCAAAACTACCAGAGGAATGAAATGAACCCAGCTCAGTCCCTCTTCACTTTTCCATGTTTATTCATGAGCTCGCAGGTCACCACTGCAACAGGTAATTAGTGGATGGGGATGGCTGGCAGGAGCAAACCCATGTGTTATCATAACCTGCTTCTGGCAACAGGAGAGCAAAAAAAGCAATTCTCCCCTCTTTGCAAAAGTACAGGCAGGTGAGCAATATCAGTAATCTAGGAAAGACTGTCCCACCCAGGCAAACCTGCCTACCAAAGGTATCTTAAGCTATAAAATGCTGGTCTCAAGGGCATTTGCACACACAAGCGAAGAGTGCTCACACAAAACACACCTGAAGTGCAAATCACACTGCTGGGAGCACACAGAGACGGGGCAGCGCAGAGCCCTCACGGGGTTTGGTGGGTGGGAGGGGGCAGGAGTCCCACCCTGCAGGGCCCCCCATCACCAGAGCCCCGTGCCCAGACCCAGCCTGCCAACAGCAGCCTCTTACATGGGCACCTGCCCTGGAGCTCTGGATGGGAATGCTTCCCAAAGGGCTCTGGCCCACAGGAGCCAGCAGGAGTGAGCGTGGGACACCTGGCCCCGGCCACCCCATCTGCTCGGTGCTCCCGCACTGCTTTGGGACAGCACACACCGCTACACCACCCCGAGGGCAGGCAACATCTGACCAAGAGCGCGGCGTTTAATTAAAATACGTGTCACCCGCTGAAATCAGAAATAGAAAATGTGAGTTAAAAGAATGGGAAGTGGTTTTCCAGCCCAGCTCTGGCACAGTCCATCAAAGTAAGTCCTTGTTCAGGACCGGAATCATTCCAGGACACAGCAAAGAAACATATTCCTCGACTGCACGGGGAGGGCCCAGCAAGCAGAAGCAGCCACTGACAGCTCCCACACACAACTCAAGAGCCAAGTCCCCAGACCCAGTTCATGTCACCTTTCCTGCGCCCAAACTGCAGTAATGTAACTCCAGAAGCCCGGCCAGGCAGCCGCCAGTCCCAACTCCAACAGCCACACACCCGGACCACAACCGCCGATCTTCAGAGCAGTCTTTCCATTTCCCACCCTGCAGTGGAACTGATCTAAACGAGCCCGGTTTTGCTGCTGTAGAAAACGAAATGTTTCATGGCAAGGCAGTTGCTGGCTGGAACCGAAGCGTGTTCCCTGTGGTACAGCAAACGCTGCACAGCGAGCACGCTGCAGGAACGCCCGGAGCCGCGAATACCAACCAGGAACAACCAGGAAATGGCTGGGTCTGACAGCCGGGGATTCCTGCAGTGACGCTGCTCTCACCAAGGCACACGAGCACTTGGAGTCGCAGGGTTCACATGGGTGGCAAGCTTGGTGACACAGAGGTGCCACCGCCCGGCTCCAGCCATGGAGCAGGAAAAAGGCAGGAACCACCTGCTGAAACCCCACTGAACACACCGGCGTCACTCACACATGGATGCTGTGCACGCCCAAGGCCACAGCCATGACAATTACTACGAAATGAGCGTTTTCACAGTGTTCATTTAATACGAACTGGCATGCATAAGTGTAAAACTAACTGTGGTGATAACTGTAAAAGTCTACTTGAGGAAAAGGTGAACTGCATCCTTTGACTACAGCTGTTACAATCACAGTGTGAACGTCAGAACAGCCTTTAAAGTGATGAAAAAGCAAAGCGGACTTTGAAGACCAGACAAAAAAAACCCCTCGGTTACTGCATCTCAGGGCTCTGTGTATCGGGCTTAGCCCAAAGCCCGTCCTAACACACAGCAAGAACAACACACAGCGCAAGCCTGGACCCAATTCTCCGCCAGATGAGTATTACTTTATAACGAGCAAACCGCTGGAAACGCTTCCCTCGCGCTGTGGGACGTGTCTGCACCGCTCGGGCCCAGGGGGGCTTTGCTACTGGCTTCAGCGGCTCTCGGGGGGCAGCGTCCGGGCTGCGGGAGCCCAGCGACGGTCACCAACATCTGCCTCCATC
>VZTG01002430.1:72753-107926 GCA_013397845.1 Melanocharis versteri
GGGGGGCGCCCCGTGGGGATGGCGGTGCCACCGCCCGAGCGCGGCTCGCGGGAAGCGGTGCCGGCACCGGGAGGGGCCCGGCGCGTGTCGCGATAGGGCTGTGTCGCAAGGGGACGACGAGGCGGGGGGCGATGCTGGCCAAGCGTCCCGCCGCTCGCCCCGGGGGCGAACAGCCCCGCGGAGGGCTGGGCTCTAGGGGTCCGTGCGGAGCCCGTGGGTGCCCCAGTCTTCCGCAGCTCACGGCAAGCCCCGCTGCGGAAGGAACCCGCTCGGTAACTTTGCCAAAGAAACCTGACAAATGACAGATCAGTCACTGCTGCTTGGCGTGAAGCATCTCCTGTGACGGTCCGTGTCTCACGGCCGATCAGAGCGAGGGACACCAGGCGCGGAAGCCCCGTGCCCGAGCTGGCCGGGGGTCGGAGCTGGGGAACCTGGGCTCGGCGTAAGTGACCCTGAACTGATGGGTCACTCCTCGCAAATCTCCTCTGTGGGGAACTTTCTCAGGCAGGGATGCAACTGGAATGGCAAAAGCTCTGCCAGATCCTGAGCACCAGCCTTCCTTGTCAGAAAGTACAAATTAAATATACAACTAAATAAAAAAATACTGAAATTCCGGAATTCGGCCTCATCCATGGGATACTTGCTGACCTCCAGTGATCTGTGGCACACAGATAGATGCAATGCAGAGACACGGAACAGTGCTGGACTTCTCTGGAAAGTCCTTTCTAAGGTTTTGTGCAGCTCCTGAGACAACTGTTGCATAAAGTTGCACTGTAGATACGGTGATCTTACATGGATGCAGCCATCAGAGCTGTCAGAAGTGAGCTGATCCAATGCACCATCCTGGTGTGCCTTGATATATTCACACACAGGGAAAAAGAAAATAAAATGGGGAAGGAACTTTTGCTGCTGCTGTGTTTCTGGCACAGGCTTACAGCTTTTGGCCAGCAGCGATTACATCAAAGCCAGAATATGCTGGAGAGAGCCGTGTCAGATTACACCAGCTGGAAAGGGATCCCAAGCCATATGGCATCCAGGTGAAAAGTCTGGCAGTGCTCAAGAACAGGAAACTAGAACGTAAAGAACCCAGGGAGGGATCGGCGCTGCGATGGGGAGGGACTTTGCCAATTGCTTTGGTAGAGGAAGTTCTGCAGTGTTGGGAGGATTGCAGCTGCACACAAGGAGAGCAGTGTCCGACCAGTGCCCGGGCTGATGGCTGTGGATGCCACACCTTCTGCACAGAGAGGAGTGGGTAAAAGCTTAGAAAACAGGAACATAGAGTATCACAGCATATATTAAGCGTTTTCAAACGAGTTGCCAAGAGCCTACTTTATCCAGTGCGGGATTATCGTGGAAGCTGTTTCCAAAAGCAAGGAACACCGAACACTGAGCGGGGTGCAGTGGTACCTGAGAGCAGTGGCTGTGTGTGGGGAAGCACAGGCCAGACAGAACATCCCCGTGGAGAAGTGAAGGGGACAGGACCAGCCCAGATACACGGCCTGGGCAGCTCCAGCGCTGACCCATGGCAGGAATGATTGAAGCCGGACTCTGGGCTGCTACAGGAGCCAGTACAAACATGATGGAAGATGCAGGGGAGGGGTAGAGGGGACATGAGCTGGTTTGCAAGGCAAATTGTGCAGGGCTGATACTTTGGTACTTGCTAAATTTGGATGAACAAGATCTGTACTTGTGCTATGTGGGAAAAAAAAAAATTGGGCAAATCCGTTTGAATATAAAAGTTTGCCTGTGGCAATGGGGAAACGAGCAGTGAGTACAAGCTCTCATAAAAGGTGAGGGCTGGGTTACGTGTCCTGATGCGAATGTTAAACCTCAGTGGGTGCTGTAGAGCTGCTGCTTTCCTCCACACGCTGCAAGGGATGACTCAGAGGGGATGGTACAGGATAATGGTGGGGAAAGAGGAATAGGTATGGAAGTGCCGCTCTGCATCTGTTGAGTGAGCAGGAGCTGTGGCTGCTCCAGCTGCGTCCGCACCAGCTCCAGCATCCCCAGCTCTGACCCTGGACTGAGTCCCACGGGCTCAAGGGTCAGGTGCAGGACAGGTATTTCTCTTCCTCCCCACACGGAGCTGGAAGGCTGGTGGGAGCTGATCGGTGTTACTGTAGGGAAAACACCACTACTACCTAAGGTTGCCTCAAGTTTCCTGTCACAGCTCCTTGTTTTCCAGTACTTAAAACCCAGACAGTGTAGTCTGAGTACTTCCAGCCTTGGTGCCTGCCTTGAATGCTAAGATTGAGCAAGAGAGCTCAAGAATCAGGTTAGTTTTTACTAAGTAGCTTTGCAACAATGAGGGGAAAATGGTCTGCAGGCTTGGCTTAGATATGGAGCCGAAATATCTTTAAGCATTGCTAAGGTTTGGCCCTACGAGCTGTCAAGATCTTCCCTCAGGGTGAAACTCCCATCTCAGTGTCCCACACCTGCAGTGCCATTTGTATTTAAAGCCTTTTGCTGTGATTCTGGGCAGCTGCAGCTGATCAGTTTAACCCTGAAATTCCAGGTGATACACACCGCAGCTGTGCACAGCCCCGCACACAGGTGCTGCCTGTTTTGTCTCTGGACGATGGCAGAGACCAGCGGCCTCTGCTCTCTCTCCGAGCCATGAGGGAGGCAACAAGGACAAATGTAGCTTCTGAGAAACATGGACTGTTTTCTATAATCATTCCAAATGCCATTTCTTTTATTTAAAATTCTCGTTTAAAATGCTGCTATTTGATCAGGTCTGTGACACAGACTAGAAGATTCCTTGTATTTCCTGGAGTGGATGTCCCTTACCTCAACAAGCACTGAATCCAGTGGCAGTCCATGCTATGCACTGAAAACACTGCTTTAAAACAAATAACTAAAATATAGTTACTGAATTTGTTATTCAAAAACAATTTCCAGGTGCACCACAATGTTTCCCAGTGTGCCTGAAACTGTTTGGATGTTGCTGTTCTGTGTTTACAGCCATGGTGATTTACAGGAGAGACTATGTACTCTTTGAGGTGGTGAGGCACTGGAACAGGCTGTCCAAAGAGGTTGTGGCTGCCCCATCCCTGGAAATGTCCAAGGCCAGGTTGGGTGGAGCTCTGAACAACCTGGTCTGGTGAAAGGCGTCCCTGCCCATGGCAGGGGGTGGTCCCTTCTGACCACTCTGTGATTCTGTGGTTCTGTGACTTTTGCCGTGGGTAGGATGTGATTTACTTTATGCTGAGAGTACAGGAGTAAATCAGGGCAGAAAGGACATCACAGGCTGGTGTCTTCAGTGGGACTCTATTTCTCCCATCTGCCCAAAGCTCCAGAAGGGAGATGCTGCTGCTGCTGTTCTTTGGCAGGGGCAGCGCAGTGGGTGCCTCGTGCAGCTCCTGCAGTGAGGTGGCGCCAGGAGCAGCACTCGTTCCACTGCAAACAGCATCAGGACAGATGGAGAAAGGGCAAATGGTGACGTTTGCTACTTCACTGCCCTGGGCAGCTGTGTCACTGTTTGCCACCATCGGTGACAAAGTCCAGGTAAAGGGATCCTAAAGAATAGGGCTGGTACACGTGGGAATAAAACTGAGGACTCACAAATCCCCTCCTGTGACAGCAGGCAGCTGCACTGCTCCTGCAGCTCCTCTGCAGTATCTCAGGAGTTCCAGCTTCCTGGAGAAAGTATCACTGAGCACTCTGTGAGAACCAGAACGTAATCCCCAGGAAGGTGGTGCCCGCACAGCTTGTGAGCTGTATATTAATGTAAGAGACAGAGCCAGACACCCAGCGATAACCCAGGGGCTCTCAGCGAGGCGTTGCTGGCATCAGCTCAATGGGGTGGCTTCTTTTAGCAACACAGAGCTTGCTAAAGGGCCTGTGTCCAAAGTCTCTTGAGCAATAAGTAAAGTTCATGCTGATAATCATCTTCAACTGTGTCAGCTGTATTTCATAGAATAACAGAATCGTTGAGGCTGAAAAAGACCTCCAGGACCATAGAGTCCAGCTTGTGTCCAATCCCCACCTGGTCTCCAGCCCAGTGCACTGAGTGCCACGTCCAGGCCTTCCTTGGACACCTCCAGGGATGGATGGGGACTCCAAACCTCCCTGCCCAGCGCCCCTTCCAGTACCCTTTGAGTAAAGATCTGATGCACAACAGGGACAGTTGATATCACCTTCCCCATTCTTCCCTCCTGAGTGTTTGGGGATAAGGCAGGTAGAGCCACACGCTGCCTTGTCCCCCTGCCCCTGGGTGTGTGTGGTGTTTACACAGTAACCATGACACACATTAGTCACTCTGAAGTCCAGACAATTGCAGAGAAATTGCCAAAAGCCCATTGCTGGTCAGAGATGGGGATGATTTTACTTGTGCCACACAATTCCTCTCTTACCAACGGAGCTGCATCCCTGTCACTGTGAGGCATTTCTTACTGCCCAGCTCTGCCGTGCCGTGGCTGCTGTCACTGGACACAGGCACTCCAAGGCACGTGGATGCCCTGGAGACCTGGCAAGCAGCCAGTGTGGGTGAGGGGGATGAGGTGAATAAGTGTTTTTTCATCCTTTAAAACGTATTTCCAGCCAAGCAGTCACTGGATGGGCACTGGGGGGTTACTGGCACAGCAGGTTGCCCACAGCGGGATGTGGAGTCAAACCACGGGTCACGGGCAGTGGCATGGCTGTTGTTGCATTTCCTGGAACCTCACATAAGGCCCCTGAGCCTGCTGACTAACCCTGGCATTCAGGAGAGCTTCGCTCTGCCACTGTACTGCTGTGTTTCCTACAGGCACCCCACAGGTGCTCTCACGCCAGTCTCAGGGCTCTCATCAGTTTCTGGTGGGTCCTCAATCTCTGGCTGCCTTTGTAGTGTTGGCACACACATTTCCGAATGAAACTTACCACAATTCCTCTAACAGCCGAGGCAAAACAAAGCCAACACCTGTTTAAGATGGTTCTTTCAGTGTTTGGTGTTGTAACACACTCATTTCCGAATGAAACTTACTGGAATTCCTCTAACAGCAAAACGAAATCTACACATGTTTACGATGGTTCTTTCAGTGTTTGTCACTCGCCAAATAAAGACTAACAGAGAGTTTTGACCTTTTAAACTTCAGCCAAATGAAGTATTATTGTAGAAGCCGAAAAACAGCCCTACCCACAAACTGTTTGCTGCTCCTGTTTTTAAATATTTTGCTGAATAAAAGATTTTTTGTACATTCTTCCATCTCTTTGTGTTTCTCATATTTATGCTCTTCTCACAGTTCTTTCTCTTATGAGGATTTAGCCCCAGATAGATCCTTCTGGTCTGCTAAATGCTATCCAAATATTTACTTTTTACAGCTCATAAAGAGTCACACCTTGCAAACACTTATTGAGAAATCCTAAAGCATTGTGTAGACTTGGTGTTTGGGGTGTTTCATACATAAATGGGGTGCAGCTGCTCCTGGAGGAGGGCACAGCCACTGCTCATCACGAGGCTGCTGCCCTTCACAAGCAGTGCCAGGTGGGAGGACAGTGCCTGGGAAATCACACCTGCCATTCCTGCACTGCTCACCCTCGGCAGCAGGAAGCCGCATTCCAAGCAACGGCATCTGGGAAAGGCTGGGCCTGGAGAGCTGGAAAGCTGCAACGCCATTTATTTGTTCAATAGAAATACGGATTGAGTAGCGATTTATTCCAACACAACAATAAATGTGGTGCTGCCATGGTGGGTTTCTGCTCCCCTGAGTGCTTCAAGCTCAGCTTTCCTGCTGGGACAGCAGGGACAGCAGTGTGTGCGGGGAGTGTCCCCAGGAGCCATGGGGACAGCAGTGTGTGCGGGGAGTGTCCCCAGGAGCCATGGGGACAGCAGTGTCATCGCGCGGGGGCTTTGTGTCAGCACGGAGAGCGGCAGTGAGGGACCCTGCCGTGCTCCTCCAGCTCCCGTGGGCTCGTTTCAGGTGTCCCGTCTGAACCCGCTCAGCCTCGAGAACCTCGCGAGGTGACTGATGTTCAGGGAAGAGCAGTGTGCTCCCAGGCCGAGCAGCGTCTGTCCGTCTGTCCGTCTGTCCGTGCGCTGACAGCACCCCGGGCGCTGGGGCGGGCAGGGACCCCGCGCTGCGAGTGCAGCATCTCGGCTGCCAGGCACGGCCTCGGCTCAGCAGGGAAACCTTTGGCTTCTCCCTGTCCTGCTCTCCAAGGCAGTGTGTGAAACTGGTGTTCTGTCTCCTGGATCTTTTGTTGGTACAGAAGTGAAAAAGCACCTAAAAACCATTGCCACTGTGGTAAAAGAGTAAGGACATACGGCTTTAAAAGCCAAACACCTTTGCCTGGCCATTCCCCGGCAGAGCAACAGGGCAGCTCTGACCCTGATTTTCTGCTGAGAGCATTCAAAACTTATTACAGTTTGATTTGGGCCTCCGCCAGCTGGGGATGAACTGTCTCTGTTTGCTCTTGGCTAAAGTTTAGTCTCTGTTGCAAAAAGTTGTATGTATAGAAAGGTGTGAAATGGTACATTTTATAAATGTATGGAAGAGATTAGAGAAAGCAGGATATCTAAGCAACAGACCATTGGTCATTCTCCTGCATAACAATCTCCCAGAGCCCAGTAACAACCTGTGAGACAAGGTGCGAACTGCACCATCTCCTCCAGCTCTTGTAAAGTGTGGAAAGAGTGTAAAAAGCTGAGGACTTTCAGCTGATTCTACCAGAAAGCAGAAAAAGAGGGACTTCAGGGGATGTTAAGAAATGCCCAGTTCTGCTCTGTGGTATCAATCCCTCACTTTCATATAAAACAGTAAGGAAAAAACACCAAGACCACAGTGTCATGAGATTAGTGTGGAAAAAAGTCACAGGAGAAAGCAGAGCTTGTTGAGCATGAATATATTCACACAGCAGGTATCACAATATTTATATACTATTTTTTGAAAAGCTGGATTTATTATATTGCCCATTTATACCGCGTAGAACAAACAATTCCCTAAAAACAAAGAAAAAACACAGAAAACCATGGAGGGCCTGTGAGATGCACGGTGGCACACTCAGGGAATTAAGGATTTACGCTGAGCAATTCCCTCATGAAAAAATTTAAAACCTTCTTCCCAGAAGGCCGTTGATTTTCATGATAAGAAGAATTAACCCTCCTTTGGCCATCTTAAGTTACCAAATAGTTTTTGGAGGTGTGTGGAGGGCTCTCAGGGATCTTGGCGCACAGCTCTCAGCAGGGCTGGCCGCTTTGTGACCCCACCGTGCCAAAGGGAGGCGACAGGGGCGGGAGCTGCTGGGGGACGGTGCCAGGGGGTCCCAGTGCCCTGGAGGGTCCGGCGGGTCCCACGAGCAGCGACAGGGGGATGGCACCCCTGCAGGGGCTGCTCGGGGCACCAGGACGTGGTCTGGTGCTGCTGGTGGCAGCAGCGGTTGGTGAGGGATCTGTGCGGCTGCCCGGCCCCTTCCCAAGCTTTCACAAGGTCGTGACAAGGAAATTCCTGGTCTCATAAGCAAATCATTCACACATGGAAGCAACTAATTTATAATTGAAGCCACTTAACGTTTCCCAGTATTTGGCTTCTTTCAAAGAAGAACTGTAGTTAAGAATGGGGAATACCATAAGTTTGGTCTATACCCTGTAGGTTGCACAGCCACTGGCACTTTCACCGTTTTTCTCCTGCCCTGAGGCTGGGATGGAGGAGGCCTAGAGGAACAGAACTTTTTAACTACATTACACAAGGAGTAACAGTGTCAATATCATTGCTGCAGAAAGGCTATTACCTAATCACCTACCATTAAAGAAATAGATTAACATGGTGTCTGTTCTCCCAGGACCATGGATATTTTTGTGGGATGTGGCATTATAATAAAAATTCCCCAGACTTCTACTTAATCTAGAAAACTCATTAAATAGATTCAATACACTATGGAATTCTATATAGAAATGTTATTGTTAAATGTGTACCATATTTCTCTGCCTTCTTTGCCCAATCATTTTCATCCTGTAGCATATTTTACAGTGTGAAGGAGATAGAAAGAAGACTCAGAGCTGATGCAGGCTTTAAAGACCAACAACCTGGGTGCTTTCATAAAATCATAGAATCACAGAATGGTTTGAGTTGGAAGCGACCTTTAAGCTCATCTCATTCCACCCTCCTGCCATGGGCAGGGACACCTTCCACTAGGCCAGGTTGCTCCAAGTGCTGTCCAACCTGGCCTTTACTATGTGGGAAGATGGGAGGAATCAGGCCATGATTTGTAAATTATTTTATTATAAAAGGTGAGCTCAGCATGAAATTCAGGAATCACCGGAAATCCAGGACTAAACCTCTTGTGAGGTTTCAGATCCTCAGCGAAGGTTGTGTTACAAAAGACGTATATCTCACCTGAGCTACAGCAACACAACTTTGCTGCACCCAGAGCCATCAGCCTGTGGGAAATTTCACCTGGAGATGAGTTCTAGGGCATGTCTGACCAGGGTGCAGGAGCATGGCCCGTCCACTCCACCAGATTCTTTGGGGAGCCTCTGTGGAACCAGGATCATCTCCGTGTTCCTTGCAGGGCCCTCCTCTGCACAGCAGCAGATCAGTGGATGTGCAGGGAAGGTCATGGGCAGCAGCTTTGCTCCTCTGGAAAATAGATGGTAACCTGTAAAGCTTTAACTGAAGAGCAGAAAGCAGAACTGTGAGGACCAGCTTGAGACTCTTGCAGAAATTCCCACAGGATCTGAGGCTCACCATGAATCTCAGTGTTTTTGCAGTAGGCGCAGTTCTAAAGCCGAGCCTTGCTCACTTGGGTACTGTCATATCCCCCATGGATGTTCAAATACTGCACACTAGAGGAAAATGCCTCACAGCACGTGTGATTTCTGCACCACAGAGCAGTCAACCCCTCATCACCAGAAAGCAGTCAATCCCCCATGAGCTGCAGTAAAGCATCATCAGGGAGCCAGTCCTGAAATGGTTGTAGCCATACAGGGGCAACTCTTGAAATGATGCTCTGATTCCACTGGTGTTAAAACTAATGATGGAATCTTCCTTTTCAGCAGTTGAGCTTCAGGTGTTGTGGGATTCAGCTAACCAGAGGTGTGTGTGTAGCAGGAATGTTTTCAGGCTGTACTTCGAAGCATTGGGATCACTGAAATGCCATAAGCGGAGTGAGTTCAGATTGTGGAGGGTTTTTGGGGTTGTACCCAGGGAGAGCTTTTCTGAAGGAAGATAACATTGTCCTGCAAGGCAGAATCCTTGTTTTCAAGCAACATATGGAAGCAATAGCTTCAAAAATGCATTAGAATAAACTCTCCTGCTGCAGATAAACAACTTGGCACTGCATGGAGTGGCTGCACGGCTCTGTCGCTCACTTGGACACCACTGGTGTTTAAAAATAAGTTGTTTGGTTTCTGTACCACTAGTGAAAGTAGAGAACGTTCTTGTTTCAGAGGAAATGGCTTCCCATGTGGAGCAGGGAGGGCGAGCAGCCAGGGGGGAGGAAGAGGGAGTTGAAGGCTGAGGCTCCTCCTTCCCAACTGAGTAATGGAAAAACGATGTAAGAATTCCAGCATCTGAATAAATATGTGCCCTATGACCTTAATCCCCTAGGAACCAAAAACATCCAGAGTCAGATAAAAATAGTAAACCCTTTACATTGGTGAGGGAGAACAGCACTGCTCACAGCTAATTAGCTAAATCCTGTTAATAGTGGGGAGCTGGGCAGCCACGAGGAAGCAGGTCTTCCAGAGATGACTGAGCTGAAGGCACAGCCAAGGATGAAGGCGAGGATGATGCTGAGGACACACACCCCTGTTGAACCACGTGGAACAGTGAATGGCCACGGCAGGACCCACCATGGCCAGGGCACTGAGTGAGCCACGTGCCCTGGAGGAGAACCCCCAGAGCAACTCCTGGTTGATGGCAGCTGCTGTTTGAGACCCAAACCCTCAGATTACAGACCTTGCTTGTGCTGGGAACCATGGCTGGGCAGCAAGGATCCCCTAAAAAAAAAAACAAAAGAAGAGAATTACAGTGATCCTGACAGGAAATGCCAATTAATTGTTCAGGTTCAACTGTGCCACTTTATTTAAAATACGACAGCTTCACAGTGAGCCAAAGATGAACTTTTATTCAGCCTGTGGTGGAGACAATGGATTGCTTCATCAGCATTCGCTGCTGTTTGCTCTAGTCCTGAATACCTGTGTCATTAGTCAGCGTGGGGTTTTCCTTACCATTGCCTATGTGCAAACATTAACACCAGGTGAGGGTTTAATTCACCCTACACCTGCACATATATGCAAGGTTATGGTTTGTGCACAGCCAGGAGGCCTGTGTCAATTACATTTTCTAGTTAATAGCTTAGACTTTTCCAGCCAAAGAAAAACCCGTCAGAGGGCAGGAACCTTGCTAGTGGGTCTCAGTGGCTGCCATGCTTCACCTTCACCAGAGAGAGCCCTGGGGCTGCCCCAGCCGTGGATGTTTGCTGCACGTGCAGTGATGGCTCAGGGCCCTCAGCGCTGCCCGCAGCCTCCCCTGGCCCCCAGCCCGTGTCCGAGCAGTCTCTGCTGCCTGCTCCCAGTGCTGCCTGCTTCCACTGCTGCCCGCTCCCAGTGCCGCCTGCTCCCAGTGCTGCCTGCTCCCACTGNCTGCCCGCTCCCACTGCTGCCCGCTCCCACTGCTGCCTGCTCCAACTGCTGCCTGCTCCCAGTGCTGCCCGCTCCCACTGCTGCCCGCTCCCACTGCTGCCTGCTCCAACTGCTGCCTGCTCCCAGTGCTGCCCGCTCCCACTGCTGCCCGCTCCCACTGCTGCCTGCTCCAACTGCTGCCTGCTCCCAGTGCTGCCCGCTCCCACTGCTGCCCGCTCCCACTGCTGCCTGCTCCAACTGCTGCCTGCTCCCAGTGCTGCCCGCTCCCACTGCTGCCCGCTCCCACTGCTGCCTGCTCCAACTGCTGCCTGCTCCCAGTGCCGCCTGCTCCCACTGCCCCGCTGCCCCAGAGCTGCTCCTCTGCCTCCACCCGGACTGACTCCTCCGTCCTCTGCTCCAGGCGTCCCCGCCACGCCAGGAGGCTGTGGGGAGCCTCTGGAGCTGGTGGGACAGCAGTGCCCGGAGCATTAGTGCCAGGAGGTTGTGGGGAGCCTCTGGAGCTGGTGGGACAGCAGTGCCCGGAGCATTAGTGCCAGGAGCAGCATCTCCCTTCGCCATGTGGTTTTGGGCTCCTTCAAAGCTGAGCTGCACCCAGCCCCACTGTCACAGTGATGTATTTGTGCTTCAGCAAGCGAGCCCGAGAGCTGAGAATTGCCATCCTGCGGCTGCTCCTGGCCAGGTACACAGTCCAGGTCAGGTACAGCACTTCCAGTTGGGACTTTCCATATGGTTATATTGATAGGGAACAAGGGAATGTGCCAAAGCAAAAGCATCTCATACTGAGTGCCACCCCCTCTGAAGAGTTACCTTTTCTCCCTCTGTGTCGCCCGCTCTGAGCAGGTTTAAGGAGAGCTTTTCCCCCAGAGCAGGCACAGTCACTGGGAGCCAGCTGTCAGAAAGTCCTGAAGCAAAGCCTGTGCCCCAGCTCCCACAGCCAGCCTCACCAAGCCCTGCAGTGAATGCTGAGCACAGCTCTCAGGTGAGGTGGGACTGAAGCAGCAGCTCCTGCCAACAGGACCTTCCACCTCAGAGTGCTTCAGAGACTGACACACACAAACCCTTGTCAATGGCTGGTAGGAGTCTGTTCATCTCCCGAAGCAGGAACAGAGCACACTGCTTGCTCCCAAAACGTCTGCAGGTGAGCATGGGCAGCAGTCGCTCCCTCCCGCTCTGAGGGCTCCCGGGGCTCAGGTGCCCCAAGAGGAAGAGGCAGAGGCAGGGATGCATGCACCACTCTTTCCTTCCTTCTGCTCTAAGACATGAAAGCAGGAAACCAGGAACAAGAACTGGAGTAGCTCCAAGGCAAGACACAGGTTATTTTCAGTGGATCCTTCCTTATTCTTCCCTGCTCTCCAGAAGCCATCCACAGAGACACCTCACCATGAGTTTATTTGCAGAGCTGTATTTCAATTCCTTTATGAACCTGTATTGTTTAGTGCCCCTCTCATGGCCAAAATTGTTTGCAATTTTAAAGAAACTGCTGTATTTTTCTTTTTCAGCAGCTGTCAAGAGACAGATCACCAGATGAAAAATATTCTCATGATCCTGTTTCTACTTTTGCCAAGAAGCCTAGTAGAGGAAAGTGAATCTGAGAATAATATCCAGTGCTTCCCTTCACGTGAAAATTCTGCAAGACATCATATTTGTAGGCTACCTGGTGAGCTGGCATCAGTCTTCAACATGGACTAATGCAGTTCCCATGCTACTGGTGAGTGCCACGGAGAAGTACAGGAATGGACAAGACCTGGATGTGGTTAAGTGCAAAGTACCTTTTTCTAAATTCAGCCTTTATTAGAAAAGCTGTTATAAGGACACAATTCCCTTAAGTGTAAATACAGACAATTATTAAGGAATAACGTTTTCTCCAAACTGACCCAGCTGGCTGCTGCGGGTTTGCTCAGGAGCACTGGGCTCCAGCCTGGCATGGCCAGTGTGATTTCACTTCCCTTTCCAAGCAGTGGATGGACCCAGGACCTGCAGAGAATGGGAATCTTGGGCCCACCAGGAGTGTTTGGCTTTGGAAAGCTCAGCACTCACAACACTTCGGGAGCTCATCTCATCTGGGGGACTGAGAGATAAACAATGGGTGGGCATCTGCTGCCCTTCTTTCTACACGTGTAGAGGCCTTTTTGGCCTTATTTTAACTAACTTGGTTTTCTTCCTTCAGGAGCTGTTTGAAGCCAAGGAAGAGGTGTGAGCTGGAGACCACCCACTGGCTTCCATTCCACCCTTATGTAAGCCTTTTAAACACAGTAATAGTCCCATTAAAGGGAATAGATTTGTATCAGGACAGAAACATGGTGAGCAGCAAGAGACTTGGCTGCTTTGGGCACAGATTCATGAAAGTCATTTCAAGGCTCTCTGGGAGCATAATTAGAAACATGAAGTCCTGGGATGTCTTCCTTCCTTTTTAATCCAAAACTACTTTTAAGAGCTGCTGGCAGCTTGAAAAATGGTTATTAAAAGAGAAAAAGCTCCAGCCAGTTTGAGGGACAATCAGCCTGAAAAGTTTCTCTGCAAATTGTAGGGTTTGGCAAAAGATCTACTTATTCAATAGGGAACAGGACACAGGCTGATTCTGGAACAAAAAGGGATATCAGAAAAGTGGAAGGGAAGTTGCCCTTTAATCTCCCACACAGTGATTTAATTCAAGGTGAAAGCTACCTTTGCTTTTTGGAGCAACACTACCTGCAGAACTTTCAGATGAAGGGAGGCTTTAAAAGTTCCCACGATCCCATAAAGGGTACATGGGAGAGCCTGGCAAAAGCTTGTTCCTGTTACATTATCTAGGGACAACAAATCAAGCATAGAGACGAAATGTTAATTCATCCCAGATTTTATTTTCAAAGGCTTCTCTGCCATGTTAAATAATATTTCCCTTTGAGCGGAGCAATAGGTAAGGACAAAGCAGTTACTGGCCGTGTGTTGAGTTGCTGGAGGGCGCTCAGACAGCAGAGTCCTGGACACACTGGAAGCTTGCAAAAGGGAGCCAAGATTGGTGGTTTTCCATGACTGAAGGACAGCTTTCCCTTCCCCTTCTGTAGAGCTTGCACAGTGATATATAAGCGCACCTGACCTCCTTTTGGTGCTCACTCTAAGGGTAACACATATCTTTTCTGCTTTCTCTCTTGAAAAGGTTATGTTGATGTTTTAGAGAAAATCACAGAATACCAGACTGGGGCCTTAAAGCCCCTCCAGTGCCACCCCCTGCTCTGGGCAGGGACACCTCCCACTGTCCCAGGCTGCTCCCAGCCCCAGTGTCCAGCCTGGCCTTGGGCACTGCCAGGGATCCAGGGGCAGCCACAGCTGCTCTGGGCACCCTGTGCCAGGGCCTGCCCACCCTCCCAGGGAAGATGTAAATTGGAGGATTTTGGGGAGGAGTGGGCAGAGCAGAGTGGAATGCCCTGCAAGTTTTCCATGACAGTGACTCAAGTGGGTGAACAAAGGCTTTAAAAATTAGTTTAATATTTTCCAAATGTTTGACAATGCGCAATGTGTCACAGAGATGTGCAGCAGCATCAGGAGCAGAGCTGAGGGACTTTGTAGCCTCTCCCTGGGATGCAGAGGAAATGTCAAGCTGTCCTTAGCCTGGATATGAAAAGGTTACACTGAATTAGGAAATCAGCACTGACTGAACGACTTTTTCTCCCCCTTAAGTCCGACAAAATGTCAAGAAGCTGCCCAGCCTGCAGCACGAGGAGGGGGGCCAAGGGCAGTCTGGGCCCTGGGGGTGCTGGAGGTGGGTCTGGGACCACAGGAGAGCTGGAAGAGCCCAGGGGGCCGGGGGTCTGCTAGGACACAGGGCTGGGCCGTGGACCCTTCGTGCCGTGGCTGAGCGGGGGTACCCTGGGGCCTGAGCCGGAGCTGCCTGCCCTCCCCGAGGGGCGGGTGCAAACCCGGGCTTTGATGTCTGTCTCCAGCTGATAAATAGGGCAGCAGGACTGTAGGAAACAGTTTGTCAGAGAGAAAAGCCAGAGGAAAAAGTGACTCATGGCTTGGCTGAGGATGTGCCATCCAAGACCAGTCACAGCGTGCCAGCAGGAGCTCCTTTGCCTGCCTGGGATGCACCACCAGGAAGCTGGGAGAGCTCTTCTTCTCCAAGCAGGACATGAATGTGTGAGACATGGGCACCCTGGAACATCTCCCAGTCTCAAGCACGTTAGAGACTGTTTGCTGTGACTGTGGAGAGTCCAGCTGGGCTGTGGTTCCTGGTAAGTCAGGCGTTAGTCCCAGCCTCTGTCACCTGGACAGGGTGACACAGTGTTGTCTTCGTGACACTGGCTGATTCAGAATGAGCACCAGGCCTTATTACCATGTGAACTCGGACAAAACACTTTTTCCAGGATGTACCAATACACCGCAAAGCTGGTTGAAGCCAGGAAACAGCCAGTGGATAAACTGTCCCAAAGATGGGGTATGAAGTGACCCCCCTGCAGCCAGCCATGTGTCCCTGGGGCAGCAGGGGCAGGGGTCTGCAGAGGGTCCCAGACTGCTCCCTGGCTGGTTGTGTCACAGTGTCCTGCTCCTCAGCACGGACAGTCTGCAGTGCCAAATACTTGTAACTTCAGAGAAAGGATATTCTTAGCGTAACTATAATTTTTTTCCACTTTTTCTATAATTGAGGTGAATTAAGTGTAATTGGAAGAATCTGCTCTGATTTTGGCGCCCGATATAGAGTGGTATTCTGCATCTCCTGGAAGACACTCTCCTTCTTCAACTCCCACTAGATCCAGCTAAAAATAGTTAATCTAAATCACATTCTCTCGGGCAAAAGTGCTCTTCAGCTCTCAGGATTTGCCCCTCTGTGGTACCAGACTTCTTGTCCTGGCAGGAGTAGAGGGAAGGCTCCCAGGCCCCAGGGTGCAGGGGAGAAGCCCCATTTTGTCACCAGTGTCTCACCCGGGGGCAGCTGGCAGTTGATGATTAGCAAAGCTGTGACACCAGGGAAAGGCCCGGGCCCTGGCACAAGGCAGGGTCCCCAAGGGAGCCCAGCTCCTCCAGTGACACAGATCGCAGTGGCTGCAGCCAGGGCAGTGACTGGCTCGGTCCTCAACTGCTTCACCTCCTTTGTAGCAAAGGCCAGCTGGGTCTGGTTTGGTCTTCGAGTCATTCCTGCTGTGAGAAGGAGCCACCTCTCCTGCCACGAGCATCAGCACGGGGCTGTGTTCCCTCTGCCGTGGGCTGGGGAGCTCCGCTGGCCCACTGCAACCACACTTGTATGCCTCACAAGGGTAACAGCAGATTCTAGGGTTAGTTTTTTTCCTCGTTTTTGAGCTTAGCAGTGACTGAACAAGCCTAGAAAATTTCTGGAAAGAAAACCGAGGAAACTTGAACAAAAGGGTTTGCAGAGATGTCTTGGCACTGCTGCAGAAAGTTGTGGGAGTGTTTGCTCTGTAGCCAGCAGGCGTTTGTGAGGAGGTCAGTGCGTCTCCCAGGGAGCAGCATTTGGGTGGCGAGAGCTCTCTTTATGCCACTTGAGCCAAAAATCATCCCCTGCCTGCAGGATCCCCCGGCCCCGGGCTGTGCTTGGAGCCATGACCAGCACACGCAGGAAGGGCGTGTCTGGCCGAACAGGAAAGGTCACAGGAATGTTTCCATATGCCCAAATCTATGCCTATATTTAGTGCATGCATTTACACACAAGTGCACACTTCAGACTGGTTTCCGGTTCTCAGTTAATCCCCTGGTTCTCCGTATATAAAACTGAGCAAGGCTCTGTATTACACAAAATGATTCATTGAGCTTTATTTTGTATAAAATTTACCATGACAGAACAAACCACCTGTTAATATTACATGTAATTTTGCTTGTAGGCAAGGCTTAATCCATTCCTGGGAAGGCTTACAATCTCAGAGCATGATTTTTGATCGAGTTCATATTCCTATGCAGGAACTGTCACTATGACCGAGTCGGGATTGAGAGTACGTGGAGAACGAGATGAAAAACCCAGCAAGTATGTTGCAGTTTCATTAGACCAATAACTGGAGATTCAGAAAATTCATTTAACCCTGAAAACTAAAAGCAGTGAAGCTGTGAAGAAAGCCAGGGTACTTGCTCAGGTGTTATGGTCTCCTCCCAGGCTCATGCCAGCAGCCCCTGCCTGTGAGAGGCGCTCCAGGCTGCTCCCACCCCGTTTGCGCTGGGAGTTCGGTTCTGTTGGGGCTGCAGCAGAACTGGAGCTCCAGGGACCTGTTCCCACCTCGCAGGCTGCCCTGGCCACCCTCACCCTCCTCGAGCCAAACTCCCTTCCCTCCGCTCGCCTGCCCCAGAGGCTGCCCCAGTTGCCTGGTTCAGGTGCAGGTGAAGCTGCTGGACATTCCCCTCGCTCCCACACCACCATGGGCACCTGCCCCTGGGACCACCCGCACCCAGGCTCAGTTCCCTGCTCCTGTGACAGCTGCCATAGGGGCAGAGAGTGGCTGTCCCTCCTCCTCTGCCCTGGGACAAGGACACGCCGCTCCGGGACACACCGGGCTGTGCCACGAAGCTGTGCCACGAGCCTTCGTGTGCTTCTGGAGGAGCTCGGAGCACTCTCCTCCTGCCCTCAGCAGCGATGTGCTTGGGGTAGGAGCCAGCAACATGCTTGGGGTATGAGCCACATGAAGCCGCATTCACCCCAAATGTGCAAGCACAGCTCAGGGAGAGGCAGTTTTACAGAACGATTTCTCCTGATCCTGGCTCTGCCCAGCTTTGCCCATGGTAGCCGGACCTACCAGCAGCTCCAGGACTGCAAGGGGGGAGAAGTTTGGTGATGTTCCTGCCCCTCAACCCCCCCGTCCCCATCTTGCTGTGGAGGTCAGCAAGTGTTCCTGCCCACACAGACAGGGTTCCCTCAACTCACATCCATCTTGTGCTCATGAGGGCTATAAATACATCTTGCATTCTATACAAATCAGGCATGCACTGAAAATATTTATACATTGCATCCACTCACACAGCCCTCTGGATTCCAGCCCTGACAACAGCAAAAGCTATCATTACTCCATAGTGTGGAGGGGAGAAAATTCTAGTGTGGAAGCAGTTTATCTTTTAGGGAGTTGGAGGAAATTTCAGTTGTGCACAGACTGCAACCCTGGCAGCTGAGCTGGGCCCTTTAAGGAAATGTCCTCCAAAAGAAGGCAAGGTTTATTGGGTTTGGTGCTGTTGCACTTTTAGACTGTTCAAAACTCTCCCAGGAATCCTTTTAATATTCCCATAAAATTGAAATATGAGTTATGCAATTATAATTAGAGCACCATACTCCTGATAACATTCACTTCAAGTCTTTAGGCTGTTTACTTCCTAACTTGTACCTAGAAGAAATCTTAAAACCCCCAAACGAACAGTTCCCCTCTCCCCTGTTACAGCACAGACCAAAACAAACAGCCAGTTGCTCTAAACTTATGACATCAGTTTTCACGAGGGCTGTTTCCATAGAGCTGCTGCTGCTGTAACCACGACTGGGCAGGAGGGCTCAGCACGGGGCTTTTCCAACATTAAGTGTCAGCGGCACCCCTGAGGCAAGAGGAGCTGAGAGCCATAAGGACATGTGACATTATCTTTTCTTTCTGTAAAAGCAGGACACATGAAATTTGGCAAGGGCTGGATGCATCAAGTCCCCTTATATGTCAGCTGCTTTCCCTGGGTAAGCCACAAATGTCTTATAAATTAAAAACCTTCCCCCCATCCCCAGACTGGCAAACACCTGGGTGGTTTTGGGTCTCTCCTCCCAAGGAACAAATAGCAGAACAGGGAAACCCCTGAAGTTGCACCAGGGGAGGTTTAGGTTGGATATTAGGGAACATTCCTGTCTGGAAAGGGCTGTCCAGCCCAAGCACAGCTGCCCAGGGAAGTGGTGAAGTCCCCATTCCTGGGGGATTTAAAAGCCATGTGGATGTGGCACTTGGGGACACAGTTTAGTGGTGGTGCTGGCAGTGCTGGTTGGAGCAGTTGGACTCGATATTAGAGTTTTTTCAGATTGAATGACCTCACTGCACCTCATTGACCCTTCTGGGGTGCATGACCTCGGCATGTAGGGGCTGGTGGCTCCTCGAAAGAGGGTTTGTGGCACTGAGTCCTGATGTGTCTCAGGTAGCTCAGTGAAAGAAAAGAGATTAATGCCGAGGCACTCAGCTCTCTTCCAGTCCAGGTTTATTCTGAAAGTAGAAATTACACAGTTTAAACCTTTTATGCTGTGGTTTGACAGCTGTTAGAGCCCAATAAAAGCATTACCAAGTAATTTCCCTTTTGCTTCCCTTTGATTTTAGCACTCTTGGGCCTAGTGCTGCCACCTTTAATTATTAGGCAGCAATATCTGTGGTGTAACCCACAGAATTTAAATTCTGCAGACTGCTGGGGAGCACAGAGTTTATTTTACTCTAGAGGAGTTCACATATGTGAACAGCAGAGAGATGATAGCACTGAATATGAGGAGCCCTTTGGACACCATCTCAGAATGTTGGTATCTCATGCGCTCGGGGCAGTTTTAACCCAACCCCATGCTGTCCCCATGCTGTCCCCATGCTGTCCCCAGGCTGTACCCCGCTGTCCCCATGCTGTCCCCATGCTGTCCCCAGGCTGTACCCCGCTGTCCCCAGACTGNCCAGGCTGTCCCCCGCTGTCCCCAGGCTGTGCCTTGTTGTCCCCAGGCTGTGTCCCTGCTGTCCCCAGGCTGTACCCCGCTGTCCCCGGGCTGTGCCTTGTTGTCCCCAGGCTGTGCCTTGTTGTCCCTCGGCTGTACCCCGCTGTCCCCAGGCTGTGCCCCGCTGTCCCCAGGCTGTGTCCCGCTGTTCCCAGACTGTGCCTTGTTGTCCCCGGGCTGTGCCTTGTTGTCCCCGGGCTGTGCCTTGTTGTCCCCAGGCTGTGCCTTGTTGTCCCTCGGCTGTACCCCGCTGTCCCCAGGCTGTGTCCCTGCTGTCCCCAGGCTGTACCCCGCTGTCCCCGGGCTGTGCCTTGTTGTCCCCGAGCTGTGCCCCCACTGTGCCCCAAACTCTGTCCAACTCCTCCTCTGCAGGGGGATAATGTTTATCCCAAATACTTCTGTCCTCACTTCACACATCCTCAGAAGTCTCAAACATATCTTTGCCAATAGCTACAATACTCAATAAAACACCCCCTCCAATGTAAACAGAATATGAACCGAATGCAAGGGGACAGTATAACCAGCAGAGCTCCAAAGCCTGCTGTACCCAAACTGGGATTGAGCTGTGCCAGAGCCCTCATCCCAGTCTCCATCTCCTGCCCTTCTCCAGCCAGCCAGGAACAGCAGATCAATGTGTTCTTAACCTTTGCAAGGAAGTGGGAGCTCTGGGATTGGTATTTGCACTTCAAAGCTGGAACCACTGCCATCCTCAGAGGACAGAATAGAGGAGCAGTGTGACACTTTGGAACATGAATGCTTTTGAAATCATGCAATATCAAACGAAATGATTGTTAACATTCTGTGAGCTTGCACGAAGCTGAGTAATATTATTCTCAGTGATATTATTAAACCTCAGACAGCATGTGTCACCCAAAGCTAACAAAGTCCTGCTCCAAATACTTCAGAAGAGCGAGGCAGATTTCAGCTGTCTGCAGAGAGCAAGTGGAGCCCTGGCCGAGGTCACAGGATGTGCCAACAGTCCCGTCACCATCACACTGAAGCCCAGGCAGGGTCCCAAGGAGTGCCCACAGCCCCACCGTTGGTGTGACAGCAGCGGGACCTCGGCTTGTGCTGCTGGGACAGAGCTCAGGCAGGGATTTCTCCTGAGCCTGTGCTGCCGCTCCCAAACGTGCTGCAGCACCCTCCCAGGCACCCCCAAAGGGATAAATCCCAGACACGGCCTTCTCAGAGGGGACAGGGGGCTGGTGCCAGGTCCCTGTGCAGTGGTGCAGATGATCACAGGGGCTGCTGCGTGCCCCGTTGGCAAAGCCCCTCCAGCCACTGCCTGTGCAGGTGGCTGCTGGGGAGCCCCACTGGCTGTGCAGGTGGCTGCTGGGGAGCCCCTCTGCCTGTGCAGGTGGCTGCTGGGGAGCCCCACTGCCTGTGCAGGTGGCTGCTGGGGAGCCCCTCTCCAGCAGGCCAATCTTAGGTGAGTTGTGCACAGCCCAGGATGGGGCAGCGTGGCCGGTGCCACACAGCTGCTGTGGCCTGGGGGGATCACAGGATGGCTGTGCCCGTGGGACCAAAGGGACGGAAGGGCTTCATCAGACACCCCTGCCAGAAAAAGGGCCGCCCTGCCTTTCTTCCCAGGGTTGGCAGGTTGGCTTTCAGTGCAGAACCGATTTCCTGAAGAACCCAAAAAAGGAGACTTACAGTTGACATTAAAATCTAATAAAGTTAGAAAAGCAAGGGGACAGATAGTTTAACAAGGAGCCATTTCTGGTGGTTACTAGATAAGATTTAAAAAAATTGTTTCATCCTGACTTGACCTAAATGGAGTGGAAAATTACCATGACTACATTTATCTGAAATCATAAAGTGTGTTCTGATTAGAGCATGATAAAAAGGATGGTATAAATTGATCCAAAGATAAAGAAAGGGCAGGGAAAATGAGATTAAGAAAAGAAGCAGACGCTAAAAAGGCAGGATAATACAGCAAGTCTCTGAAGTTCTATTAAAAATAGCTGTAGGAACTGGAACATAAATAGTTTGGTGCTTCACTTTCTGCTCGTTGGGCTGCAGCCCAGCCGCTGTGCTGGGGAGCCCAAGTTATCACCTCGTTAATCCCAAGGCCTTCAGCAGACTGTGAAATGAGAAGCAGCTCTAAACTGGGCGGTCGCCTTGCCCAAGGACTGAGCCTGGGCTGGAGAGCACTGTCTGGCCATCCGTCTGCTGGAGTGGTGTCCATCTGTCTGGAGTAGTGTCCATCTGTCTGGAGCAGTGTCCATCTGTCCATCCAGAGTGGTGTCCACTGCGTCAGTGCCTGGGGTCCCTCCTGGCTGTGCTCATCTCAGCGGGACCTCCTGCCTCCTCTGCTCAGTGAAACCTGCAGCTGGTTAATATGCTTCAGTCCCTATCAAATTACATGGAAATTGGTCAAAAGAGTAGAAAACTAGTGCAGTGGGTCTGGAAAACAAACCAAGCCAAAAAGAGCCTTTGGCTGAACTTCCCTTCCTGGAGAGATGGCACTTGCCTCTGGCAGAAACCTTCATCTTCATGGAAGCAAATTTATCTCCGATAAAAGTTGTGTTTCAATTTCCTAGAAACAAGTTAAAAAATGTGAAATAAACAGATATTGCTCCCCCCGCCCCCAGCTGGCTGCATAACTGGCTGTTTGGGGACTTGGTGCGTGCACAGGGAGGAAACCACCAGCCACAAGGCCACAGGAGGCTGGCAAGAGCACGAGTGGAGCCCGCGCCGGAGGGGCTCTGGGGCCTGGTGGGATGGGGGCAGAGCCTGGCCCTCACCTCGCTGCCGTGCCCCCCGAGAGAGCCCCCAGCTCTGCCCCCCACATCAGCACGGGGGTCCCGCCGTGGGCACAGCGTGACCCGAGATCAGCGGTGTGCTCCGTGGGCACGGTGTGACCCGAGATCAGCGGTGTGCTCCGTGGGCATGGCATGACCCGAGATCAGCGGTGTGTTCTGTGGGCACGGCGTGACCCGAGATCAGCGGGGTGCTCCGTGGGCACAGCGTGACCCGAGATCAGCGGGGTGCTCCGTGGGCACGCCGCCCCCGCGCTCCGAGGCGCCCAACCCAGCGAGGAACAGGGCCTGAGACTGGCAATAAATTGTCCTGAGATCGCCTCTCCCACAAACCCCATCCTTGACAGCCCAGAAATACTGCTGCTGCTGCTGCTGCTGCTCAGTACCCGTGGTTTAGGAATGAATGAAGGGCTGACACCACCTTCCTTTTTAGCTGTTTTTTTCTCTTCCGCCTAATGACTGGCATGTCCAGCCTCTCTCTCTGCAGAAGAGGAAAGCAGTTTATTTACCTGCTCCCCGATGAGTCTGATCTCAGCTTTTTCTGAGTGCAGCACTGAAATCCTCAGCATCCTGTGCCCATGTGACCCCCCAGCAAAGAACTCTCTCCTGGGCCTTCCCTGGATAGGCTGGTTCACTTAGATGAGGCTCAGCAAAATGCCTGTTTGGAAAACTGTCTCTCTTTCCATTTGGTGTAAACTTCCTTTTCCACTCTCTGTTTACGTTAACATAGACTTGTGTAAGCCTTCCACCAGATTTCCTCCAAGGAGAAAGTCAAGGCAGGGAGTGAGAGGAAGCCCCACTCCCACCATGCCACTTGGATGGTGTCAGCAAAAAAGGCTACTGGTGTCCCCTCCATTGCCCTGCGAGGTGGTCCCAGCATCACAGACAGACATTTTCCTACAGGACTCCAGGAACAACTCGAGGTTTTCCTTCTGTGCGAGAAACATCCTGGTATCTGCGTCTGTTCTTGCTGTCCTTGCCAGTGCCACAAGTCCATGGCAACGTTATAGTTCTCTCACTGGTGAGCTTTCTGCCGTGTCATTAACCAGTCACAGATAATTTAATATCCCTAGATTTGTTTTAATTAATGTCCAGCTACTCAGCTGTTCCAAAGGGTGTCTGTGCTCTCCCCCTCTCCAGCTGTGAATATTCCATCCTTGAAAACAGGACTGGCACAGCTGATGGAGAGGGATGGTGAGGGGGTTGGAGGCCAGTGACAAAGCTGAGACCACAGCCCTGTGCTGTCATCAGCTTCTTCCTGCCTTGTTCTCCTCTGAGATCCCAGGAGAAAGGTTTGGAAGTGATATTTTGAGTGCTGGGTGATGTCCCTGGAGACTATCAGCCCTCTGCTTCCAGAGCCCGGTGGGATTCCCTTTTTTTGCTGGATTTAGGAGGATAGAGGGTGAGGGCTCACTTACTCCTTACACAGGTGCCAACTAAACAAACAAGGCAGGTATTTTGTGTTGCTGTGGGAGCAAATTTGTCTTTGCTGATCAGCAGCAGAAAGAAACCTGGGAAGATGGCAATAAAGCTGAGTCTGGGTCCTAAGTTCAAAGTGATGAAAAAGAGCTCTGGGCCATGCCTGGGAGGTGATCCCAGGAAAGCAGAGGGTGCCCAGCTCCCAGCAGCTTGGCAAAGGAATCAGCCCTTGCTGGGGAAACTCACTCTCTTGGGAAACACCGCATCCAAGACCAACAGAGATGGCAAAAACAACATCCAGCTATTCTCCGGTCTCATCCGTACTGAAGTCTATTTTCATTCATGTGAGTCTGCCATTGCTGCCATGGTGACCAACTTAGAAATTAATTATATAAAGACGTTAACAACGTATTTAAATAGGCACATTCAACCCACGGTTCTGGCAAAAAGACCCAGGTATTCCTAGATTGTGCCCCTCCCACCTTCCCCCTGAGTCCTTAGATATGCCATTTCTTTCCTGCACTTACCTCTATGCTGATGTTAACAAATATAACCACTCTTCTGCCTTTTTTTAAAATTCTGACTTATATAAACCAGATATTCTTTAAACAATTCTGGTTCTGTCCAAACCCTGTGTTGCTGTGAGCACCAATTCTATCCTCATGTAGTACACGAGGTTTGGGGTTTGAAATCTTGGCTTCAGACAAAGGAAGCCCCAGAGAGGTGCCTGGCAGAGCACAGGCTCGCTGTGATGCACACTGGGCTCCTGCCTTTGTTTCTCTGGGGTTTTCCACAGGAGACTGCTCAAAAAATGTACCACTGGAACCAAAAGCTCATTGTGTCCATGACTGTAGCAGGGAAGGAACTTTAGAGAGACTGCCTTGCTCCTCAGCCGAGTGGTCAGCCCCCTTCCCCAGAGGGAGGCAGCAGTTCAGCCTCGCTTGTTCTCCTCCTGTGTTCTCTGGGCAGTGAGGCTTTCCAGTGCCTGGGGAGTCACCTCCACACCTGCTGTGACCGAGCTCTGCTGCTTTCTCTTGTCTCCCCTTCCCAGGTATGCTTTCATCTGTGTCTAATGGTACTTTCTGTGCCCTTCTGTCACACACAGCCTTTGATGTTGGCGCTGTCATGGAGATTATTTTTGTGCTCTTTTCTGCAACTACTTTACCATCGACTCATGTTGTTTCTTTTTCCTGTGTGTTTTTTTAATGCATGAACATCTATCTACCCTTACCACATTCCCTTCTGTACAGCTTTCTGTTCTCTCAGGAAGTGGGGACAGGCCAGAGGGGAGTGAACTGCACCTGAGTGTCAGGGAATCTGGCTTTTCAGAGCATCCAGCGAAGTGAATGCAAACCAAACTGTGCTGGATTGATCGTGTGCCTGTGGGCAGGGATTCGTGGAGGGAAGGACTCACCCCTGGGATGCAGGCCTTTCCCAGTGTAGGAGCTCGTTTGTTTTGGCACTCTCAGGGCTGGTTTACATGCCTCTGCATCCAGCCACTGCTCAGCTGCTGTAGTATTTTCCTTCAAAGAGCTACTGGGAATGAGGCCTAAAAAAACTTTGCAGAGATGTCCGCATTAGTTCTGCTGGAAGGGATGCTAAACAGAGCGGTGTGACAGATGCCTTTCCCCAAAGCAGTGCTGGTGGTTGGTAGAGCCATGGCTGATGTCTGGGTGCTGTGGCTCTGCCACCAGCCCTCCCAAGATTTGGTGTTCAGGGGCTGATTTTCAGAGCTGTGCAAACAGGAAGTAACAAAAGAAGCAAACAAAAGCCAATATCAAGAGGACTCAATATACTTACAGAAAGAAGGCGACTTCTCCACAGATGGAGTTTGCTGGATCAGCTGAGATGGTACCTGTTGTATGTCACACACAGACAGCGCTTTCCAAGAGATGTGCTAAAACTGCTGGAAGGTAGCAACTTCCCACAGACCTTTATTCCCAGCTACCTGTGCAAAGGTTTAATCTGCTCTTCCAACACAGCCTTGCCAGAAGAGGAACACAGCTAACGGAGGGAAATCGTAAAGGGTGCAAGGAGATAATGAGGGTGAAAGAGAGAAGAAAAAATGCAGCTCAAATTAGCACACAATCAGGATTACCAGGAGAGTTTACTGGGTTTCTGAAGATCAGTGCACCATCACCTTTCAGATGGATGCCATCCCAGGTGCTGGTCTATACTTACAAGAGGAAATGTTTCACCTCTGAAATCACTAACATGTCTTGATTAGAAAGTCTCCCTTAATGATCATCCAGTTCGAGAAAGAGCAAGGCCTAATCCTGACTCATCAGACAGGGTTTTACATTGGCTGGTGTGCCTGAAGCTGTCGGAAGAGAGGCCTGAGGTAGGTGACAGGAGGAAACACCAATCTTGTCCCTTTGGAGCAGAGATTCTGTGAGGATGGGGAGGGTTAGGGTGACCTGTAAGGGCTGAGTGCAAGCATCTTTTCAGCTTTTTGGTGAGACACAGTTGGGTCCCCAAGACAGCAAATGTTTGATGGACAGAAAGACTATGGTTCAGCAAGCCAAATCCATTCTTGCTCTGATTTGGTGGCTTTTGGGAACATATAAAACAGGAAGAGGGTAAAATGAATGTACAAAAGATGAGCAGAGAGCAGCATTAAACAAATAAGGACTACTGACCTGAATAAATAAAAGCCTGAAACTCAACTCAACTCAGATCAAGCTTGGTTTTTGGACTTCCCAGGGGACGTGGATATTCAAAGTCCACTGCGGCCTGAGGAGGGGGAGTATCCCCACTGGTGTGTCATGCTGAAACCCTGTTGGGTGGGTGCCCCTGGCAGGGCAGGGTCTGCCCCTGAGCTCCACGGCGGTGGCAGTGAAAATTAATATTTCCCCACCCATCGACTTTCCCAATGGTGAGAACCTTCAGTCATCACAGGAGGGGTGCTGCTGCCTGCATCCCAACCCTGGTCCCAAGCCTGGGGACCCGCAGTGCCAAGAGCTCACCCTCAGAAAAACGTTGTCCCTCTGTGCAGGGAGCAGAACGGCTCACACAGCAGACAGAAAACCTGGCGAGACAGAGCAGGGGGACTGAGAACAGGTTATGGCAGGTGATACAGACAGCTGCTTAGCTCTACACCTGAAACAAGGCTGTGGGCACGTCCGTGTCCCTTCAGAGCTGAGCATGCCGGCACCTGCAGGGGGACGGGTGAGCCCAGCCTGGCATTGCCCATGGCACCTGAGCAGGAGTGGCACCATGTCCTCCCGCCTCCGTGGTGTCCCTGGCCAGGGCTTCTTGCCCTCAGCTGGGGGCTAAAATGGATCTCAAGTGTTCCATTTGCAAACCTTTAACAAAGATCACGCTGACATGCTAATAGGAGAATGGCAAAATAATACGTGACAGCCAGCTTGCTCCTCTCCTTTGGAAAACTCAGATGTTTTCTTGTCACAAAGCTGCTCATTCTTCCTCTTCACATAAACATCGTAATGGGAATAAAATGGTTCTCTTTTATAAAATGCTGTGTGTTGGTGGTTAAGCAAAATTAACATTTTGTAAAGCAAATGAAGGAGAAAGGCAGCTCTCTGACAAATTCTGTGGGCAAAGAAATGGTTGTTTTATGTTCTGAACAAATTAATTTCACTTTTCTTGGATATTGACCCAGATGCAAAGCTGTGTCCTGGGGCACTCAGAAGTGAAAAGGTTAAGGAAGTGAGCAAGTGTCCCACCACTCCCCAACCCGCCCCCCCTGGTGTGTGAGCCCAGAGAGAAGGGATGTTTTGGTAATACTCAAACCTTGTGCCTTCACACAGCTTCACAAAAGGCAGATAAACATCCTGTGCTTGTCCATACAGCTACTTCTGAGCAGCCTGGGCTGCTGGACGGCGTCCCTGCCCACAGCAGGGCGTAGAACGAGATGAGCTCTAAGGGCCCTTCAAACCCAAATTCTGGGAATCTGTGATTCTATAAATCATTAACCCCAAATAAATGACAGTAATTGTGTGTTATCACTCACGTCAACAGTCTGACTGATTTTAGCGGGATTGTCAGGATGGTCAAAGTTTGTCAGTGTCAATTTTAGCTTCAGAATGATATTCATATTAGTGGTCTCCAAAAAACAGAATGAAACTGCTCTGTTTGGTAAAAGTGAGGAGACAAAGTTAAATTGGAATTATTGTCCTCTCTTGCTGGAGATTTTTTCTTTTAAATTGGAAAAGTGCCTATGCCGTAGGCCCTGAGCAGCAGCAAGGAATCTCCTGTTGAGATAAATGGGAATTACATTTTTGGCATCCGTTCCTGAGTTGCTCAATGAATTCCATTGCATTTTACGGCAAAGGCTGTTCTTCAGCACAAGCCCTTCCTGTTCCAGACCTTGGAGTTGGGAATGTGCAGATTAAGGCATTATTTTGACTACAATCTAAAGACCTTGTAGAAAAGTTGAAAAAATTCCAAAGTGCTGCCAGTGGTTTTTCTGGGGACAAGATTAATAATTGCTGGATTTGCTGTATCCTTTTAACTGCTGCTTTCCTCCTCCTTTCAGTAAATAAATCTGCCTATTAGTTAAACAAACTGACTCTGATAGAAACCAAACATGAGAAATATATTAACAATAATCCCCTGTTCCTAAAATAGAAAGGCAATAGTGAAGAGAGCCCTTGGGTTCCGGCTCACGGCTGGGCACTGCTTGCTGCAGTGCTCCTGCTTTGAACTCCTAGAGGGGAGAAACGTGGGCTGTGGCAAACCCCAAGAGCTGCAGAAGTTCCTGCAGGCTGGAGCACGTTGTCACAGCCACGTCACCCTGCTGTGCTGCGGTGATGGGAAGGGCAGTGCCACCTCCTGCACGGCCCAGGGACCGACCCAGCAGAGACACAGCAGAAGAGGAGAGCCGAGGGATGCAGCGGGGGATCCTGACCTTATTCACCTCTCAGCCTTTCTTCCCCTGTCTCGGTGAGTTGTGTGACGTGGCAGGCAGACACGGAGCAGCTGGCACTGCCACCTGGCCACCGATGGCGGGCATAGAACTCATCAGAGAATCACAGACTGGTTTGGGCTGGAAGAGGCCTTAACGTTCATCTCCTTCCAACCCCCTGCCATGGGCAGGGACACCTTCCACTGGACCAGGTGGCTCCAAGCCCTGTCCAACCTGGCCTTGAACACTGTTCCTGGTGAACATGCCACCATCATTGTCCTTTCTTAAGAAAAATGAAGGCTTTTTTTAAAAAGTACAGATTATTTGTTACAGGAAAAAAAAAGAAAATCTGGTGTGCAATTTTTGAAACAGGCATCTGCTCAGCAGAGATGATCTGCTTCTGTGCGACACTTGAGGCACGTAAGGTCGGGGCACTTCATGGTGGCTTTGTTGTGTGCCGAGGAGGATGTGGGGCCCGGGCCTTGCTGCTGCCTGCAGGGTGAAGTTAGGCAGCAGCCAGACATCCTTTTCCACACTCAATTCCCAACGAGCAGAAGTAAATCCAGGGAAGCCTCTGGGGGCCCTTCCTGCCCTCCCTGCACTGGGAGCAGGTTTCATGGGGTTGTCTGAGCACCATGCCACCCGGCCTGTCCCTGCCTCCTCAAAACCTACTGTTGGCTCCTCCAGGATTGCAATAACATGTTTTGCCCTCATTTTTACTGCATGCTTAGGATTGTAGGGCCTTGCTCTGGAACATCCAGAGGACACTTCCTTGACCTCGCTGCATGCTGTGGCTGCTGTCACGGCCAAGGTGCTCCTTCCATCACCCTCCTCTCTGGGACGCAGCAGGTTTCCCTTCAACTGGTCGGGCTGAATGATCCATTATATTTAGCGATGCGTAGAAAAAAGCCTGAAGCCCACAAGGACCCGGGGATGCCTCATCCCACTCCTTTCCCAATATTTAACTGGAGTCAGCCTCTCCTCGTGGTGGCGGGAGCTCACTTCTCAGCCGGAAGGGCAGCACCTGTCCTGCGTGCCCGGGGGCGTGCGGGGACCACGGGGACCACGGGCCCAGGACTGGTTTTGGCCTTTTTTGGAAGAGCCGGGCCGGGCTCGGTGCGGCGCCGTGGCTTTGGGCGCTGCGGCGGGAGGGAGGGCTCCTCCGGCCCACATTCCTTGCTAATTTTAACCAGCTCCCTTGAGCGGGGCCTGGAGAAGCATGGTCTTGATTTATTAGTCTTCTCCTTCTGAAAACTTTGTTCAAGTGTCTTGGGGCAGAGGTAAAACCAGACTGGGATTCTCAGTCTGGATCCTTGTAGAAAAGACAGATGTTTGTCTGCATCACCAAGTACTGCGAGGTTTTTTCAGCATCAGCATTTTTTTCCCCTAAGGCATGTGGGGAGCAGGATTGCTGATGGAGCTGTGTGGGGAGGATGTGGTGGCATGGCCGGACGCTGGCCTGGCCACGGCTGGTGCCACCCTGCAGGTGTCATTGTCCCAGCCATGGCCGGGCAGTCCGAGACTCGGGGTCTCCATGCTCAGTGGTGCTGCTCGCCTTCCCACAGAGCACAGCACGTGCTCCCCTCTGCCATCACAGCCCCAGGAGCAAATCACCGGGGCCACTCCAGCAGAGGACCACGCTGCCCCAGACCTGGCAGCTGGGGGCAGGAAGGGAGCTCCTCACTGTCTGGCAGGGCTGGCCTGGCCCGGGATGGCCATTGGCTTGGCAGGGAAGGGCAGGGTAGCAGAGCCCAGAGTCCCAGTGACAGGAGGGATAATAACCAGAAACCAGAGGTGGTGAAATGGGTGGCTGAGGCTGAAGAGCCAACCACAGGAGACACAGCCGGCCTCGAGCACTCTCACGACATCAGAAAGGGGCAGGGGACAGGCTACCTCCTGCAGCAAAGAGAACAAACACAGTGTGCTTAACCTGGGGCAAGAAAGGTTGGGTTTAGACATAAACAAACTCATCGGTGGTAAGTTCAGCTCGAGAAGAACCAGCTTTCCAGGGACTCTGTTGTGTCTGCATTGTTGGATATTCCCAAGCGTGCGTTCAACAAGCACATGCCAGGTAAAACCCTCAGAGCTGGTCCTGGCCTGGGGGGGAGCATGGTCTGGGAGACCAAGGCACTGCTCAACCCTGCAGCAGCAGCCGCAGCCCCCGGAGCCCCCAGTGCCACGCAGGGTTATCCCAGCACCGGCACAGTCGGGGCTCCTGGAAAAGCTCCCCTACCTCACTGGCTATCACAGCACTTTCTCAGCACCTCAGTGTAAAATCAGAGTGTATCAGTCTCAGTCTGCACCAGTAACCAAATCAGCATGAAATCCACAACCTGGGTATTTGTGTCGAAAACATTCCAAAGGGAAATACTAGATGTTTTCTTCTAGCCAATTTCACTTGCTTGTTTACAATTTCAATTTCGTGTGTGCATACACTCACATCCATCACCAGAATGAGGCCGTGCTCCTGGAGAACGGACAGGAAAGTGCTGGTTATACTTTTTTTTTTCTTGTTATTAATGCAGGGGAAAAGATGCTCTGTGCTTCTGCTTGGCTGCCCCAACTCACGCCCTGTCCCATGGGGAAGGCACGGGGCTCTGTGGCACTTGGTGCCAGCGGGTCCAGCTCAGTGCTGTGCCCGCAGCAACAACCACCCAAACCCCAAAGGCTGTGTCTTGGAATGAAACAGCTCTGGCCTCGTTACCCTTACAGAATTGATGATTTCTCTAAGGTGTTTTGTACTTAAGACTGAAGAATTAGGCAATGCCTACAGTTTAAGGAGGTTTTGTTTGTTTGTTTGAGATTTTCCTGTCCAGCTGCCAAGAGCTTCTGGCTCAGCCTTCAAACAAATTAACTCTGCTATGACCAACCAATTTAAATAAACACTGGTTGAAATCTGAGGCTCGAAGCAGTGGGGAAAGTGGGACTGGAACTGCTCCAGTTGCTTGCTGGGGCGGCGGGGCCCCGAGCCCTGCCTGGAGCGCAGCCCTCGCCACGTGCCCCGCGTGAGGAGGGACGGGGACAGGACACGGAGCAGTGAGTGCCACTGGGCCAGCATCGTCCCAGCAGCCACTGCTGCCACTTTCTTGCTGACAGGTGACGTGATTCCTGCAGTGTGCTTCCAGCCGGGGTCTGTGGTGTGGCTGCTCTGTGGCTCTCCTTGGCCCAAGGCCCTGCTGCCACGGCTGTCGCTGCTGCGCGTTCCGCCGGCAGTGCGGGGTGAGAGGCGGCTCCTCTCGGCTTCTCCCAGCACCCCTGGGCCTGTTCCTGGCCCCTGGTCTGCATCACTGTCAGCTATAACTAAAGCGTAGGAGCCGAAAAATAGAAATTAACAGAAAAGGAAAATATTAATTAGCCCTCGCTGTTATTGGCAATATTGCTGCTGATTACTCCGGAGCTTGAATTTCGAGATGCACAATTAAGAGACTGAGGAGGAGTCCAAAACATGGCAGCATGCCAACACCTGGCACTGGCCAAAGCCCCACTGCAGCCTCCAGGACACCTGCATGGAAGCATTTCCCTGTCCCCTCCCTTTGTCTCTCTCTCCCTTCTTTTCCCACATCAAACCCGAGTGCTGCTTGCTCTGCTGACACTCTCCAGAGCTCCCACACTGCCCGGCACACAAAATCAGTCCCCACCACCTTTTGTGTTTTGTGTTGGGTTTTTTTCACTTTCCACCAGGGCTCTCTATGGGAACACCTCTACTCCAGCTCCTGTTCCCCATTCCTTCTGTTAGGCTCTATAGTCATGGTTAATATCCAACCCCACTGAGTTTATGAGCCCTGTGGGCTCCCAGGAAACTCTCCATGCAGGAAACAAGCTCCTGTCACCCTTCCATGAAAAATGTCTTTTAATTCTTAAAGTACCCTCCAATCCAGCTCAAGTTTGTGCACTTTTTCAGTCATACTTAATAATTTTTAGAAGTAATTTCAGTTTTCTTAAGGAATTTCTGTTATCATTAAAGCTTTACACAGGAATAAGGTTTATGAAAAAGGCTGGCTGAGATATTTTTAGGGCTGCATCCTCTGACAGACAGGAAACCCTGACAGCCCCAGTGACTGGTCAGAACAACCCTGAGCAGCCTCTCAACAGGAGTTACCCCACAAATCACACCATATATCTCTTTACACAATATGCTTTTATCTCATGGTCTGAATCTCCTCAAAACAGCAAAAAAAACGTGGTATCTGGGTAACAACGAGAGATGAGGAAAATGGATTTAGGGAGACAAGAAGTTTAACCTGACGGTGCTCACATCAGCCCATTAAACTGCCCTTGCACTTCTCAGCAGCATTAGCCTCTGGCAGTATAAATTGGAATTCCTAATCTTTTCTGATTTGCTACAGCCCTAATGCTTTAATCCACCTTGTTTTCTCCTCCAGATACGTCTCTCCTGATCTCATTGTTGCCTGATTAGAAGTAGTTGAAAATACTCAAACAGCCAGGGAAGAAGGAAAAAGAACATCCTAGTGAGAGGCGTTTTTAGAAAATGGGATTACATTTGAAAAAAGAGTTCACATGTTTTGTGGAAGTGACAGTCCCATGAGTTACAGCAGCTGAGAATGGATTTACTTTTCTCAGTATAAATTGATGCTGTTTCGCCCCAACATGCGTCATAATTTCCTGTTATTTTGAAGATGGAACAAGGCAACTGAGAAAATTAATGCACTATATATCCATATCTTCACTCTTATGACTTAAATATTACTGTTAATACAGCTAACTTAGGGCCAACACTTAAAAATGACGTTAAAAAAAATTAATAGTGAAAATATTTTTTTGTTCAATAGTGTTTTCAGTCAGTTCAACTCCCTACAAGGCGTTCCTGTGGGTGACCAGCAATGGCTGTTTGGCTGTGGGGGAGCAGAGAGCACAGTGACACCAGGGATAGGGGCAGACACCAGATGGGGGGCAGACACCAAATGGGGGGCAGTGCTGGGGGTCAGGGAGGGGCTGGACAAGCTGCTTTTGGATCACTAGTTTAGACCTTCCGTTTACCCACCAGCCTCACAAACACCCAGCCATGCTGAATAAACTGTGGGAAGGACTTCTCCACCATCCCAGAGAGCCTGCAGCATGAGCAGCATGGGAACCAGGACCCTCAGGCTCTGTGTGAGTTCATCGGATTGTGCCATCGCCGCGGGCACCTCCCAGGGTTTCTTTGTGCCTCCTCCATTCTTTCCTCTCTCCCTGCACTGTTTCCTTTATTTCAGATGTAGGATCCTTACTTTGAGAATGCTTCATGTGAGTCAAACTTGGCACCCTCGTGTCTGGAGCACAGCAGCTGGTGCAGGGTGCTGGGTGCTGGGTGCCGGGTGCCAGCCCCGGGTGCTGTGTCCAGGGCCGTGCCACTGCCCGGTGCCAGGCCAGAGCTGCAGGAATGCCACAGCCCCGGGGCAGTCCCGGCAGACCCAGGGCTCGGTGGCGGGTGCCAGCTGTCCCCTCCACCGCTGCTCTCCGCTGACAATCTCACCGTGTGACTGCCAGCTTATTTGTGAGTGTTGCCCTGTGTTGTTCCCTTTGGCTGCAGCACCAGCTCCCCCAGAACCTGGCAATTGGACACCCCGTGTATCGCCCGGCGCTGTGCTCTCCTCTCCAGGTAGGAAAATCAATTAGAGGTTTTCGCTGTGCAGTAAATGTCAATTGTGCAAACATTACAAACCCAGAAACATCTGTAACTATGGAAACTCCAGAGGCAATACTCATTTCAAGAATAAATTATGACAAGAAGCTTTTTATGGCTGTTTTTAAAGAATAAACATTAATTAAAACAAGTGAATTTCATAGGCACAAGTTAATTTTACTTTTTAACCTTTAGTGCTTTTCAAGACATGTTTATCAATACTGATGTAGAGAAAAATGGTATTTTATCAATGTTTGCATCCTAAGAATTGGCATCACTATTTGTATCACTTCAAAATGTTCTGCTAAGACAATCTCCACTGTATTTCAAAGGGGAGAACACTTTTCAGATGACTAATGGCCCACCCTTAGAGTTTATGGTGTTATTTATGCTTTTTGCTACATTTTACAGTTACCAAAAAAAATTGTCAAGTGTGTGAAAGGAAAACTCAGTCACACCTTTCTTGGAGTCGCTGGGATGTTGCAGGATATGAGCACAAGGCCTGTCCCCAGCCACAGACTTGGGAAGGAATCTGGGACTTGTTCTTTGCCCTCTGCACTTGCTCCCTGCTCACAGCCAGTGTGAGGTATTGGGACTGAGTTCAGGGTGGGAGTGAGTAATTCCCCCCTCTCTTCTCCCCTTTATGATTTGCACACCCCTAATGCATAGAAGGTAAATCCTTCGGGATAAAATTTGCAGTTAGTTTCAAAAAAGAAGAAAAGCCTAATCACTGAAGGTTTTGCTGTGACAGCTGAAGTGCTCTGACTGGTAATTTATTGCCCATTCCTCGTTTGTAGGACATAACCCCCTGCCGTGGTTTGTCCCCAGCTGTCGGGGTGGCCGCGTGTGCCCGGAGCAGCGCCGTGAGCGTCCTAGTGCAGTCACCCTGGTAGGCTTGGACATTTACTGCTCGCCCTTGCTCCTGGCAGCTCAGCAGGCTCTGCGCTTCATCCGAGAAAACCCTTGGAGATAAAACCTGGATGCAGTTCCGTTCAAGAAAAGAAAAGCCTAAGGACATACTTATTTAGCATTTTTCCTGTGTCCATGGGAGTGTGTCCTGGGGAGGGCACGGGGTTGTGCTCTGTTTGCAGAGACATCTCTCAGCATCCTCTCACCAGCGCTGTCCTCCAGCGGGATGGGACTCCCGACTCCTTCTCTGCTGAAGGGTGGAATCGGACCTTCCATCGGTTCGGGGAGATTCACTGTGGAATCAGACCTTCCATCGGTTCGGGGAGATTTACTGTCCCCACTTCCCATAGGGAAGAAGCAGCACAAAAAGCGGCTAAAATTTACAGCGGCCGCTGGGGTTTTGGGGACAGGG
>VZTG01002430.1:108157-124499 GCA_013397845.1 Melanocharis versteri
AGCCCCGGCTGGAACAGGCACCGAGCAGAGAGCGGCACGGGCACCGCAGGCTCGGCCGCCCTCCCCGGGCACTGGGAGCGGGCACAGCGCGGCTGTTTCCTTGGCTGTGTTTGTGTTCGTAAACCTCGTCTTCCTCCTACAGAAGTCTTTGGAAATCAGGGGAAAACAATGCAGCGAGTCAGTGCAATGCCGGCTCCGGCTGCTCGGGCTCAGACTCCCTCTGCCTGCGGAAACACAAACAGTTTCTCATGGAAAAGATCACTTCGCCCCCGCCCGCCGCCTGCTCCCAGCAGCTCCGGGTCCGGACCTGTCCGGTGCTGCGGGACGGGACAGCGCTGTCACCTGGCAGACACCTGCCCACGGCCTCAGTGTGAAGCGTTCCAGAAACGACTTCCCGAAATCAAAGCACCACGGTCTGCCAGAGCCTCGGCTTGGATCACGCCAACATTACTGTGAGTGTCCTCTAGGCTTTTAGGAAGTGAAAGACTTGGGACATATCACACGAGGAGCAAACTTGTTGTTAACAATGGCCTAAAAACGAATGTGCAAACAGGACCTGTGGGCGATTCTACCAGAAATGCTCAGCACGATCACAGGGGCACAGGCCAGGGGACGAAAGGATGTGTGACAGCATCAGTGCACGGCACGGAGCCTCTGGCTGCGGCACAGGGCAGAAAGCTGTGCCCCCAGGACTGGTACTTCGGGACTAAATACAGCATTTTGAAGGCCAGACTGGAAAAACAGTTTATGGCTTTGTGACCCTATGATGTCCTGGAGCACAGAGGAGGGAGCAGTCCAGCTCCTTCCCAGTCAGTGTTTCCCTGGCATTTCACCTGCTCTTGCAATGATGGGTCAGGATCAAGCTGGCGTTTGGCAGAGCATTCTCAGCAACGCCAGCACCTCTTCTACAACTGGCCACAGCCACCCCACAACCCATTGCTGCCTCTAACTTCTCTCATCTTCCTGTACTCTGCCTCTCTTTTTGCCCACTTCGAGCAGTTTCTCAGTACTTTCTTGCTTGGGTACCCATATGACTGTGCTACGGTCAGCAGGCAGGGGCACCTCACTCCCACTCTTTTACAGTTGTTGGTTTTTTGTGCTTTTTGTTTGCTTTGGTTTGTTTTGGTTTTTGTTTTGTCTTTTTTTCCTTTAACACCAACCCTCTCTTCCCACTGGGAGCTGCAGCTGACATCAGCTGTAGACTTTGGACGCAGAACCACTAAAAGCTGTTTGAAATCCAGGTGCACGCTATGGAACAGAGCACCCCTCTCTCCCACCGACCCTTTCAGAGACCTCAAAAGACTTACAGGGAATAGTCTCCTTCCACAGCCACTGCTGCCTCTTTCCCACCATCACCCCCCCAGTGTCTGATGATGCCCCTTCCTCCTGGCTGGGGGGCAGAGCCCACGCTGGGGTAATTGCTTCCTCCTCAGGAGTTACATAAAGGGATTATAGCCCCGCACACGCTGCTCAGGGGATCAATATAATACACTGCAGATTAGAAACACCAGTTGGATATTTCAGCATTAAGCCTGCTTTTAGCTCCCTCTCACTGTGTCCTGTTATTCTGGAACCAGTCCCACTGGCCTCAGCTCCCTCAGACAGGCACCTCCTTCGGGGCTGAAGGACAGAGCAAAATTTCCAGGTCTTTTCTAAATCTAGGTCTTCCACAGGGGCTGCCATGTACCAAGCTCTCAAATAAAAGCTAGGAAGGCACTTTTCAGAATAAAAGGGATATTTCCACTGTAAATTGCACAGCCAATACAGCTGTCAAATACAAAATCTAATTTTAAAGTGTCTTACTAAATCAGACAAATTACAGTTGACTGTTTACAGAATGCCTCCAGACAATGCAGATTCCATGGAAGCTGCTGGGCAGCTTCAGGAAATCAATGCTCCTGGCTTGGCTGTTTGCTGCCAGCATCCTCCTGCCTGCAGTGCATCCCCATCCCAAACCCACTCCTGGGTGTGAGGAGCAGGCAGAGCACCAGTCACGTTTTTCACAAGGTGCAGCTGACACCCCCGTGCTGGGGAGTTGTCACACAGAGCAGGGCTGGGCTGGGAGCCCCTGGAGCCATCCAGCAGCGACGCTGGGCCAGAGGCTGCAGGGTGTCTCCTATTCCTGCCCCCTCTGCCAGGGGCTCCTGCTGCTCCAGGGCTGCAGCCCTTCCATCCCATTCCAACCCAGCTGCCCCTTGCTTGGCTGCCCTTTGTTGCTTCACTGTGATCCCATCAGCCCCCTAACTCCGGGAGAGCTGGAGTAAAATGTCAGCCAGGATTTCTTTTATTTTCCTCCTTGGCCAGTCAAACTGGACATGGATCCGAGCATCCTGGGCTGACGCCCACAGGAGGGCTTGGCCTTGGCTCCCCACAGAGTGCAGTGCAGAGGAAATAATGCTCATTCCTCAGTGCTGGGTTAATCCACGCTGTCAGCTGCTGCTTTTGCAGCATTTAAATGTTAGAGATTATGTTACAGAATAGCTGCTTATCAGAAAGGCCCCTGGCAGCATTCACTGTCGAAGCTGCTCACACAGCTCCTGTGGCCAGAGAGACTGCATGGCCCTACCAGCTGCTTCTGCTGAGAAAAAGGCTGGATTTCAAACAGGGTCATTGAATAGACTAACGACAGGCCCATAACTTATATCTGCACCAGGCTGCTCCCCCAGTGACACAACCTGTTTCACCTCCTCGCGTGGCTCGTGCCCTTTTGCACACACATTACCTGAGAAGGTTGGAATAGTCCCAATGCCAGTGCTCAGCATAAAACCACTCTGAGCTCACAATATCGAGTTCACCTGTCAGGACTTCCAAATGACACTACTCCGTATCTAATACCCATTTCCAGCCTGACTCCCAAGCTTACTTCCCTAAACACAAACGAACAAAGAGGCACTGGAAGGGGGAACTGAACAACTTAATGGACCAGCTGCAGAGCTGGAGGAGGAGCCCAGGGCTAACATGATCCCAAACCTGTGTCCAAAGGAGGGCAACAGAGCTGGAGGAGGGTCTGGAGCACACATCTGATGAGGAGAGGGTGAGGGAACTTGGGGGGCTCAGCCTGGAGCAAAGGAGGCTCAGGGGGACCTTGTGGGTCTGCACAGCTCCCTGACAGGAGGGGACAGCCGGGGGGGTCGGGCTCTGCTCCCGGGAACAAGGACAGGAGGAGAGGGAACGGCCTCAGCCTGGGCCAGGGGACATTTAGAATGGTTATTAGGGAAAGTTTATGGAAAGGGCTGTCAAGGCCAGGATAGATAGGGCTTGGAAGGTGTCCCAGCCTGTGACAGGGGTTTGGAACTAGGTGGTCTTTAAGGTCCTTTCCAACCCAAACCATGCTGGAATTCCACAGAATCCTTGAATGAAATGGGTTTAAGACAATCAGTCCTCTGGGACCCCTTGCTGTGCCTTCAGGTGCTTCACTCAACACAGGGTGAGCTATGGCAGCTGATCTCCTGAGCTGCTCTGCTACCTGGAAACACCTCTGTGAGACTGCAATTCCACCTCGTTTGAAGTGCACTGTGATGATTTTAAGACAAAGGAGCCTTGAAAAATAAACCTGGAATGCTGCTCTAGTGCTGTTTTAAAACATAATAAATTTGCAAAGAGAAGACTTGGCAGAGGGGAGGTAAAAAGGGATTTTTTTGGCACTTACACTGCAGCCAATTTAAATTAGGTAACTGAATATCTATAAATTGTCTAATTAGGTCAGCTTTCATTGCAACCTCAGCCTGAAATGCCCTAGCAATAAGCTTTCCTCAGAGAATGTCTTTTACACCCCTTGATCCCACATAGTACTTCAAAATGATAATGATCCACTTAATCCTCATAACTGACTTGAGGTTTTCCAGAAAACACTGAGACTTCAAACAAATACATTTCTCAGGAATGCATGTCTCTCCATATGGAAGGATTTGTCCTGAAAACCGTAAAATCTCTGCAGCAGAGCTGTGCAATACGGTTGCATAATGTTACAAATGGTGGCTTCAAAAGGGCAGTCATGTTTGCTTTTCATAAAGCTCTGAAATAACAGAATTAACTAAGAAAAAACCAATTTTGTTAAAATAAACCTGCCCTCTCATTAATGAGAAATGAGGACAGAACTGGTCACAGGCCCATCTGGGCAGAGCTCAAGGAGCGCTCGGACAAGGCTCTCAGGCACAGGGTGTCCTGTGCAGGGCCAGGAGCTGGGCTCGGTGATCCTTGGGGGTCCTTCCAGCCCAGGATGTTCTCTGATTCCTTGATTTCCATTGCCCACTGACCCCCCTGCAGCAGCTCGTGCTGGCTCTGTCCCATCACACCTGCAGCGTCCTCTCCTCTGCCCGCTGCTGCTGAGCACCTCCGAGCACCTGTCCCTCCTGCCACCCCCCTGTCCTGTCCTGTCCTGGCCCCAGGCCTCCCCAGCCCATTGCCCCAGATGCACCTCTGGCTTCGGGTGGGTGGTCACTGTCCCTGCCTCAGGCTGTGCTCACCTCAGTCCCCCACCTGCTGCCATGCCGGCTAATAGTGGGGAACTGTGCCAAGTGAAAAATAACAAACCCAGTAGTAATCCACCTTTCTCGCCTTTTTTTAGGCTGAGTTACCTCCCAAGAGCAACTGGCAGGTTGGCTGTGTTGTCATGAGCCCAAGGGCCACCAGGGGCCACCGAGAGACAGGTGCCCGTGTCAGGGCTGCCAGGTTCCAGTGCCCTGGGAAGCTGAAGGGTAACGACATCTGCCCCGAGACAGACACTAATTGAGCACAAACTTACTGAAATCAGTTCTCTGGAGGACATTTCTGCATGGTAGTATTACCTCTCTTGTGCAGCCTGGAATTCTGTCATGATCACGACCCTCTCCCTGTGTCTGGACTCCTGCTCCTCTCCCCTCTCTATATGGCATTGTAAGTGGCAATTAGAGGAGGAATTAAAAGCACCAGGGTCGTGCTGGCACACACCTACAGGCCCAGGTGACTGGGATGCCTGAACCTTCCTTCCCTCACGGGCAGAGCTGCAGAGCCAGAGCCTGGGGACAGAGAGCATGGGTGCTGGAGCGCCCGGCGAGACAGGCCCTGCACCACGGACGGTCCCTGCGCCCAGTGACGAGACACAGCTCCCTGGGGACACCTCGTGTGGGGCAAGCCCACCTCTGGCACCAGCCTGCTGCAGGAAACCATGGAATTGTTTATGTCCAAAAAGCCCTCTCAGACCATCCAGCCCAACCGTTCTCCCAGCACTGCTAAGGACCCCAGTAACCCATGTCTACGGGTGCCACATGCACAGGGCTCTTATGATTACTAGGAAGAGAAACTGGAAAACAAGGACAAACAGGAGGCCAAAAACCTCATGTTGAAAGGCTGCGTTTCCTCTCTGATTCGGCCATGGGATCTGTCCCTCCCCAAAGCACTGCAGCTCCCAGCAAAGACAAACCCTTTGCCTGTGTTTATCTGATCAGAAACAGATCATCACTCCCTAAATTAGGGCAACCCTGCAATTAGTCCTTAATTGGTTTTATTTTTTTCCTGCCGTTCAAACTAATTAGAATTTCCAGGCAATGTCTTGCTTGCTCGCCTTAAAGAGGATTTTGGTTTAGGTAAGGGCAGTGGGCATGTCTGATGTGCCCTGGGGCTCCCCAAGGTCTGGGGGCACACGGGGGATCTGGAGCCCCTGAGAACACCCCAAGAGGAGAAGCTCTGCCCCAGCATCAGCTGGTGCTGCCCCAACGCTGTGCACTGCCCCCAGCCCTGCCCCAAGCAATGCCCCCACCACCCACCCTGCTCCTCCTGCCCATCCCGTCCACACAGCCCGTACCACCCACAGCATCCATGCCAGCCACACCCCTCAGGCCATCCACACCTCCCANTCCACACCTCCCAGGCCATCCACACCTCCCAGGCCATCCATACCACTTATCCTGCCCACACTGCCAGCCCATGTGCAGGACACCTCCATTTGGCACATTAATACCCCCGAGGCTACCCCGAAGCCCCAGGAGTGGTTTGGTGGGGGATCTCCTCAGCCACAGCTTGGGCAGACCCCTCAAGCACCACCTGAGAAGGAAACATGCCTTCCCAGGATGAAGGGGGAGTGTGACAAGGCATGCACGGAGTGATTTTGGGGATCTCAGGTCTCGCTGGGCTGAAGCTGGGCTCGGGGACACGCCAAGGGCTGCGGCTGCACGTGCCACTGCTCACAATGCAGCCCAGCAGCTGACCAGGAAAAACATTAGTCCAGCACTTGTGTTTGCTCTTCCCAACACCACAAACCTCATATTGTACAGAAGTGCTTAAAAATAACATACTCAAACAAGGGGAGAAAGGCTGTTCCTCGTTTATTACGCTGGGCTGAGCAATGCAGGGACCACTTGCATTAACCTGCCGGAGAATCAGTATTTGGAATTTGCCTCCTGGAATCCCAGGTTACCTTCACCCTCAATCTCAGCTCCCTGACATCTTGGTTATTAGATAGATCATTTTTATGGATTATGTCTTGCGAGGGCAACATTTTAATGAATAGTGGAATTAAATGTTTGCCAGAATTTTTTATATAAATGATCAATTACCACTGGGCGCATTCATCACATTTATTAGCTCCTTCCAGAAACATTTCTCATAACTTGCAAATTGAAATGAGGTTGAATTTTATTTCTTCTTCAATTGCCCATAGAAAATACAGTACTTGCACATAAACCGGTGGGATTTTTTCTAGTAATTCTTTTTATGACACAGGATAAAATTCTTATTAAAATGCTTGTTCATTTAATCCTTTTTCTGCTGGAGAAAACCATGTTCCCATGGGTTTTAGAAAACCATTATTAAGGAGAAAACTTAGAAAGAAAATTCTAGATGGTCACCATTTGGAGCTGCATCTCAAAGCAGAGGCCTTTTCCAAAGTGCTATTTCTGTACTGAAGAAGGGAGCTGCTGCTTCTCCCATTGCCCCTTCCAGCACACGTTCCTATGGCTCCTCCTCCACCCCAGGCTCTGCACCCTGCGGAGTGGCCGGCAGCCTGAGTGACCTCACGGGCTCGAGTGAGTGACCTCACAGGCTCCCCTGAGTGACCTCACAGGCTCCCCTGAGTGAGTGACCTCACAGGCTCCCCTGAGTGACCTCACAGGCTCCCCTGAGTGACCTCACGGGCTCTCCTGAGTGAGTGACCTCACGGGCTCCCCTGAGTGACCTCACAGGCTCCCCTGAGTGAGTGACCTCACAGGCTCCCCTGAGTGAGTGACCTCACGGGCTCGAGTGAGTGACCTCACAGGCTCCCCTGAGTGAGTGACCTCACGGGCTCTCCTGAGTGAGTGACCTCACGGGCTCTCCTGAGTGACCTCACAGGCTCTCCATCACTGCTTCCTCAGGAGGTGGCTCCGTGCTTGCTCGGGGACTGTTCTTTATGGGCTCTCATTTCACAGGAGTCACTTTTACAGCTTCCCCAACCGCTCTGCGTGCTCGAGGGCTGAAGGAGTGGGGTTAATTAGCCCATGCTGATAAATCATGGTGGGCCCTGAGAGTGTTGTGTATATGAATGTATATAAATAACACACAGGTGTCACACCCCAGCTGGGGAAGCAGCTGCTTTACTCCTGGCCCAGTTGGTTATTCCCTGGCTCTGGTGAGTCCATTTTCCAGTTGTACTCCCAGCTCTTTCAGCACATGGTGCATTGGAGTTGCAGTGCAGTGCAGCAGTCCTGAGGCGTGTGCTCCACACACCTGTGAGCAATCCCCATTTCTGCCATCATTCTGTGCCCAGGAACTGGGGCCGAATGGGATCACATTTCACAGATTTACATTCACATCTGCTTTACCATGTGGTGCTGATAAACGTCTGCATTTGGTGATAATGTAAGCGAGAAATAACATGATAACGGATGGAGAGATCACATCTAACAGGAACTGGAGGTGGTTTTTCTCAGACAGATTGATTTCTCAAATCAGATCCATCCCTCCAATGGATTGGTTGTGGAAGGACATTAAAGGAAAAGTCAACCCAACAGCATGATAAATTATGTTCTAAAATAGAGGGAAGTGAACACTGATTATATCAAACGTGGCTTAAAAGCACATAGCTCTGTCCCAAAATTGCTTTCTGATGTGCAAGCAGTTGCTGGGCCAGCCTCAAGAAAGGGCCACTGTGATGGGCAGGGAGAGCTGGGGTCATGGCTGTCTGGAGCTGTCTGGGTCCGGCCGAGGGGGGCTGGGGAGGCCGAGGGGCAGCTCTGTCCTGCTGAGCATGAGCTGTGTCAGTGGGGAGCCAAAGGCAGGTTTGGCACGTGTTGCAGAAGAGCGCAGCAAACACGGCCTGGCCTCACCGAGCTCCTGACTGGAACTCCTACAGACCCTTAGGTAAAATGGTCTGCTTCTCAATTCATGTGAGAAATGAGGGAGTTACAGAACTGTGTCATAGAAAACGATAGGGAAGGGTTTTGCCAAAATGGGTGTTTGAGTGCCAGGCCTGATGTGTTAACTAGAGAGTTTTGTCCCAAGCGATGGGATGGAGCTGTGTCTGTGAGGTGGGTTTCACCACAGGAGCAGCCCTTTTCCACAGCCACACTTTACGGAAGAGGGGACTGCTCCTCAGGGCTCTCAGGGAGCAGCTGCCAGCTCAGGGGGATGCAGGCACGGTGCTGTGGCTGCTGGAAGCACCTCGAGGGACGCTTCGGACGAAGGGAGCACGGAATGGGGGAGCAGTGGTCTGCACTGCTTCAGGGAAGGAATCTGTCATCATCAGAAACTCTGCCCCTGAACCATGGGCAAATAGCACAGCTGCATGCAAGTGAACCCTTATTTCTGTTGCTTCTCTCTCCAGTCTGTGCAGCCCTTGGAACAAGCCTCTCGTATTCTCCCCAGGGGCTTCATTCCCTGCCCTGGTCACTGGGTTTGTTGGGCAGAGGCACTGAGGGACAGGTTGGCTGTTCCCACCCGTGTGCAGGCAGCACGTGCACCACAGCCAGCCAGCCTCCAGATTTTCCCCGGCTATACTGGTCTCTCATGGGCAGAGTTATTTCAATAAACTACGTTTTCGTGCAAGGAGACTTTCCTGGGAGGCTGTGCCCTGATGGGCACAGTGCAGCCTGCTGCCAGGACTGCCCAGGTCCTTTTTCTGCCACATTAATGGCATCACAGGAATCCTGCTTGTATGAGCAGGTGACCCACAGCCAGCTGCACAGGCTGGGTCTCTCCGGCCACCTGGGAGCTGCTGGCGCCACTGTAAGTGCTACTGGTGTGGTCAGCAAGCTCTCTGTGAGCCCAGAGCTGCTATTAGAGCTCCACAAGTCCTCTGCTGACTTCCAAACCCTGTGTGTAAGAAGGCAGCACTCCTTGTTTTAATTTGAAATGCCATATGGAATTTCACTAAAACTCTTCAGTCCTGTGCGTTGGAGGAACATAAAACAACACATGTTTTTACCACCAAAGCCCCTGGGATCAGAAAGCAAGGGAACATGTGTGGTGCCATGTGTGGGGAGGGCCCTGTGCCATTGCCAGTCTCTCTCCAGCAGTGGCCTCACAGCAGAAACTGCTGTGGATTCAAACCTCCCCATTCCTGCTCACAAACGCTTTCAAGTGTAATTTTATTTCTCTGGGTTTCCCAAAATGACACAGCAGTCATAACCCTGTCTGTGGGTGTGTGCCTGGGAAGGGTCGTGCCTCGCAGTGGTGTCCTGAGCTGCCCAGTGCAACTTGGCTGCAGGATGTGGGGGGTTTGGGTGGAGGTACACAATTAGTGGGTTTCAGTATCTCATTTGCCTGCAGAAGCTCTTTTTTAATTATCTCCTCTGCCTTGTGGCTGTGAGACTCATGACTGAAAAATAGAAAAGGGGGTCTCCTGAGGGAGTTATTTCTGCTCCTACTTCATAGGCCAGAGCAAAGTTACGGCGATGAAGACGCACATGTGCAATCCAGTTTCACCCCGGCCCAGGGTGGGTGCACATGTACAATCCAGTTTNNNNCCTGGGAGAGGGTTGGTGCACAAGTACAAACCAGGTTCACCCCAGGTCCAGGGTGGGTGCACATGTGCAATCCAGTTTTACCCAAAACCCAGGGTGGATGCACATGTACAATCCAGTTTTACCCCCAGCCCAGGGTGGGTGCACATGTACAATCCAGTTTCAGCCCAGGCCCAGGGTGGATGCACATGTAGAATCCAGTTTCACCCCGGCCCAGGGTGGGTGCTCCAGATGAGCTGCAGCCCGCAGAGGCACTGACAAGGGATTGCATGGACAAGGGGCTGCGTTGGCAGATGCAGCTGTAGGCACCACTTGGGGCTCAGCACTTTCTGGATGCTGCTGACCAGTTTGTAGTCTGTAGCAAACCAGCTCTGAGCAGAGCCCAGGCAAGTCCCAGCCTTGAACACATCCATGCCTTGCTCTCCCCCTTCCCACGGGGTGGTGAGTGGGTGAGCAGCAGAGCCATCACCACCAGAATCATTGCCACAGTCCTGGCCTTGTCCTTGCCCTGGTCCCTTGAGCATTTCTCTCCCCACATGCTGTGAGTTCACCCCACCCCAGTCCCTGCCAAAGGGGACCCAGTGCTCCACTTCTGCTCACAAAACTGTTTTTCATGGTGTCATCTGGGAAGCAGAGCCTTGGAGGCAATTCACAGCAATTCAGGGGAGGCTGTTTGCCACAAGGGCCTCCCTCAGTACGGGGGGCACACGTGCCCTGGTGTGCAGGTGAGCCCCAATATCCCAAGCCCACCATCCCATTCACGGCAGGCTTTATCCCTCTGTGGCTCATCTGCTTACTCAGTTCTAAGATGTGGACTAGGAAATGGATTATTTTGGGCACTCCCAAGCTACTGTGGTGTTTTATTACAAGGAAAACGGCTATTTTAGGGTTATGGAAACAGGCCTTAAAATATTGAAAGCCAAGAATACCTTGTGTTCTTCTTCTCCATCTCTGTGCTGGAAAACACGGATGTGCTCAGCTGTCAGAGCAGCTCTGTCCACCACCTCGTGCCATGGGCACCAGCCCCGTCCTTCACACACACGTCCTCGTGCAGGAGCAGCTGGTGTGTGGGTGAAGCACCATCTGCCCCAGTAATTCACATGTGTTCTGGAGGGCTTGGAGCAGCTGGCGCGAGCGCCCGTCGTGCCCACGGTGCGGGCAGCGCTCCTGGGCTGCCAGGCTGGCGAGCTTGGCTCTGCCTGGAATGGGACAGCAGGCAGCCACAGGCGGCTCTGCCAGCAGCTCAAGGTGTGCTGAGCTGAACAGCACGACTTCCTTCTGTGTGCGTGTTCTTCTGGACTTCTGCGAGCTCCCCAGCATTTACCCCAGACTGGGCACTGAGTGCTGGTATCCGCACAGCACGGGCGGCAGGGCTGGCAGCACCTCCCACCTCTCGCTGCCCAGGGTCCCTGCCACATCCCCTCTGGGGATGGCTGCCTTGTAGAAAAGGTGCATCATCTCTAGCTCAGTCCTTGTGGCTGTGACTCAAAGGACGCGTAGGCTCCAAGCAGTCAGTGCTGTGTGCTCAGAGAAGCCCCCGGGCAGCAGCTGCCAAGGAAGGACAGCCAGAGCATTTGACTGGGAGCCGCAGGCCCGCAGCGACTCATGAGTCAACACTGCAAGTGCTGAGCCACTGGTGAATCACTGCTGTGTGGGTCCCTGTGGCACAGTCACTCGTGTCCCAGACAGGCTCCGATGGCTGTCCATGATTTTGGTGTATTTTTTCAGATAGCGTGTGATGTTTGATAAGGTGTACGAGAGCCAGGTGATGTCAATAAGAGGCGGTGCTGCTGCTGCCCACCTCTGGCTGAAACCACACTGCTTGAGTAGCTCAGACCCTGTGGTTTGAGGGCTTCCCTGTCCTGTGCTGGATAGCTGCGTGTCTGGCTTCTGCCTTCATGGATGCATCCAGTGTGCCCTGTCACACTCGAGTATAACAAATCTAACAGCCATGAGGGCAGGAGCTCTGTGAACCTTTCCTCCCAGGACAAGACGAGATGCAGCCAGTATTTCCTACTTGGAAACTCACCAGATGTTAAAAGTTTCTTTCAAAATTCTGCCTGAACATAACATTTTCCTTGAGCCAGGACATGCCTCCACTCAAGGGGTGGCACTGCAGCCCAAGCACCTTCTGAAGGCAGGTGGGTGGCAGCAGGAGCAGCCCGGGTGGCAGGGTGTGACATCAGGTACCCACACGGCCACCGGGCAGGTGCCACCACCTGGCCACAGCTGCCGGCTGTGCAGCGGCAGCCCCGAGCTCAAAGCAGCAGCAGCGCCGACGGGGAGGGACAGCGCGGGGGGACTCGGCACCACCACAGCCCCAGCAGGGCTGCAGGGTCCCGGGTGCCCTGGTCCTCCTCAGGAGCTCCTGGAGACCCTCTGGGGGAAATATTTGGCTCTGGGTCTGGGTTCCCCATCACCCGCCGTGCTGGGACGAGCCGACGCCTGGACTTCAGCTGCAGTTCTGCCACTGTAAGCAATTCCCCAGGGCAGAAAGCCCTGCGCAGTGCCCTGGCTCAGCTCTGCAGCTTCGACAGGTCCGAGGGACACGTTCTGACAGCTCCCGAGCTCTTCTCCAGGATCTGTGAGTCACATGAGGAAGTCAAACCACCCTTCCCTCGCTACAAAAAAAAATCGGCAGTTTCCGAAGAATTAACATTCTGTGCAAATAAAACAAAAACTGTCGTCTGCTTTCCTGCAGCGTTCCCAGAGGCGTCCTAACGCTGCCGAGCTCTCCCGCCTGCTGTTGCCGGCTGCGGCCAGGAGATGGGATGCGCGGCACGGCGCGGGGATGCGCGGCACGGCGGGGATGCGCGGCACTGCCGGGATGCGCGGCACTGCCGGGATGCGCGGCACGGCGCGGAGATGCGCGGCACGGTGCGGGGATGCGCGGCACGGCCGGGATGCGCGGCACTGTCGGGATGCGCGGCACGGCGCGGGGATGCGCGGCACTGTCGGGATGCGCGGCACTGCCGGGATGCGCGGCACGGCGCGGGGATGCGCGGCACGGCCGGGATGCGCCTCCGCGGCCCCGGCTGCCCGGGCTCCAGGAGCCGCGACCTCCGGCCAAGCCACGGGCAGCATTCTCCTGGTCATTCCTGGAATTAGTGACTTGTGTTCGAGCTGCTGAGAATTATGAGCTTGAGCCCAAATGCAGCCCCACACCCTCACCAATCCCGGGGGCTCCAAACAGCCATTTGTTCAGAGTCAGGTTCGATTATTGGGCAGAAAACAAGGATTTTGTCCAACAGCTCTAACCAACCCTGTCCAACACCCCTGAAACTTTCTGTTTAGGGATGTTAATCAACCTCCTCTAGCTTCCATCACTGCCTGGTTTCTCACTGGTTTAGCAGCTCGCTGGGGTCACCGTGGGTTTCATGGGAAACCTCGGGACATCTGGGGCCTCTTCCTCCAAGGAACAGGCAACTGGACAGGAGGAAATGGCCTCAAGTTGTGCCAGGGAAGGTTTAGATTGGATATTAGGGAAAATTTCTTCTTGGAAAGGGCTGTTCAGCTCTGGCACAGCTGCCCAGGGCAGTGGTGGAGTCCTCTTCCCTGAAAGGATTAAAATCCCGTGTGGATGTGGCACTTGGGGACACGGGTTAGTGCCTGGCAGTGCTGCAGGCGCACACTGTGGCTTCAGGGGCTGCACAGCTCCCTGTCACTGCTCCCCTCATGGGATCCCTGCTTCACCCCCGGCAGGGCTGCCCGACCCCCGGCCCTGCTCCCGACTGCCCTTGCACTCGTTCGGTTCAGCCACGAACACAAACCAGATTCTCAGTGGCTGAATGACACGGCTGTGACACAGCCAGGACTGAAGTGCTGCCCTTTGCATACATACTTGAATTTTACAAGTGAAATGCAACCTCCAGAAGAGCCAGCACAGGTTCTGCTCCAAACATAGAGCAGCCATTTGGAGCAAAATGTTGCCTCATTTGAAATTTTCATCCTGCAGCTGCAATTTAATTCTTCAATCCCCACAGCAACAGTTTTCTTGTAAATTAACAGCATGAAATATATTAGGAAATTAAAGTAGCTTCTTTGGCACTCATGTTTTGTGCCTTCTTATCTTCCTGGTCTATTTTTAGAATATAAGATGTTATTGATCAAAATCTCATAAAAGTGATTTATAATAGTTAATAATTACTGTATTAATGCACCAGACTGCAGCAAAATTGATGCAGGCTGTGTCTGCTGGGCTGGATTCGGCACTGCGCACTCGAGCAGCAGCAAAACCAAGCCCCAGAGCTGTGAGGGATGTCCTGGGAGAATGTTCCCATGCTGGGAGATGCCGGGGTGACACCGTGGAGCCTTCACCATCCTGCTCCATTCCCAGCCCAGGGGGGCTGCAGTCCCTGGGGTGAGGGTGGACCAGTGCAGGCTGGAGAGGTGTGGGTCACTGGGACCAAGGGAAAACACCCTGAACAATGGCAAGGTTAAACACAATTTCTTTGGACAACTGAATTCTGCTGCAGCACCACGAGCCTGACTCGTCTGGCACAGTAGGGACCAGGGCAAGGGAAGGTGGGCACGGTGGAGCATCAGCAGTGCCCACTCTGCATCCCTGCGGAAGGTCCCCGGGGCTGGGGAGGGACCCCCGTGCAGGGCTGGGCCGTGCCCCTGTGCCTTCCCCCTGCCCAGCCATGCCCAGGGCCCGTGCCATCTCGCACAGGGTCACATCCACACCGCTCCAAAGCACTGCCCTGACACGAGCTGGTGTCCCAGAGCTCACAGCAAGAGCACACCCCAGGATCTGCTCTGTGGATCCCAGGATCTGCTCTATGGATCCCAGGATCTGCTCTATGGATCCCAGTCTCGCTGCAGTGCGGGGTTGTCTGTCCTGTCTGTGCTGCTCCCCCATCCCTTCCCTCCACACTGGCACAAAACCATCACAGGTGGAACAGCTCTGTAGACAAAGTCCTTGGCATTTCCCCTCACTGCTGAGAGCAGGTCACTGTGTGGGCTTGAAGTGGTTTACAGCCAGCTTGTGAGGAACCACAGCTCTCAGGACAGCACATCCATGAGCACAGAGAAAGTTTCAGACCACCAGCCTCTCGCAGTTTGGTTCTGATGAGCCACTGGAGCAGAACCGTGTTTCTCCAGACATTATGGGGTGCAACCCAAATCCAGCAGGATGGACTTGCCAAGGAATCTAAACTGGGATTGCAGAGCCCACTGCAGACCCCCTGTGAGATTTACAACGCGTTGGTGGCAGCCTTGCACCTCTCCTCACTGGGCCCCGGGGAAGAGCGGGGTCGGGCAGGTTGTGCACAGCTGGCAGGGCCCTTCTGGCACCCAGGGCACTCTGACTGATGCCCTCAGGGCACACCAGAGCAAACCTGAAACTGAGCAGCCTCCCGTCGCTCCAGCACCAAGGAAGAGTCCAAGCAGCACAGACCCACCATTCCACATCCCATCCAGCTCCCAGGCAAGCTGGAAACCCTCCAGTGATCCAGCTGAAATGAAAAACAGGATGTTTTCCTGCACCAGAAACCTCTGACTGACCCAAATGAGCTCTGGGAAATGGTGACAGTGACAGAGTGGATGACAGGATTGAAGGTGTTTGTCATGTATTCCATGATAAAGAGTCTTTTCGTATATTTAGCATTTTACTGCACCAAATTGGAGAGGGAGCACAATTTGATCCAGGCTTTAGTTCCAAGGGCTGGCCCTTCCTTCCCGCACAAAGAGCACCATGAATTTAGTGAGACAAGTTCTCCCTCTACAGATCTTCTTGGTAGTGATAAAAACCTGTAATAACCAGTCCTGTGCCTTTGCCACAATCCCTTGATTTCAGGCTTTAGCAAAAGCTGAATACCCACAGAAAACACAAGGAAGAGGCAGGTTCCTCATGGTCCCATAAAAATGGGGTCCTTTCCTTGCACCCTTTACAGAATCCAGCAGGTAAAATACCAGCTCTAAGCTGCCAACAGCTGCTCTGAAATTTTAGGGTGTTTTGTTTTTTTTATTTGTTTTCCTCCCTCCAATGTGTCTCCATCCCATCCTGAGAGCTAAAACACCAGGAGCCCCATTCAGGGTCAGAACATTGTCAGGTGCTTAAACCACTAATCTCTGCTTCAGAAAGGTACCCCTGAAGTCCAGGGAATATTTTGTCCATCAGTGGTCATTGTCAGCGTTTCGCAGTGGAGCAGTCACCCCCACGCTGAGGGGAGATAGGGTTTGGTGCTCAGGAGGTGAGAGCTGAGCAGGGGACACTGGGTGCCTCTTGCTGGGACACCGGCCAGGGCTCCTGATCCAGTACTTTCCAGTTCATCAGCACATTTGGATTATTCTCCGACAGGAAGGATATGCAGACAGCAGCACTTCAGGCACAGCGCTGCTGCAACACGAGCTGTGTGCTGGGCAGGGAGCGCCGGGATGCTGGGACGTGGAGGGGCTGTCCCTGCTCCCACCCCACTGCTCCCACC
>VZTG01002430.1:129258-170587 GCA_013397845.1 Melanocharis versteri
CCCTGCCATACCAATAAGGAGATCTGCACAGCCCATTGGATGTGCAGTCAGATGAGAACACAATCCATCTGGGAACACAGTGCTATGAGAAGCTTGGGCTCGGGCTAAGATGTCACAACCCACCAGCCAAAGACAGGGCCCAGGGGCCTGAACCCTCAGGTTTTATTGCCTGCACAAGGTACCCTGGAAGGCCCGGTGGCAGCAGCGCTGAGAGTTCAGCAGGACGGGGCCCTGACAGGGAGAGGGGGCTCTGGGGGGAGAAAGTGGGGCTGCCTGGGGTGCCACTGCCACATCTGGGTCCCCGAAATGGGCAGACGCTGCTGATATGCCACCAAACCACCCTCCTTAAGGCACTTCTCTGGCAAGAGATGTTTCAATAATTCATTACCTGCCATAATTTAAAAACCCCACTCTGATTTTGTGGCTGTCTTCCTCTTGTTCAGCTTTTCCGCCAAAAGAGAAAAAATCACTATTCTTTTAATTTCAAACACAATCAATATCAGTCTATACAGTCCAAGGTTCATTGCTTTCAGGCAACCGCTCATAAATATTCATTAGAGAATTAAAGAGCTATTAACAAGGGTAACTGTTGAGGAGCATTTATTAACTGTCTTCCACAAGAAATGAAATTTGCATTTCTCGGTGTGGAAACTCACTATAAGCAATGGCTCCTTGCATGACAATAAACCATCAGGTAAACGCTGGTGGGAAGGCAGGAACCCCCCTAGTCCTCACACAAAGGATGGAGCAGATACCTTCAGCTACATGGAGCTGATGAAAGACCATTTCTGGTGACCCTGACTCACTTCATCCTGCCCAGCCCCAGCACCGGGACCCCGGCACCCCGACCCCAGCAGCCTGCGCCTCTGCTCCCTGCGCTGCAGCAGCACAAAACTCATCCCTTCGGTGGCTGTGATTCATCCTGATTTGCATATCATGGTCACTGCCTCCTCATTTCCCCTAATTAATTCCCCAGGAGGACACCTCGCCCTGCTGGCTGTGTGGTGATAAGCTCTGTTCACATTTATCACAGCACGAGGTGGTGTCCCTGTGGGGCCCGGGGTGCCAGGCTGTGTACCCGGGGTGGCCCTGAGGGGACTGGGCATCTCTCACCCCCAGACACGGCTCTGCACTGGGGGCTCTGTGCTGCTCCCCCCTTGCATGCAGGGACCTTTATTATCCCCTCACACCCCACCTGGCAGGTCCATCACCCGAGCAACACCCGGGGTCCCTGCAGTCACCCACAGGAGCGGGGTAGGGACTTCAGGGATTTTAGCTAGGAACCCAGGCAAGCCCTTCTTAGCTAAAACCAAGGGTCTTGGTGGGGAGCAGGAGGCAAATGATCATTGTGGGGGCGATGAAAATGGATTAGCAGGCGGGCTGTGCGGGGGGCTGCCACCAGCCCCACAAGTGAGAATCCCCACGTGCCCACCCCCGGGGCTGTGCAGCACCACCAGGGCTCTGGAGCTGCTGGGTTTTCCTGCAGCTGCAGCAAATGGAAATGCACAAGTGAATCCCAGGGGAGGATCTGTTATGTGAAGCAATTATTTCTCCACCTGAAAGACAAGGCAGGAATCACATCCTCTCATGTCTCTCATAAAGCACAATTCCATAATTCATATCAGTTCCTTGGCATTTGTAAAGTCAGGGTGTCTGGAAACGGGGAGCCCAGTGCAGCCTGAGGTTCCCCTTAGCTGAGGTCACCATGATACATGAGATTTGCCCCAATGGATGAGCAGTTACTGGGTTTTGGCCTGGGATTCCCAGACCCTGTGGGTCCAAGGGGCCCACAAAATGCAGGAGTGTTCTCAGCAGCCTGGAATTCATTTGGCTCCAATGGAGAATTTGTAGGGCTCTGCATGAGGAAAGAAATACCAGAAACCAAGAGCAGAAGAGGTGCCTTTGCTTTCGGGGTTATTCGATGCTGCAGACTGCGGCCTTGGGAAGGAGATAGACACTGGGCTGGTGCCCAAGTTCCCACCGGTGATTTCTCCTTCCATCTGAAGGAGAAACCATCTCAGTGTGGATTGCAGGGGGAGGAACAGACCCACTGAGCCAACCCTGACTCCCAGAACTCCAGCAGGAAACTGAAAGCCCATTCTGCTCCCATCAAATTAGCCATAAGTTGTTTCCTCCATCTCTCAATAGGTATGTTTGAAACTGCAAAGTCACTGTGGCCAGGAGCTCTCACATTTTGCTGTAAAACCACAGCGAGCTATATATACATGTAGATATGCACACACCTGCACACAAACACAGCTGTTTATATGTGTGTATATATACCCACATAAAAATACATGTAAGCTAACCCAAAGAGTGGCAGTGGGGATCACGCTGAGGTGTGACAGTGCCCAGTGAGTACCTGCTGCTCCACACCGGTGCCGTGCCAACCTCAGCAGCCATGTGTCCTGGAAAAGAAGGGGTATGGATATTCCTCCCTCTCCCAGACGAGTGACAGGCAAGCAGCAACACACAGAAATGCATACACACGTACAATTTGGAAAAAATTGTGTCTCCCCTTAGTCAGTTTTTCAAAGCTAAGCTCTGTGCCTCCATACTCTTGGGGTGATGCTCCCAACAGGTCCTGAGTCACAGCCCCGGAACAAAGGCCAGTGGCAAACAGGATGCTGAGGGCTGGTCTGAAGTCATAAAAGTTAAGAAACATTTTCTGACTTTCAGGAATGATTCATGACTTTTACATTTTTGGGTCAGACATTTTCCTTAGTCACCGGCAGGGTTTCAGTGACACATGAGCCTCTCAGAGCCTTCAGCTCCCATTTTCACATCCAGACTTTGAAACTTTGTCCCTGAACTATACGTTATGGAGCTCCTTTTTCTCCCTCTCTCTGAAGATGTTGTTAATCTGTCTGCTTTTAGCTTGCAGAAAAATCTGAGACTTGCTGTGACTTTCTCCTCTGTCCCAGGACACGGCCAGTGGCCCTGGCAGGGATGCTCTGTCAGGGCAGAGGTGTGGCTCCTGCTGCTGGATGCTGTTTCTTCCAGGGACTGTCCTCTCGCAGCCTTTCTCCTGCAAGTAAGGTAACTACAAAACACAAAGCTAAAAGCTGGAATCAAATTAAATCCAAGGAAAGGTAACATTCAGAGTTAGCCTGATGGAATATAAAGATTTAGAGAAGTATTGCCACTGAGTTGTGCGGAAATGTGACGCTGCTGTGAGGATTCAGAGCTGTCACGGGAAGTCAGGGTGTTCAGTGTGAGTTCATCTGCTCTGTGGCTGCCCAGGGAGCAATGGCAGGGATAATTCACACTCTCAAGGGCAGGGTACCTGAGAAACCTGGGTTGGTGGTGAACAAAAATTGGGCAAATCTGAAGGGATAGATTAAATTAATAAAGAAAAACTCAAGGTGTCACCAGACAATGCAGACACCAGACAGCCTGAGAGAGCTGTGACTATTCAACCTGGAGAGGAGAAGGCTCCAGGGAGACTTTAGAGCTCCTTCTAGTGCTTAAAAGGGCTTCAAGAGACCAGGAGAGCAACTTGAAAATTCCCCCAGGAAACACTTCCTTAGTTTTCCTAAGACTCACCACATTTCAAAGTTTCCATTTCTCCATGTGTCATATAGTGTCCCTCAACAAACTCTTGGATGTTAGTGAATGCCAAAGTGTTTATTTGTGAGAAATTTGTGCCAAGATGCAGTCAAACTGATCACCTTTCTTCCTGGGAATAAGAGTGCGAATTGAAAGCTTTTCAGGGTGACTCATGGCAGGTGTGTTTGACACTGCAGTTCAATGACAGGTGTAAGAACTGGTGGGCCCATAGGTGGGCCCTGGGGGTTTCTCCTCCCTCCTGCTGCTGGGATTTGCAAAAATGGTTCATGAGTCACAGAGGCGGCAAGGTGGCAGCGAGGTGGCAGTGAGGTGGCAGCGAGGTGGCAGGGAGGTGGCAGCCAGGTGGCAGCCAGGTGCAGGTGAGGTGGCGGTGGTGAAGCAGGGCTGTTAAAGGGCTGGCAGTGCCAGGACACACATGTGAACGTGGGTCTGTTTCCAGGAGAGAGCAAGCAGTGCAAACACATCCGTGGTGCTTACACACACACCCGAGAGGGAGGGGAATATCTCCATTGTCAACAGTCATTTCTCCAGACAAAGGAGTCTGTTCACAGAGCCCTAATCCGTCTGTGCCCCCCCGTCCATAAATGACACTTCCCAATGATCCACCTCCAGCAGCCCAAGGTTATTTCTCATCAAGCAGGTTTTCGAGCCAGTGTGCCAGCTCTCCACATTTTCCATTACTCCACCCTTACGTGTTACTAATACCTGACAGGGAATTACCCACACGCTAATCCCGTACCCGGGCCTGTCCAAGCGGCTCCCCCCGCCCAGCAGCACCAATCAGCCAAAATTCCTCTGCACTGCTCAGGCATGGCCATATGTGCAGGAATCGGCTTCAGCCTCCTCTGCTCTGGGATTTTCCATTTCCTCATGGCACCTCCTGCCCAATGACCTCACAGTGGCTCCGTCTGTGTGCCAGGGTCCGCACTGTCCGAGCCCTTCCAGGTGCTCAGAGGAGAGGCCAGCAGCCCCTGGAGCTGGGCATCCTGTCCCACTGTGCCAGGAGCTGCTGGTGTCCGCTTCCGGAGCTGGCATGGCCACAGCCCTGGCCCCCGGCCAGGAAGGCAGAAAATGCAGATCAGCACCCACCAAATCCAAACCCCTGGGTTTCTCACCTAAGCATCAGCTGCACCCCTTCTCAGGGTGGGTTTGCAGCACCCCAATGCCTTCTGCCTGGGACAGGAGGTCAGACCAGGCTTGATTTTGCACTGCAGAGCTGCCAGCGAGCAGCACAGTCTGGTCCGTGTGTCTGGGCCCATGGCACATCCTGCCTGGAGGGGCCAGCAGTGTCCCAGAGGTGCCCCACAGGGGCAGGGACTTATGCACGTCCCATCTGTCATCAGGGGAATCATGGGACTGGTACCGTCACAGCACTGCGCTGCCCTGAGCATAACTGGCGCCTGCTGCCCTACGGAGCCCAGGGGTTATTTTTAGATGCATTTCTACATCTCTCTGTTTAATCTCTATGTGTTTAATCTGGTTTTGCACTCCCTTCTGACACCAGCAATAGGCAAAAACCCCATCAGGTTTAAAACCCCATCCCCAAACCTCAACTCCGCCTGTCAGTGACCACAGCGAGAGCAAATGCAGACACGGGGAAACTATTTATAGCTCAGATAAACAAGGCAGAGGCTTTGCTTAATGAGAGGAAATGGAAGAACAGTGCTCACACATAGACCTTGAATGTGCTGCCCTTGCCTGGCTCGGTAGGGCTGGTGGGGTCCCGCTGTCTCTGCCAGCCCACGGGGAGGGGGACAGGGATCACATCCTAGCAGTGTGGCTGGAAACGGGGACGTGGTGCAGCCACCCCAAGGCACTCCATGGGGGCTTGGCTGACAAGGGCAGTTCTGGTTTGACACAAATCTGAGTGGGAATTCTGTTTCTGCCCCAAATGTGGCCGGGAGTAGAGAGCAATGCCCTGTCCCAGCCCACAGAGGGTTTGTGCTGTGCCCTCGGGGCAGGGGGCTCAGGCTGCCCTCGGGGCAGGGGGATCAGGCTGCCCTCGGGGCAGGGGGATCGGGCTGCCCTCGGGGCAGGGGGATCGGGCTGCCCTCGGGGCAGGGGGCTCGGGCTGCCCTCGGGGCAGGGGGATCGGGCTGCCCTCGGGGCAGGGGGATCAGGCTGCCCTCGGGGCAGGGGGATCGGGCTGCCCTCGGGGCAGGGGGCTCGGGCTGCCCTTGGGGCAGGGGGCTCGGCTGCCCTCGGCAGGGTCTGCAGGGGGTGCGCAGGGCATGGCTTGGAACAGTGCTGCTTAACCAGAAAGAGAAACAGAGCACATGGACTTGTCCGTGTCACAGCGACTCTGAACAACCCTAAAGGCGTTAGGCAGAACTAAGCCAGCTGGGGTGTCCAGGGAAGAGGGATACGCTGCAAACACATCCCAACCACATCTTTCCCTGAGCTCCTGCTCCCTCAGCTCCTGTCACAGCAGTTCGGACGGGTCACGGGACCCCTGCTTTACACTGAAGGCCCAGCTGGGGTCAGGCCCTGCACTGAGGTGGTGGGAGTGGGGATGGAGGGATGGCCAGTGCCCGTCCCACAGCAGTGACAGCAGTGTGTGACATCTCTGCACACGCCATCCCCAAATGCTGCCACAGCATTCCTAATGGCCCCGTTGTTCTGCCTTTGGGGAACTCTAAGCCAACTGCACTTTGGTTTCCTTGGCCTGCTTGAAGCCAGCAGGAATCAGTCAGAGGGTTAATCCCCCATTCCAGGCCCAGGGAATGGGGCCATGCTAATTCTTTCCTGTAGATTTGCTAATTTGATTTTTCTTTTCCTGAGACATCAAAGCCAACCTCCAGAGGAGAGCTTCCTAATCAGCAAGGAGAAAAGGAAATCACTTATTTAGTGGGAAGGATGTAGATGTACCAAAGGGAAACATTTCCATTTTCTTTTTATGGCTATGAAAAACAACTTTACACAGCGAGTCCCCTAAATTCTATTTTTATTGCAAGGAACTGGAGTTTTGGGACCCTTCCATGCAGCTGTCTTGTCTCTGTACTTGTAAACAACAACTTCACTGAGATGAGGTGAACGGGATCATCTTTTCCTTGTTCAAAGTATTTTATGTTATGGATTGGAAGAGGAGGAAGGAGGCCAGGAGGAAATAAAGTGCTCCTGAAGAGTGCAAAGCCAACCCTTCAATCTAATCTGGGCTCTGAATCCATCCTGCTGTTTCCACATGGCCTGTGAGCAGTTTTTGGACTCCCTGATTCCACAGAAATCTAGGTTTAGGCCTTCAGCTGGGTGCTTATTGCAAACCCAAAACACAGCTGTATAAATCACACAACATTTAGTGACTCATAAGAAAAACTGTGAACAGTGAGGGGTGGCTGAGATAATAATTACTCAAGGAATCCAGCAGACTGGAAACAGCGCCGGATGCTCTTGGCGGGAAGCTGAAGGCCCAAAATGAACCTCAGCACCCCGAGGCTCTTGCAGGGGTGGGTGGCAGCAGGTCTGGGGCACTGGGTGTGGGGTCTGTCTGTGCCGTGGGGCAAAGACAGCACTGGGGACCCCGCAGGGGCCACACTCTGTCCCTTCTGCCACCACCGAGTGCCAGCAGCACTGCCAGCTGGAGGCACAAGGAGCACTTCACCGTTTGAAGCCCAAAGTGTTTAATTTCAGACATTTTATGCCAGTCTCCCCGATCTGCAACAGTGAGAGCGCCAGGCTGGGTATTTGGGGTGTCACCAGGGGCAGGGACAGCCCTGTGCCCTGTCCTGGTGAGTTCAGCTGGGCACTTGGGCCACCAGCCACCCCGGGAAGCCTGTGGAATTCCCAAGTCTTTCTTTTCTTTATCAAAATTTCTTGAAACTTTACGTGAGCTGGAAGTTCCTGTGTGCCTCGTGGGTCTCTCCCCCCTCACAACGGGGCTAAATAAACCTGAGAGGCAAAGGAGCTAACAGGGCTGTGAGGAGCCCTTTGAACACCCCATCCTTTCCCAAAGGGGGTTTGATGTGTCACAGAGCTTTGGACATGCTAAGCGGTATTTTCCTATATATCAGCTGGATATTTTTATGGGATGGACTGTGGACAAAAGCAGAGCAGCAGACTTATTCTTTTTTTTTGGTAACAAAACCAGTAGCTTCACTGAAAGTACAACCCGCCATTTTCTCCTCTTTGGGAAAGTACCAACCAGGCTTCCTCCTGATCCACAACACCCGGCGTGCCCAGCACAGGAGGGCTCAGGGTGAGGAGGAGGAGGAGGATGTTCCCTTGGGCGGGGGCACAGGCTGCGCTGGGATGCGCCTGGCCGAGCCGCCGTTCCCACACTGTAAATACCACGGAGGTGAGCGGCCAGAAATAACCCAGTTGGGTTTTTTTCCTTTTTCTTTTCACATTTATCCAAAAGCCATGACCCAACTATTTCCCTGGTGTTTAACCTACGCTTTCCCTGAGGATCGGCTGTTTCCAGTGAGCCTGTGACCTGAGCTGCCTGAGTCAGGGCAGTCAACTCGTCAGATTTGGCTCCCTGCCCATCCTGCTGCCATCCCCTGCCCATCCTGCTGCCATCCCCTCCCCATCCTGCTGCCATCCCCTGCCCATCCTGCTTGTCGCAGCCTCCTCGTCCCACTGTGGGCTCTTTGGTTATGCAGATACAACTGGCCAGAGCCTGCACAGCCCCAGATGCTATAAATGGACACACAGTGATCCTGCCAAAGTTCTTCTTTTTATTCTAGCCAAGCTATGTACTTAAATCTTCTCCATACGTGAATTCCAAAGGGATGCAATACTCTACGAGAAGAACATTTCTTCTACTAGTTCTAAACATACTGACCGTTCCATTTGTATGTGGCCTCTCAATAAAAACTGCTGGCTGCTATTATTATTATTATTATTATTATTACTATTATTATTATTTTGTCAGCACGGACGTGCAGCTTGGGGAGGCTGTGCTGGCACAGGCAGCTCCTGCCCCAGAACTGGGTCTCTGCCCAGGCAGGAGGGTCTGGCGCACACTGAGCACCAACCACACACTCTGCAGCGCAGCCACCGTCACATGAGGGTGAGCAGCCTCAGGGCCCAAAAATACCAACTTCCCATTACTTTTGGGTTATTCTATAAGTTTACACACACTCGTAGCTTGGCATGAAGCAGATGCCAAGCTGAGCGTGTAGAGCACACTTGTGCTCAGCAGTGGGATGGTCACACTTGTGCAGCGTTTGGCCCAGGTGCTGGTATGTCTGTTTACACATCCTACCAGTATGGAAAATTCATCCTAAGGAAAGCAAACACTCCAGTCTCACATTTCTGGTACTGTGGAGAGGGATGGTTACTCTGGCTTTTATTGCTAGAAAAGTCTTTCTTTTGATGTCCTTTGAAAGTGTGTCCTTTGAACTCCAGCATTTTGCTGTTGGCTCCCACTCCCAACAGCCAAGCGACATCAGGTCCAGTTTCAGGCTGCTCAGGAATTGCTATCACAGATCACTGAGCTTTGAGCAAGAAACATGTGGAAACTTGCTAGTGAAATGCAGAGCTGCAGCTTTCTCCCAAACCAGAGCATTTCCAATACTCTCGTACATCTCCAGGATCTGCGATATTTAGAAACAGTACTTGCCACTGATGAAAGGAGAAGCCACAGTGTATTTGCCATCACATACAAGTGGCTAAATATAACACCTGATGGCAAGTGGCAACAAACAGGGTGGTTATGGCCTGGGATAAACCCAGGAGACAAATAAACCTCACCCATAAATAAATAAACAAGTACAAAAAAGACAGTCCCTTTCCAAGTGCCCACAGCCTATTTCAAAATAGACATTTCTGTGTGTAACTGATGAATTTGCAGAGAAAATAAATCAGACTTTAGGGCCCCTATTCTGCAGTGGTGGGGTGAGCCATGTCCGAGCCCCCTGGCCGTGCTTCCTATCCCGCCCATCCCCGTCACGCTGGGTTCGCCGCAGGGACAGAGACGTGAAGAGAGCAGAGTGTGGGGCAGGGGCTTGGCCCAAACCTCAAGACCTGTGCCCCGGCACCAGGAGGAGCCTGGAGTCCCCGTGGGCACTCAGGGCTCCCTCCATCAGCCATCCATCTATGGGAAACGAAGCACAGTCTGTGCAGGGGGCTGTGCACACGTGTGATAATCACAAAACTTATCATGCCCAGGCCAAACGAGAGATGTCAAAGCCTGCTCTTGGCCTCTGGATGCAGGAATACGAGTATTGGGAGTGGAGGCTTGTCCCCCACTTTTCACAAGTGCAGAAGGAGCGAGCTCGAGTGTCAGTAGGTGGTTTCTCCCTGGACTGCACCTCTGGAGCTGCACGGAATGCAGTTGCTCCTGGGTGGCTTTACGGCACCGCAATACAGTCAGTGCTCACAAACAGCCAAGGGTTTAACCAGCCCGGCCATAAATCTCCTCTGCTTTCACTCGCTCAGCTTTCAGACCCTGTCACAGCTATTTATAGTTTCCACACTGAGTTCCTGGACAGATGAAAGCTCAACATCTCATGGAAAAAAACAAGCAGGGGGAAAATAAAAGGCCACAGAAAATTAAAAAAATCCTTGAATTCTTGAGCTGCCTCATCCAGATGCAGAACAAGCACAGGCTCATTCCTATCACCCTGGCACTCACCCTGCCTGGTCAGCAAACTGCTCAAGACTCTCCCCACTCACAGATGGGTTACCACCTTCTGTTTGTCCTTTTAATTCCTTTTTCTGTTGAAGTGCAGCCATGAGTCACCCAAAGCACACAAGGTGCTGTGAGACAGCCCCAGATAAGAACACCACCAAGTCAATAAAGGGCTCCCTATTCCAGCAGCCCACAGGAGCATGCTCCATGTGTGAGGGTCAATCCTGGGGACCCCAGCTGGAAGCAGCGGTGTGGTCAGTGAGGGGAGAGCTGCTGCAATGGCCCTGAGACCCCCAGCCAGCCCAGACACAGCGCCCTGCCCTCAGGGTGGCAGTGGGAGCCACGGGATCCACTGCTTGCTTGAGGAAGGAAAACTCTTCCCTTTCAAAGCAGATGACAGGCCACTGCTTGGATTCTTTCAAAGGAAATCTTTGCATTGTTGGTGCATAGAAATGTCTTTTTTTTCCTTCTCCAATTCCTTTTCTTAAGCCTAAGACCTGTGCTTCCCACAGATGACAGGGAACACAACACAGCCAGCAATGCACTAGCGGCCAGGCACACATTGCCCATCAGATTCAGATCCAGCAGGGATTAACTCTCACATGTGGTCCTCAACTTCATGAAATTTCTCCTCTACTGACTCAAAGAACTAAAGTAACACTTTCACCCCTGGAAACTTCCTGGCCGAGATTCCTAGGGCCAAGTCCCAAGCAGGAGCACGGACCTTGGTACATACTGTGTCCTTGGCTAGAGCTTTATGGAGCATTTAACTCAGGTGGCTCACCCCTGAACTTCCCGTCACACACAGCTGATGTTTTTCTGTTCGCCATGAATACCCTGTTTGTAAACACGGTTTCCCTTTCCAGATGAGCTGTGTCTCTGCTGAGCTGCGTTTGCCTGTGGTGCCTTTGACTGTTTGGACATGAAGTCCCAGGGTTCCTCCCCGTGCACCTCCCAGAGCCCCATGGCATCCCGAGGCCCCCCGCCTCCAGACCCACAGCCGGGGGTCTCTGCTGCAGACAGAGGGTGCAGCTGCCCACCCAGCCTGAGGCAAGCACCCAACCCCTGCTCCCACGGGCACCACGCAACTGCCTCCAGCCACCCACCCCTTCCTCTGCCCTTCTTTTTGGCCAGTCAGGGCAACAAGACTTGTCTGTGCTTCTGCAACACCTGAGGAGGTTAAGACTGGTGGGAGAAGAACTCTGCTCCCTTTGGGTGAGGTTTGATTGCTCTGGGAGGGGCGAGGGCCCAGATCCCAGAGCTGCACCTGGTGTGACTCAGTGGAGACTCCGTGGCTGTGCAGTCTGGGCAGGAGCGCAGCCACTCCACCCTCTTGCATAGCCCCACATGTCACCAGGGGGTTTTTAAAGCATAGAGGAGTCCTGGGGTGCTACCAACCATTGCCCCCAAGGGGCTCAGACTGACAGAAGACAAGAAAAGTGCCCTGGGAGCCAGCTACTGAGGTGTCATGTGGGCATGTGATAGATGGATAGCCACAGTTGTTCAGAAAACCCCAGTCATTCCACTATCTTCAGGCTGGAAACCAAGGCCAGTATCAGGAAAGCCATCCCTGCTTGCAAAGCCAGATTACACTGGAGCAAGTGGACTTCCAATCATGGCTCATCATGAAGGATGTCCTGCTAGCAGCTTATGTACCTCTAATCAGTCTGGCTGGTCAGCATGTCCCACCTCATTACTGCTAGCAGTGCTGTGGAGGGCAGGACTGAGAGAGGAGATTTTGTTTTCCCTTTCAAAAGACTCCTGTGCATCAATCAGCCTGCAGCACCTGCCATCACTGACTCCATCACGGGCTGTGTTCACGAGGGGATTGTGGGGCATTCCTGCTGGAGCTGCCCGAGTTGGTGCAGGAACTGCACTGCACCCTGGCACTGCTGGGTGTGGCACAACCCTCCTGACCAGAAAACTAACTAGAAAACATGACCTGGTCACAAAACAGATCCTGTGTGTGCTTCAGCTGAAATACTGGCTGATTCACAGCCCCCAAACACCGGCCAGCTGCAATCAGCCTGTCCAGTGAGTGGCAAACGGGGCAAAAGCAACAGAAGCACAGGAACGGCAGGGAATATTTTGCTCAAGGCAAGAAGGTTTTCTGGTTAGGACCTCAGAAAGTTTTGGGACCAAGGTCCAGCTCCCAGCTGGCCTGGAGCACAGCCAGCCGCCAGCCTCATTTGTTAACTCCCGAAACTACACAGGCATAGACTGTCCGTGCTCCCGGTCCCGGCAGAATCGCCCGAAGCCCAGTCCTTGCGCTGGCCCTGCCCGGCCGGACGGGCCTGCGGAGCCCGGGGATCGCCGCGTGCGAGCCCGGCACCGGCACGGCCCGGCAGCTCCCTGCCAGGCCAGCAGCCGCTCCCGGCTCCTTTCTGCCCGTGATTTATTGGAGGGGACTGTTCTCCTCAGGCACCGTGACTGCACACACACCCCGTGATTTACGGAAACTCCCTCTGTGCTGCTGCCCGTGTCACCCACGGCCGGCTGCAGCGGGGTTTCCCTGCTGCTGGCCGCCGGCCCCGAGAGCCGCCCCGGGGAGGGGCCCGGCACAGGCCGCACGTGGGGCAGCGCCTCACGGATATCATTTACCACGCTCCCCAAGCAACACCGTCTAAATTTAGTTCTGCACCTAATTCCCTCTGTGGAGGAAGTGCCAGGTTTCCACCGGCCACAGGTTGCCAGTGGCTGGCAGCGCGCTCGGAGCCGGACCGCAGTGCCCTGACAGCCTGCCCCGGCACCCCGCCTTCGGGCATGTCCCACCCGCAGCCTCCCAGCAACGGGTCTCGCCGGCGACATCATTTACACCTCACAAAAGATTGAGGATGGAGGGGAGCCCACCTCAGCACCCCGAGGGAACCCTTGCCTTCCCTGCACTCGGAGGAGCTTCAGCAGACAGCGCAGGCAAGGATTTCTGCAGCACAGCTCCTTTCTGTGTTGCCTGAATCTCCTCCTGCTCACCCTCAAAACGTGTCATGAGGGAAACAGCACTGCTGATGCTCAGAATTCCAGTATCTCACTGAATTCTTCCCCTCAGTCCTGGCACCCACAACAAAACCATGCAGCTAAAACCTGTGTCTCAAAGAGACACATTCATTCCCCATCTTCGTGTCTGAGAAGGGAGAGAGACTTGAGTCTACCAAAGGGAAACTTGAAGCGCTTATAAAACCCAAATGCACATTACTTAATCACCACATCCCACGAGCCTGTGGTGTTGAAGCTCACTCGCCTCTCGGCAGCACGGCCAAGGGTGGCTGTGCACCCCCAGGCTGGAGCAGTGGGGGACAGCTCTGGGGAATGTGTCACCTCTGGGCAGCTCCGAGCCGAGGGCTGGGCTGGCAGCACGGCCGGGTCCTGCCAGGGCTGTTCCTTGGAGATGGGCTGGGCTGGCAGCACGGCCGGGCCCTGCCAGGGCTGTTCTTTGGAGATGGGACTGAGCTGGCAGCACGGCCGGGCCCTGCCAGGGCTGTTCCTTGGAGATGGACTGAGCTGGCAGCATGGCTGGGCCCTGCCAGGGCTGTTCCTTGGAGATGGACTGAGCTGGCAGCACGGCCGGGCACTGCCAGGGCTGTTCCTTGGAGATGGGCTGGGCTGGCAGCATGGCCGGGCCCTGCCAGGGCTGTTCCTTGGAGATGGGACTGAGCTGCTGAGCGCAGCTGAGGCAGGGCCCGGTGCATCCCAGCTGGGGGATAAGCCCTTCAATCGTCTGAGCTTCCTGAGATAAAGAGACTGGCAGTTCTCCATGCTGCGCTGCAAATCCTAAATACCCCCACAGGAAGCAGTTCTTATGACCCCAGAGTAATGTTCCACCCCGATAAACTGGGATGGGAACCAGCACAGGAGCTGAGGAAGGGGCCATGAGCATCCTCGCCAGGGAGCGTCTGCGCTCTGAGCGGCGTTCCTCCCGCAGCCGGAGTGGGATTTCATCCCCATAGGCAACATGCCTGTCCTTTATCGGAGGCACTGCCCATCAGACACGGTGTTACAGGTCCGGAGAACACAATCCGTTCTGGGTTTGGCAGCTCCTCCCAGGGCCAGCCCAGCTTGCCCACCCATGGAGAGGGGGAGTTTCCATTGGCTCCTGAGGACTCTTCTGGGGGGCTGTGCCTGAGAACTTGATTTATTTCAAAAGGTCTTCAGGACAATGCATTGATTTGGTGCTCTGTCTTCAAGCCTGCTGTCTCTACTACACAAAGAGCCTCAAAAAGGTCAGAAATAAACATATATATAATTACTAGCAGCTCAGGAAGAACAGAGCAGCAACAGCAGCACGGACCCTGGGCTGTGCTCGTGTCGGACGCAGCACAGCGAAAGGCCCCCAGGTCACAGCACTGTCACCTGGGGTGACAGTGAGAACAACACCACAGGGATGCTCCCACCATCCCGGGCTGCTGCATCCACCCGCACTGCGCCAGGCACGGAAACATCCATCCGCTCCAGGAAGAGATACAGCAGAGCTTCTCCCTGGCCTCACACTGCGCCTCAGTCCCACGGGGTCAGGAGCTGGATGTTGCCATGGAAAGCACGGACCTGGCCCCGCGGCAGCCTTAGGCCATCGTGTGCTGCCCACCGCCTGCTGAGACCGCCACCGTCCCGTGCCCCTGCCCACAGCACATGAGCCAGCCCGTGGTGCGGGGGCAGTGCCCAGCACTTGGCTGCGGCGGCTCTGAGGACACCCCACCATTTGTTCTCCTCCCTGGAGAAGCACAGACTCTTTCCTCTGCTGCCCTCCAGCCTCTCCAGCTCCCTTTTTCTCTCCCTCCACCTGTCAGGATCTCCACGGGGGTGAGATCCAACCCAGTGGTGCTGGGCTTTCCCAGGACAGGGGCTGTGCCGCCTCCGCAGCTGGACCCTGCTGGTTTAGTTAACAAGGGCTAACAACTGCAATTGAAAGGCCAAAACAAAATGTCTGAAATGCCCAGTTTCTAGTGGATAAGCTAGATTTCTAGTTCATTTATTGCCTTTCAGTCAGAGACCAGAGCCACTGGAACAACAGGCTCCCTGTGTTTGTCTGGCTTTTCACTTCTGCTGCAAACAAATGTTTATTGACCTAAGTGGCACTTCCTCTCCAAGACACTAGGAACGTGATGGCTCGCTGCTGTATTTTAAAGCAATTCAGTGAGACAAGGGTCTGTTGCCACTGTAGAAGCAGAAGTTAATATTTGCAATACTGCAGAGTTGCTTTCAGTCTCTCAGGGACAAGTAAGTTTCTGAGAGATCCCGTCTGATCCCTTCTGGGAGCGCTTTTTTGCTGTAGATGTGATATGACACGGCCCCTGTGTGATGTAACACAGCCCCGAATCTGCTGTGGACTCTCTGGTGAGAGCTGAGGCCCCGAGCCGAGCTCTCCACGCTTCCCGTGAGTTCTGTGCCAGCCCCGGCACCGAGGGCATGGCTGGGACCTGCGCTGGCACCGGGGACAAGGCTCCTGCCAGCCCCAGCAGCGGATGGGAGCAGTAAGGACATATTTTCTAGACAGGAAAACAGCACAATTGGTCAGGGCTGTGTCTCGGCATGACCTCACTTCTCTTTATGGTCGGTTTCTGCAGAGCAGGCTGCATCTTCGGTTCCCGTCAGTCGCAGCCCTTCCCCTTGTGGCGCTGGCGCTGCTGCAGCTCCCGGCCGTGCCGTGTCCCTCCCGCCCGGGCTCGCTGCATCCACCAGCCCTGACGGCTCCCTGTGGCCCTGACAGCGGGACAGGGCCGGGCTCGCTGCATCCACCAGCCCTGACGGCTCCCCGTGGCCCTGACAGCGGGACAGGGCCGGGCTCGCTGCATCCACCAGCCCTGACGGCTCCCCGTGGCCCTGACAGCGGGACAGGGCCGGGCTCGCTGCATCCACCAGCCCTGAGGGCTCCCTGTGGCCCTGACAGCGGGACAGGGCCGGGCACGTCCGGCTGAGCTGGGCAGGGGGCTGTGCCCGTGTGTTCCCTGCCCAGAGCACTGCCCCTTCCGCCTTCAGCTTCAACCAAAACAGCAGGAACAGCAGGCTGGGCAACACGTTTTGGCGTGGAAAGTGTCGGGGTTTTTCTTCTGCAGCAGATGCAAAATACTTCTAGAAGGAATGATTACTGCACCCGTAAATTCCCAAAGGATGGAGGCCCTGAATTCTGGCTACAGCCACTTGTACCCCTGCACAGAGGGCTACAGGTCCTGTTTTGCAAGGGCAGCACTGGTAAACAGCAGTTTTGTTTGCTGACTTGTAGCAAAGGGAAAAGCCCAAAGCCCTGCACAAAAAATGCTTTTCTAAACAAAATGCTGCTCCACGCTTCCCAGAGAGACATTGGTGGTTCCTAATAAAGGAAACGCCGGTGGCACCACCCAAGAAAGAACATCCATCACCACCGTGCAAGGAGCTGCTCTGAGCTGCTGGTCATAATTCAGCCCCAGTGTCTGTAGTGGGGGGGTGGAGAACCCGTTAATTACTGCAGATAATTAACATCTGTCACAGGAAGAACAGTTTAACCTTGGGACAAGGATGAATTAAACCGGGGTGCAAAGCTGCCCTGGTGAGAGCAGCGGCAGGCCCCTGGCACAGGCCCTGCCCGGGCAATGAGGCTGGGACCAGGCACAGCAGAGAACAATGTTATGGAACAGCTTTAATTCAGCCAGGCACCAGCTTTCCTCCAGGGCCTTCTGCAGCCTGCACGAAGGAGGGGACATCAGTTTGTGCCCGGGAGCTGCTGGTTTTCTCCCCACACAGGGCTGCTGGGCAGGAGCAGCCTCTGCACACACACACGGCGCGGGGCACAGGAGGTCCCCGTGTTTCACCGTCCCTCCCCACTGCACCACACAGACAAATTTGGCTCCTTTGGCTCCTCTGTGCTGGCTGTGCCTGGCACGGCAGCCTGTTCAGAGCCAGCCGGGGTCTGCAGAGCAGAGGAGAGACAGAGTTGGGCCCTTCCCGTACAACATGGCCTTCCCTTGGGAATGTCACAGATTTCAGGTCTCTGAACGCAACAAACCTAGTGCAGCTACAACTCCATGAGACTCAGAAATTGGCGTGACCAGCCTGTGAGCAGAGGGTGGCACACAGAGGCCGGGGAGTTTTCTTAGAATCCCAGAATCACTGAGGTTGGAAAAGAGCTCCAACACCATTGAGTCCAACCTGTGACCGATCCCCTCCTCGTCACCAGCCCAGAGCACTGAGTGCCAAGTCCAGTTATTCCTTGGACACCTCCAGGGATGGAGACTCCATCACCTCCCTGGGCAGCCCCTTCCAAAGCCTGACAACCCTTTTCCCACCATTTGTACAGGAGAAGTTGCACTCGTGTAGCTGTCACAGCCATTTGTGAGTCAGTCCAAGACTGAATTATACTGAACAAGCTTTTTTTTTCAATGGAAAAGATGCTTTCAGAAAGAGGTCATAGACAGAAAGGTGAAACAGATGTTCCCAAAGGCAATTCCTGCCCAGACCCCTACTCCTGTTTCTTGAAATTGCTGCAATTATCATACCAAGAGCTGTTTCATGTGTCAGGGACCATCCCCTGAGGCCAAGCTGGCAGCACAAATCAGCAGCTGACAGCGTCTGGCACCAGGGAGAAAAATTACCTGTGTATTGTAATAAACTTTGTTAGTTCAAGCCATGGTGGGAACAACCACTTGGGAAACCGTTGATGAAATTGTTGGTGCACACACACACACAAGCCATAATAAAAAGAAAGATGAAAATCATCATAGCAGCAAGAATAATTCCCTGCTGCTCCCCCAGGAAATGCCTCCCACCACCCCAAAAGGTCCTGTGAGGTCCTGCAGTTTGACAGCTGCCCATGGGCATCGCCCAGTGGCTGCCAGAGCTCGGTGGGTGCTGCCCACAGGGACGTGTGCCTGGCCAGGGAGCACTCAGGGATTTCAGGTTCATGATCCCTTCACGTTTTCCAGGGGGAACATGGACATTTCACAGAGGACATGTGTGATCTTCCTTCCTCAGACACCTTTTTGGGGGACTTCAGAAGAAAACATCATCTCCAGAGAAAAGCTAAAAACTACATAATTCATAGAATCATGGAATCTCCTGCACCGGATGGGAGCCACAAGGATCATCGAGTCCATCTCTTGGCCCTGCATGGGACACCCCCAAGAATCCCACCCCAAACTCACTTTTGTGCTCCCCCATTACCCGCTTCAACATTTAATGTTGCCACAATAAACCCTGTCCCCCCCAAACCCCTCTCACTCGGGCCATTACCCCAACTACATGACCCGTCTAATTCAGCACGGACTCACACCGAGTTATTCCCAAATTTAAAACATCCTCACCCACTGAAATTCACCCATGGATCTGACTCGAGAAAGCAGCACAGGCTCTGAGTTTTTTATGTGTTAAGACCCCCTTGGGAGACAAGCATGCACCTACATAATGGCTTTGAACGCCCACACACTCACACCCTCTCCTGCCAGGGAAGAGACCCAAATTCCAAAATTATCCACTCCAAGTGAGCATTTTCTCAGCCTACTCTGTATCAGCAGCCAGTGAGTAATTCACAGTGGGTCTAAGATTAGCTAACGAAGCGCCGTGACTCATCAGCCAAGCCTCCGCGCCGCTGGGAAAATTCAATTTTTCTTTAGCAACAGAGGTTCAACTGTGGAAATTATAAATAATTAGGGTTTGGAGAGGCTGCAGTAACATGAGGATTCTTATTTAAACCTCACCGATACAGGCATTGGTGCCTGCGATGCCTTTGTGTCAACAGCATCCCTGGTCAGCTGCCACAGGCAGGGCTGTGTGCGGTGCTCCGTGGCAGAGCCGTGGTGCTGGGCAGGAGCACACGGCGACAGCGCTCCGACCAGCAGAGCCTGATCCCCAACCGCTCATTAGCTCACACCCATCAGCAAATTAAAACCACGCAGAACCATTACAGCTCCTGCGAACGACGCCGTGGAGCAAATGATGGGGTGGGGGAAGAGTCATAAGCAGAACCAAAGCAGGCAGGATCCCCACCCCCAGCCAGCCAGGAGCCGCAAAACCAGACCGAGTTCCCACTGGGAGCCAACATGTGCTCTGGACCCTGGTCCCCCGTGCTTGTGTGGGGCCGCAGGGCTGGCACCCCCATCCCTCCAGGTCCCACTGGACCAGTGCTCCCCTGTCTGTCCCCTCCGCTCTCCTCCCCACCAGCCCTGTGCCCAGCCCAAGCCTCTCCACCAGGAGAGCCACCTTCACCTTCAGCAGCCCCCGCACGTGGCCCGAGTGGCCTGGTGTCACCATCCCCACGCCAGGTTTGCCAGCAGCAGCAGCGCAGCCCCATTCCAGCCAAGGGTGTGCCAGTGTCTCCCCCGCCTCGCCTGGCAAGCCCCTGGGACACCCCTTCACCGAATGGCGGGCAAAAGCCCACAGGAAAGATGCTGTATTTCAGGGGATTTGGCCCCAAATGGTTTCCCTGCTCCAGGATGGACACCGGGAAATCTGACACAGAGGGATGGGCTCTGCTGGCTGAGCCCTGGGCAGGGGCTCCAGGCTTGGCACAGCCGGGCCCTGCTCCTCCCCCCAAACCGGACCCCTGCGCCCCCCAGGACCAATGCTTTGTCCCCTGGGCCATCTCCAACCACTGAGGGTGGGCCTTCAGCGTTACTCCATCGGCACCAAGGACTTGCAGCAAGGAAAACCAGCCCTTTCCCTGCCTAGAGCCAGCGGCGGGGGCTGCTCCACAGGCGGTTCAGCTGCCCTCAGCATTCCCTGTTTCAGCTACATTCTGCTTCACGCCACGTTGGGCCTCGCTTATCAAAGCCAAATGCTCCAGGTTTTGGTGTCTAATTCAAACCAGCTTGCAGTTTATGTGCTTTCCCTCAGAAATCTGCTTTAAAAACAACTTGCCCAACTTGGTGTTTTATAAGATGCACTTAAGAAAAAAAGAGTTTAGGAGAAAGGAAATATTTTGGATACATGACAGACGTTTGACTGGATTAAAGCAAGCTGCCCGTTATTGGTGCTTGCCAGAGCCATCCTGGAGAGCTGGGCACCCATTCCCTGCGATGCTTGGCTGATCCCATTCCCTGTGTCCGGGCTGGTCCCTCCTGTGCAGCCAGAGCTCAGGCTGGAGGCACAGAAACATGGATCAACTCCAGTAAGAGCTGGGCTCCCCAGCAGCCTTTGGCTGGACCCCCCAGGATGAGGCAGGGACGGACACGCCAGCGTGCAGGGAGCTGGGGCAGTCAGAGTGATGATCCGGGCACCCTGGCCTCGGGGTCTCTGCCGAGGGATGGCAAAGCTGTGGGGCAGGGGACCCCAGGTCCCACCTGGCTACTGATGCTTGAAGTCACTCCCTGGTCTAACAGCAGAGCTATAAATCCTGAGACAGTGAAAAAACACATGGAGGCTGCTTGGAAGTCCTCTGCCACAGGCAGGAATAAAAAAATGGACAGTATATAATCTGAAGATCTAGTAAAATAAGAAAATTCCCACATTCCAGAAGAGCAGTTATCTCTTTTGCCAGGATAAAGCTATTTCCACATTTAAAGCTCAATTTCCTCATGAAGGAACACTTCAGCCTCAGGAAGGGTTACTGCAGTGAGGCTACAGCCAGGCGAGGAGGACAGATCAATGCAAAAGTGCTGCTAAAATCCAGCACGTTCTCTGTGAGGACAATTTTTCCCAGAGGCAGTGATTGGAAGCCCCATGGAAACCAGATGGGGCCAGCAGGGACTGAAGGACGGGGGAATGCTGCTGCCACGGGCTGTGCCCGACCAGAGAAGGAGCCTTGGTTGATCCTGGTTTTCTGGACAGCCCAGTGGAGCTGCTCTGCCTTTCCTTCAGCCTGCAGCACGGGATGAGCCAGTGGGCACCTGCTTTGTCTGTGCTCGCACAACCTGCCTGCCCTGGCTCCCACAGCACGGCTTGTGCTTGGAAGGGCAGTCTGAGGGCCACGGCTAAAGCGTGGGAGATGCTGACATTGCTCCTGGCCACGGCTCAGTCAGGAAGGGAGAAGTGAGGAACAGGCAGGAGCGATGAACCCAGAGAGAAACTCCCCACTGCACCACCTCTCCCCACACTCAGCCTCGTCACTGGCAGAGTTCTTGAGGAAATGGATTCTCATCCTGTTCACTTTCGGATGTTTCTTCCCCAGTTCAGGACTGGGGTAGGAAGAAAGCTGAAATGTCACAAACTCAGATTGAGAAACATTTACCTCAGGTCAGTGGGAAAGCCTGGGAAGCTGCAGTGCTGACGCTGCTGAAGGAAGGTCAGGAGGAGCCCTGCTGTGGGCAGTGGTGCCCAGCTCCAGCTGCAGAGCTGCTTGTGCACCTCAGAGCCAGAACACTGCTCCCAAAACCCACTTGCTCTATTTTAAAGGCTGTTCTGCTGCATGAGGTGTTTTAAGGAGGTGTGGGGATCTCCCGAGCGATAGCAAGAGGCACTTCGGTGCAGAGAGCAGGACGGCACTGGGGTGCAGGCAGCCCCTCACTGGCAGTCCCTCACAGAGCTCGGCTTTCCCTGCCCACTCCAATGGCCTGGTGAGGGGCAGGATCCCTGGGAAGTGCCCAAAGAGGGAACAGACCACAGAAATCTTGAAGCTGGAAGAGAGGCAAGGGGAGAAGCTTTAGGGAGACATCACAGGTTTAGACAGAAGCAGGTGCTACGATGGTTTGCCCACAACCACACCAAAATTGAATCTACAGATTTAGAATATTAGCAAAGAGCTTTATTACAAAAAATACTGATAGGTTTGGTATTGGTTTGAATAATGGAGAGGGACTTTGGACAAGGGCCTAGAGGGACAGGACAAGGGGGAATGGCTTCATTCAGAAGGTAGGGTCAGATGGGATGCTGGAAATTCTGCCCTGTGAGGGAGGTGAGGCCCTGGCAAAGGTTGCCCAGGGAAATTGTGGCTGCCCCATCCCTGCAAGTGTTCCAGGCCAAGTTGGATGAGACTTGCAGCAACCTGGTCTAGCAGAAGGTGTCCCTGGCCGTGGCAGGGGGTGGGACTGGATAGGCAGCACAGAGAATGCTGTAGACCATTCACTATTCCTGAATGTTACATTCAGGTTTGTAACCCAATGCAGCTTTTACTCTGACAGGGTAAAAGACTGAATTAAGCCATTCCAACCTCACATCATTAAAAGTGATATTTAGAATCTTCTACATTAGCTTTTTTAAACCAGTTAAGAAATGAACCATCATTGTACTCTTGGTTTATGCATTTGCACTTGCTGAAAAATTATTTTCATTTATCTGAACAATGGCCAAGGCAAAGAAGCAATTTGCTACGAGATTCATCCTTTCAGCCTTGCCAAAACCTGAGTCATCTTTTCCTGAGGAGCAGTGGGGCAGCTCTGGCAGCCCCCGCACAGCCCCACAGCTGGGCTGAGGTTCGGTGCTGTGTAAGGCTGGGGTTTAACCCACCTCTGGCCCTGAGCTGCTGAGTCTGAGCATGACCCGTGTCCCATGCACTCACCTGCCTCCCGAGCACCATTTTCTCTGTTACCATGTTTGTGCTGGAACTCTCTGTGGCAGTTCTTAGTAAAGTGGCAAAAATCCAGTGACTCACCTGCAGCACTGGAATGTCACTCCTCTGTTTCATTCTTTAAGCTGGTGTTAGGACAGACAGACAGACAGACACCTGTCAGACCAGCGGGCATCACAAGGGACACAGGAAAAACAAGGAGGCCTGTGACTCCAACTTTCCAGTGCTCTCTGGAGGAGGGCCCCTGCCCAGCCCCTGCACAAAGGGCAGCAAACCAGCTCTGGAACCTCCCGCCTGCTGGCACTGGCATTTCCCCTCAGCCCTCCGCAGCAGAGCCTAGGGCAGGAACAGCCCATTGTTTGCTCTCCCAGGGCACAGCAATGTCAGGAATGTCACACACCCAGCAGCCTGCAGGGGAGGACAGGGCAGGTTTCTGGCATGGACACAGGTACTCAGTCCCCCACCAGCCCCGAGGAGCAGCGCTGCCGGGAGGGCACGAGCTGCCAGCACCAGTCTGTGCCCATCGATGGGGCAGAGGGCAAGGCCAGCAGGTCCCCCTGTGCTGTGACACAGCTGGCAGGGCTCATGTGCACAGGGCTTCACTGCAGAGAGTGGGGAAAAACTGGACATCCCCTTAAACAACTCCACCCTTGTGAGCACTCCAGCATTACAGGATGGGCACCGCACCTGAGCAAACCCTCCCAAGCCATCTCATGACCCAGGCCTAAAGAAAATCAGTGGTCCCACATGTGAGGTATCACACAATTCCCTCACAGCCAGCAGAGACTGAACAGCTGGTCTGAAGGATGCTCCTGCCTGCTCAGGGGACCCAAGTGCCATGGGCTGCCTGCTCAGGAATGCGGCCAGCACTCACCTACTGCCCTTGGCATCTCCTTCAACCTTGGAGCAGCCTTTCCCCATGTGGGATGGAGCAGCCCTTCACCAGAGATGGGAGCAGACAAGAGCTTTTCCTGGGAGTAGTGGAGTAGGGTCCTGGTTATTTTTGTTTGCCTTTCTAAATTATTTTTTAAGTGAACAAAAGGCTGCTTGTACCTCCCTGCAGCTCACTGCTGTAATGCTACAGCCCAACGCCTGGCAGCACTTTTGGGCAGGAATTTTGTACAATGCACAACTGTGTGAGCAGAAAACACAAAAACCACCTCACAGCCATCAGGTCAGCCCCTGCCTAGCTCGAGAAGATGCTAGAAAAAACCTCACAAAGAGCCCCTGAGGCCAGACAGGCAGGAGGTAAGAAAGGCAGAGCTGTTCCTCGCGGAGCAGGAGCACTCCCAGCACAGGAGCACCTCTGCCAGCCTGGGACGGGCCCGGCGGGCGCCTGGGTAAACACCCACTGCACAAAGGCTTCACACAAGGTGCAGGAACACATCTCCTGCTATATACTGCTGTCCTTCTTGCTCTTATTTTTGGAAAACAGGAAGCTCATTGATTTGTTTGCAGAGGTGACCAAAATGGGCCTCGGGAAACAGCTGTCCTGGTTCAACATTTCACGTTCTACACCACAGCCTTCCCGCTGTTCTAAGCGATGCAGATTTCACTTAGTGAGTGCGGGACTGAGACTCAGCAGAAGGGTTTTGGTGCTGAGCTCTCCTTGTGACACTTTGCTGCTGAAACGGGAAGCTCTGACCTCTCTTGCTGACATTCAAAGACCACAATGTGAACCAGCACAAACCAGGAAAACATGAGCCTGTGTGATTTCCGACCCGCTTGCTCTAACTCAGCGAGAGTTCATCCCTGTGTTTGCCGCAGCAGATCCAGCTGACAGGAAGCAGGATCAGTGCAGAGATCCTGCAGCTCCAAGGCAACCTCCAACAGCCAGACAACACTTTACTGAGCAGGGACACTCTGAACTGTTTTCTCCAGCACCAGAAGCAACAGATCTGCTCAAATTAATGTTTCTGGACTGAGGGAATCCAAGGAAAGGCTAGACTAACGCAAACCCAGAAAATGAACTGATACAGTTCCAAAATCCTGTCCATAGGTCACTTCAGTTTGTGAACCATTTGAACTCTGAACTTGGCAAAAAAGCTGTTTGCTGGTTTAGAATCGTGCATCACCTCCTGGTTGTGGGTAGGGAGAGGATCCTTCTGTCCAACAACATGTTCAAAGGGCCTTAAATCACACTCACTGAGTCTGAGCAGACAAGTTCATGCTCATATTCATGTTCATGTTCGGTTCAGAACATGGATTTCCTCCCTGGCTGGAGCCAGTAGCTCAGCATGAACCCTCCACATGCAGCAAGGGCAGGCCCGGGCTGTGCTGCTCTTCCAGGTGACTTGGGAAAGCACAGGGGTAGGACCCAAGCACATCCAAGTCACCAGCACTGCTTGTTCATGTACCTGAAACCATTGATTCTCTCTGCTCTGCAGTAAACAACATGAGGAGGCTTTAACATGCAATGAGAGCCGCACTGTTGTGTGTTGCACATCTTCCAAGGTTTAATAGACACAAAGTGAGTCCGTTGTACTTAAGACACTACAATGATTTCATTCTATTGCATGTCCTGACCCAATTACATTTCTCAGAGTACAGTATTGAATAAAAGTTCGGTAGCTTTAAAATTAACAAGTGTGTGAAATCTGTAAGTAAAATAAGCAGCAGCAATAATCTGGGGAATTTTATCAAGAATAGCTAACTTTAAGTAATAAATACATTCCGAGTTGTGGTTTTTGCTGTTCTCCTAGTTCATTGCTGTCCGACTGGTCAAATTCTCATTCTAAGGTAGGATATCCTTAAGCCTTTCCTGCCTCACACCAGAAGAGCCTCCCAGCTCCACGTCCCGGTGCCTGTCACCTGTCCCGGGTGGCACGTGGAGCACTCTGCCCAGGGCCTCGTCCTCGTGCCGTGCGCACGGCGGCCTCCCGGTTCTCCTGGGAGCACGTCCGGGCGTTACAGACTCGGTGACCCTCTAGGAGAACAGCTGTGCTCGTCTTCTGTTACCTTGAAGAAAGCCAGAGAGGGAGAGGTTACTGTGACGGAGCGGCATGAGCAGCAAGGCTCTGGCTTCCCTCTAAATATAGCCAGGAATTCTCCTGCTCCCAGCTGGCCCAGCAGGCACAACCAGCAGCGGCTGCAGCTTGGGAAGAAAGCTGTCAGGTTAACAAACCCAAAGTAAGAGTGGGAATTTTCCCCAAGACCAACACGATATGAATTTCAGTGATGATAATAAATCTCCAGTCTGGCTTAAAGACCCTGGAGTCCCTGTTCGGGTGGGTTACTGTAGGTTAATCCGCCGCCAGTCCCCACGGAGCGCGCCACGTGAAGAACATCTGCCTCCACTTTCCGAACACAATCTACAAAATAGGATTATTCTCCCCTCGAGAGCAGCCGTACAGAAGCTTTTCTAAGTACCTGCGAGTGCTGAAGCCGCTGACCGTGGCCGCAGTGCCCGGGGAGGCAGGGCAGCCGTCCCCCCGTCCCCTGGCACTGCTGCCCTGCGGGGCCCTGCAGGCTCCCCCTGCCCTGCCCCACAGAAGGGAGCACACCCCTTGGGACAGCCAGTGTCCCCCCCTGGCCTCGCGTGCCACACTGCTGTCACCAGGCCTCACTACAGCCACCAGTCCCCTGGGCTCAGGGCTGATGGCCTGGGAAAGGTGCAGCTCCTGGAGAACGACATGCAAAACCTAGGGAAGCCCTCACCTGTACCCCTGCGTGCAGGAGGGACTTACACTGGCCCTGTAAGCCGGGTTACAGTCTGGAAACCTTGGGAGAGTTCAAGGGGAGAATCCACTTGCCTTCAAGTGAAGAAACCAGAAGACACGTGGAACAACTCTGTGCTACAGAACCAAGTGAGAGAATGGCACGGAGACCTCCATCCACAGACCAGCTGCAGGAGCATCACTGCACCTCGCTTCCAGTGCAGCCCAAGAATATGACCAGCCCTAAGTCTGAGCCACACCAACCACATCAACTCCAGCTGAGCTGGAAGTGCAGGAGACACCAACTCGGATCCGTGTTCCTGACACACAGCATTAACACTACAGAAGAGCAGATCAAAAACCTTCAAACCACCCCCAGCTGAGGTTTGTGACTTACAGAGCACAATGAACCAAGAACACCAAACACAGGAAGAGGATCACATCTCCAAAGCTGCTGACACGGCAGCAGCACTGCTTCTGCAGACAGGGGACCCAAAGTGACACTAATTCAGTCAGACTCAGCATCCAGAATGATCCTCAGCATTGCCCACACAATGGAGAATGCAAAGAGCTGATTCAATACACCAGGAGCATCTGTCCCAAAAGCTGTATTCCAGAGAAGGGCTGCAATCAGGTTTCATACACTCCTTCAGTATTTAGCAGAAGCTGGGAGGTCTCAGCCCAGGGCTCTATTACCTACAGCCAACAGAGTATAAATTCATACCTAATCTTGCAGGAGAATCTATTTGTCTCCTGATAAACAGAGACTTTCAAGAGCACACAACAAACTCACTTGCAGGTTTGTCACCTTACACCTAGGAAAGCCCTCCTGAGGCCCAGGGACTTGGAACAATATCCCTCAAGTGGCTTTGAAGCACTGACCCTTCAGGACAGATTACAGAGTGAGGAGATCTTGTCTAAACAGGAAAAAATGCATTTCCTGGCTGAGGAGGTAACAGCAAGCCCTCGGGTGGTTGGATTCTTTGGGATTTCTCACTGGGAGGAAGAAAGAACCACACCAGAAGTACGATGCCAAACAGGTCCTGGGGAAGGGTCCTGCCACTGCCGGGGCAGATGGGGCTCCTCCGTGGGGACAGGGACTGGGGCCAAAGCTCAGCTGCTCCAGGAGCTACCTGAGGGCAAATACCAGGGGTTCTGTCCTGCGGGAGGAGAAAGCTGGGGCCACCAGCAACAGAGCAAGCTGCTTTAAAACAGCTGGATGCTCCTTGGCTTGGAACACGGGAACCTCAGCATCCTGCTCGGCCCCTGTGCCTGGGTGAGAGCAGAGGTCTGCAGGGGGCTCGAGGGGCACGGCCACCCCACGAGAGAGCTCTGCTGTCTCTGCAGGCGCAGGAGTTTTCATGTGGCCAAGAGGAGCTGCAGAGTGACAGCCCCTTGTACACTCTCACTTCACCCCTGGAAAACTTCAGAAATTTATGTCCAAAAACCCACTTCCAGCATGGAGCAGTAGCTGAAGCCCCACGTTCCAGGCATTGCTGCTGCCTCAGTCCACGTGTGAGTAGCTAAAACAACACATGGAGGCTGACTCAGGACAGCCTGGGTGCTAAGCTGGGTGTACAAAGGAGAGCCAAGGCAGCTCTTTTCAAGACAAGTGCTTGTTCATAATTAAAAAAATGAAGTTTTGGATCAAATAAAGCCATTCATAAATCCAGATTTAACAACAGCAGCGGAGTGCAGAAGACAATTTATCTTTGGAGGTTGCTGCACCCCAAGTGTGCCCAAGCAGCTTATTTTGAGGATTATTTTCTCATCATGAAGCAATTAACAGCAGGCTGTAAATGAGCATCACCGAATCAGTCTTCCTCCAGCCATCTCTCCTTGGGGGAAGTGCAGAGGCCACTGCTAGCAGCTTCCTTCCCATGCCTTCCTCTTGCAGGAGGACAGACGGGGGGCAGCTGGGATCCCCATCTCTGGCCCACTGGAGGGGGTTTTGGAACTGCCTCCAGCCCTCAAGGCACCGGAATCCAGCTGACTTGAGCAGGCTGGCAGCTACGTTCTCCAACACTGCTGTTCTCAAACTCCATCATACAAGCATCCCTGTGACAAATCCTGCACTGAGGGTTTCTGCCTTTGGAAAGGACTGTTTTCCACATGAATAAATGGCTCAGGTTATTGGCTTGCATAAAAACAGAGCAAGTCATCACTCACAAGGGAAGTCAAACTAGTAATTTGCTACAATTCATTTCTTCAGCTGCAGAGAGCACACAGGAAATATTCTTTATAAAGAAACCCAGGCTGGCTGATCCTGCACCAGCATGGACTAATGCAGATGAAACAGGAACTGGTACGTCAGTGAAGGCATTCGCTCCTTTAGAAAATCATCAGCTTAATGAGAAGAGCCTTCATTAAAACCTGCCCGGCTCCTCCCTGCCAAGACACGCAGGCAGTGACCAGGCCATGAGGACACGGCTCATGCAGGGCAGCAGCAGGCTGCTGTGGGAACGGCTCTGGCACCAGTGACCCTCCACTCAGGTGAGGCCATGGTCACCTGCACGGGCACCTTCACCTCACCCCGCAGCCACAGGGAGGGGACACTTCTGCTGCCCAGGGGCACCCGGGGCGGGCAGGAGACACAGCCACAGCCCTCACACACCACAGGGACACTGTCACCCAGGCACGTGGCAGGGTCCTGCTGCTCCTGCTCTGCCACACAGAGCACCAGGAGAAGCAGGAGAGCCCTCGCAGCTGAGCGGAGAGCTGCAGACCTGGGGCACAGGGCTGCAGATACGAAGAGCAGGAGCCCTCCAGGAGCCGAGGTATTAAGCCTCATCTGTGTCCTTGCCGCCGGACACCAGAAGCCTATTTCAGCTGCACGTAATCTCAGGATGTGCAGAGTTCATTATCTGGTTAATGCAGAGCCCATGTGCTCTGTACAGGTAGAGACAGCACACAAAACAGCTGCAGCAAGCAGATTTAAATAAAATAAACCAGGCCCCATGTGGTGGTATAACCCCATCCAGCAGCCAAGAACCTCGCAGCCGCTTGCTCCCTCCCCCACCAGCAGGACCGGGGAGAGGGCTGGAAGGACAAAAGCTGGAGAACTCATGAGCTGAGACAGACAACTTACTAGGGAAAGCAAAAGCTGAGCACACAAGCAAAGCAAAACAAGAAATTAAATCCCTGCTTCCATGGGCAGGCAAGTGTTCAGCCACCTCCAGGAGAACAGGGCCCTATCACATCTAACTGTGATTGGGAAAACAAATGGCATCACTCCAGACGTCCCCCCTTCCTCCTTCTTCCCCCCACTTTATATACTGAGTATGATGTCATAAGGACTGGAATACCCCCTGGGCCAGTTGGGGTCACCTGTCCTGGCTTGTCCCCTCCCAACCTCCCACACACCCCCAGCTCCCTCCCCAGCACGGCTGTACAAGGAGCAGGAAAGGCCTTGGCTCTGTGCGAGCCCTGTTCAGCAAGAACAAAAACATCTTTATTTTATCAACCCTGTGTTCAGCACAAATCCAAACCACAGCCCCAAACCAGTCGCTGTGAAGAAAGTTAATTCTAAGAAAGTTAATTCTACCCCAGCTCGTGCTCATCTCGCCTGCAGGGTACAGGCGAGCAGCTCCCCAAGTCTTCTACAGCCAGGAGCAGAGCTTGGCACAGCCCACACACTCCTGCTCACCTCCATCCCAGCACCACTGATGGCAGCTTATGGATAAAACAGAACACATCAAGGCTGAAAAACAACGGCCTGTGTGTTTTGCAACGTTAAGAGTCTTCACATCAATTTTTGGGATCAAAGTCTTACCTTTCACACCTGAACATGAAAATGAGAAATACTCAAATGTTCAACATCAGGCTGGATGGGGCTTGGAGCAGCCTGGGATAGTGGAAGGTGTCCCTGGCCATGGCAGGGGGGTGGAACAAAATGATCTTTAAGGTCCCTTCCAACCCAAACCCTTCTGTGATTCTACAATTTGTGTCACCCCGTTGTGTCAGCCGGCCCCACGAGCCAAGCAGCTGCACGTGCCATTAGCAAAGCACGGCTGCTATGTGACAATCCTCTTTGTTCCTCACCTGCAGAGCACAGGCACCCTTCCCTACACAGAGCGACCGCCAAGCTTCCCAAAACCCCCTATTCCTTTTGGGCCCAAAGTAGCCTTTCTGTCAGTGCACCTTGGAGGTGCTCAGTAGTGTTCAAATACCTGCTCAGCACCACGGAGGCAGGACGAGCTTCGAGCCCTGCCTGGGAGGCCAGAGAACTCCCTTGGGTGCCTCTCAGCTCCCACCCTGCTGCTCTCCATGCTTGCTGGGAAAAGGGGAATTGTAGCTGCAATTTAGACACCTCCACCTCCTGAGTTCAAAAACCAACCAAATAAATAAACGCAATTCAGCAAAGCATATAGAAATTTTGGTTTTACTTTATTTGTAAAAGTTTGCAGAGAAACCACTTTCCAGGTTCTTCGTCCACACATCTCTCCCATTTCCTGCCCCGAGACCCGGGCGCAGCCCCTGATCCTGTGTGGATCCTACAGGCACTGGGTGCACTGTGGGGTGGTGACACTGCTGGTGACACCCACCTGCCCTGCCCACTGTGGGCACCCTCAGCCAGCACAACCAGCAGAGGCCTGAAGCTCCAGCTGGAGCTCGGAGACCCTCAACCCCGGGAGCAGCTCCCCGTGCTCCCAAGGGAGCTGCTGAGCCCTCGGGTGGATACAATCTCCTCCAGCAGCTGAAGTTACAGCTCCTGAAAGCCGATCGCATTCCTGGGCACGGGCACGGCGCAGGTGCAGTTAGAAATAGCACAATGTATGGCCTGGTGGCATTTCCACAGAATCCGCCCGGGAGCAGAGCGGACGGAGAGGGGCCACGGCCGGCACAGGGAGCGGCAGCACGGAGCTGGGCGTCTCCAAAGGCAGGCCCTGGGCACAACGGGCAAGTGCTTTCGGGAACGGCAGGATCAGCGGCATGTCACCCAACGTGCAGCTCCAGCCATCAGCGCCGGGCTCACAAAAATGCAGCACAGTCTATTTTGGACTTGTTCTCCCACCTTGTATTAGCATGCAGAGACGCTGACTCTAAGCTGTTTGCAGGAAGACTGCGAAACTGTAATTAAGCCGGATGCCTGGTTTTAGTGGACTGAAGCATCTAGAAAGCAGGCCAAGAAAAATGTTAAGCATTCATCCTCTGCACTGAAATATTCCATGTGACCAGGCAGGTGTGTTAAAAAATACAGCTAGCACACCAATCATCCCCATCACTTTATATCAAGATACAATATTTTTGCGCCACTGGTAGAGCAGAAGAGAGGAGGTAAAAGAAAAAGAGGAGTGATTTATGCTGCTTCACAAGCTGCTGGCAGCAGCACTGGCTGCATGGACACACAGAGCCCTGAACACCTTTGAAGGTGAAGTCACAACGTGATGTTCCAGGTTTTATATTGGTGGTTTCTATAGACAGTGAGCACGCAGCCAGCTCTGAGTTTGCTGCACACAGTAGCAGTGTGATGGATGGCTTGATGTACTGACACTGAGGGTCTATTAAGCTCATAGCAGTTAAAATGAAAGCCTTCAGCATTTGCAAGTTTAATGGTTCCACAGTCACAGCGTGGGGACAGGGGAGAGAGAGGAAGAATAAAGGATTTTCCAGACTGAAAAAGCAAAGGAATATACATCTTGTAAACTTGTTTCATGCAGAGATGTAGATGAAAACCTCCCAGCAGTTTTTACTAGAGGTTTTACTGCATGTCTGTGTGCAGGGAAGGAGCATCTGCCATGAGGAGCTGCTCAGGAGGATCACTGAGCAGCAGACCCAGCCCAGCCACGGGACACCCTCCCCACACAGCAGGGTTGGAGCAACACGTGCTCCTTGGAAAGCCCCTGATCCCACCACACGATGCATTCCTGGTGCAGGGAAGGGTGGCCTTTGAAACACAGGTCTCCCTCCCTCCCTCCCGTGCCCCAGCCCAAGGCACAGCTGGAGCTGTGGCTGCAGCCACTGCTCATTCCCAATAAAACGCGTGTGACACAGGCCAAGGGTCCTCGCTCCCCCTTCCCGGCCCTCAGGTGGGGTTTCCTTAAGGGAAAGGCAAACACCTGTCACCCCAAGCCAGGGGCAACTGCTTTCCTTGTGCCTTGAGCTGGCTCCTCGGTGTCACACACCAGGGAAGCTCCAGAGCAGCACCAGAAGACGCTGAGTGGACATCTCTCCTGGCACTATGCTAAACCAAGCCTTACAAGTTTGAGTTCTACAGGCTGCTACTCTGCCTGTTGTTTTTCCAGAAACTTGTTTTACTTAATTAAAACCCTGTCATTACCTGACTAGTACTTTCTTTGCAAAGAAAGCCCAAGGACAAAGCAGTAACAACAAGAAGTGATCCTACCAGCTTTTCCAACTCTAACCAAGTTTAAAAAAAAAAAAAAATCCAGATTTTTCAGTTTTATGCATCCACAAATGACCTGCAGTATTTGTATATTTTTCCAGCAACTACCCTCTGCAGAACACATCACATGCCAGAAGACAGAAAGTTTCACAATAGAAAGTGTCACCAGTCACAAACTTCTGCTGCACCCAGGATTAGCACGAGTGGTGGCAGTGTTGAAGTCACCTCGTGGACTCCTCCTGATGACAAAACCCTTCGTGCCACTGCCGGTGAAGCCCCAGCATGCTGGATTTTATAGCGTTCCCATGCAATATTACCAGGTTACCCAGAGCAGCTGTGGCTGCCCCTGGATCCCTGGCAGTGCCCAAGGCCAGGCTGGATGGGCTTGGAGCCATCTGGGATAGTGGGAGGTATCCCTGCCCATGGCAGGGATGGAATAGGATGGACTTCAGGGTCCTTCCAGCCCGAACCCTTTCATGTCATCCTTCAGGAAGGGACAGTCAACAAGCAACTGAAAGAAACATTTCAGTTTTACCTTATGGAAAATCAAGAAAAGCAACAAAATTCAATCCTCCTGCATGGAGAGAATTAGGTACAGACAATTCTCTGAAATAATGAGCAGTTTTATAAGTGATGTACCAAAACTCCAGACATGCTGGTCTAATTGGGAATCTAGGTAAATGTGACATGTGGAACACAGGAAGTTGTGTAGGTCTGCTTTTCTAATTTTGCAGTTCTTTATCCAACTGTCACGTTGTCTTCAGCATGGCAGACTGTGCTGTCAGCTCAGCTCAGACATGTAAGGCAGGAAATCACCTGTGGAAAGCCAGCTGAAGGAGGCCAACGAAACAGTGATATCTCATAAATGTATATGCTCATATACACACGCAGCGGTTTGGCTGGAGAGCACAGAGGGAAGGAAAAGTTTGATCTAATCCAGGCCATCCCATCATTTCTTATCCACATGTTCTCCAGATGTTGTTCTTTCCCCCCGTTCACAGACCTGCTCTGTACCTGCAGCTCAGATCCCACCGTGTCTCTGGAGCAAGGGCTGCTTCTCCTCGAGGCCCTGCCCTGCAGCCTGTCCCCCCATCCTGGCCAGGTCCTACTGGTGCCTCAGCCAGCATTCTCTGCGGGCTGACGTGTGCTGGGCAAGCATCCTCCCGTTCTGACTTCCAGCTCTGGGCTTGGGACTCCTCTTGGCCACAGCTTTCCCACCCCCTCGGGCTGACGGGCACTGTCTGATCTGAAGCATCAGGCGATTCTTTGAGCTGTCCCTTCTCCTGCAGCTGGGCCACGCCAGCCCACCCAGCACCCACGAGGGCAAGGACAGATGTCATGAATGATGATGACTTTTTGGGACCCTTTGTCCCAAACGGCTCACACACACAGTGAAGACAGCTCAGAGGATGAAGTTTGCTGCTCCTTTAACCAGAGCGCTGTCCAGACAGGAGCCATGGATTGGCCAGGACTCTTCCACTGGCAAGGACAGTACATTCTGGGCAGCAGGTTTATTTATACTCCTGATCAAGCTAATAGGAATTTGGGTCCAATCCAAACACTCTTGATATAATAAAGTCTTTAGCCAGAGTTAAGCAGCAGTTCTACAGGCAAGATCAAGAAGGAAGCTGCAGTGTTGCTGCTGCAGTTGTCCAGACACCCCGCGTACGCAGCATGAATATGTCATGCTCTGGTTATTTACTCCAGCCAGGCTTGCTGGGATGGAGTCACAGCCCAAGCAAAGCAAGTCCTTCATCACACTCAAGCAAGGGGTGCAGTCCCATGACAGAGGGTATGAAAAAAATCCCATTTTCCCATCAGGATTACATGAGCACTGACCATCCCAGTCCCACTGCATTATGACAGTGCAGATAAAGAGGGGAGTCTACAGGAGCAGCACTGGCTGGCTCACAGAGAGTCCTTCAAGCATGAAACAGAGCAGAGCATTCAGGGGACAGCATAACAAACCACGCTGCATAAAGCCTGGCCTTTGACACAAGGCTCTTCCTAGTGTTACTCCTGGTTTTTGACAAAAAATTAATCCCTCCCCTTGTCTAATACCATCACAGATGAGGTCTTGTCCGGGCAGTGATGACTGAAAGGTTATGAAATGATTCCAGGTTTTATCCAAGTCACTGGATTTTCCCATGGACTTCTATTCCCAATCATGCCTCATCCTGTATTTTTAGGTACCAAATTTTCATCCCAGGCAGATTGTTTGATGAGAAAGGGAAACCCATCCCCATCCATTACAAAGAATCAGCTCTCACATTTCTATTCCCACCTAATGTCCTCTCACAGAGGTGAAGCCCAAAGGAATTTAATTTGATCCAGGCCATTCCCCAGAGAAACTGGAAATTTAGGTATAAATCAAACCTCAAGTACTGTGAAAGATATTGAAATACTGTTCCCCAAAGACAGCTTTCGGTACAATCATTTTGAGGAGCCATAAAGGGCCTTCGTAAGAAATCCGAACCAGGGGGATGAGAGGGAGGGGAGCAAAGGGCCCCCACAGGCCCTGAACTGTCACAGGTAACTGCTGGGCACCAGCACATACGTACGATAAACGTCATCTTAATGCCAGTGGAAGTTTAGTTCTTTGACCCAAGGAAACTGAAAGCCTTGGAGCTGCTAGTCTTCCAGGCACACAGCTACAGGCTTATCAGCTCTTTGAACGGGTGATGCTGCTTCCTCACGGCGTCCTGCCTGGCCTGCACTTCCCGCTGGGAATAGGGGCTCCAATTACCACAGTCCCCAAAAGAGTTCGGAATTAAAGCTTCTCACCACCTCTGAAATTACCCCCACCAACTAACAGCCAAACATTTAAGTTTCACAATTGTCAATCTCAGATTTAATGGAAAAACAAATGCAAACGAATAGTGGAATACAGATTAAAAAAGCACCAGGAGGCTTTTCATGGGAAACATTAGTCTAGCAATCACTCACCTGATACTGGAGGCAAAGTTATGTCTCAAACTGTGTTAAGAGATCTCGTATTTCTGGAGTCAGGTGCTCGACTGCCTTCGCAGCTTCCGTGATCGCTTTCCGGTACATCCCCTTCTTCTTGCGATTAAATCTCAGTTTGAAAAATTCCGAGAACGGAGAGAGTTTTGAAACAGATAAGAACGAAGTCGTCGGAGAACCAAACCATGACACTTTAGCTTCTCGCCACGAAGGCTCCCCGTTTTCCTTCTGGCTGAGGTTTATGTCAAGAACACGTGCTGGCCACCACGGAAACCCGTGAATTTTACCCCAGACAATATCCCCTACTGAAACAGTCCTTCCATCTTCTGTAACACATTTAGACACACTCTGGGTGTGCAGTCTGACCGTCAGTGGTGGCACAATTTTACGCTCATCTTTTGAAGATGAAGAGACGGAGGCATCATCACCAGGCAAAAAGTCACACAGTTCTGGTGATGTCACTTCTGAACTAGAAGACTTGGATTCATCTAGACTGTCATTGCTACACACCGATAAACTAGAAGAATCTGCTTTTCTTTTACGGTAATTCATGAGGAAAGCCAAGTTATCATGCCCATCTTTACCCTGCGGAAACCTTTTAAAGTCATCATCTTCACCTGAACTGCCTGAAGATATCTCAGCCAAACTTCTGTCGGTGGACTCATCATTGTAAAACGCTCCAGGATTGGACTCCCTGCTGTTCTGGAGGACATTGATTTCGTCAATCAGTTCTGCCTTATAAATTGAAACACTCTGACCATCGTTGATGCGATGGGGCTTCAGCCGAATCTTTGGGGGTGGGACATCCACACTGGAATGCACTGGCCGCGTGAGCTTCAGTTTTGGAATGGAAGCAAGCTGGCTGCCTGCTGACTTGTCCATTAAACATTTGGTTTGTCGACACCGTTCAGAGTCCCTGGTCTCCTCTTGGTCCCCGGCTCCGTTCTGCAACACTCGCTCTGGACAGAACGGTTTGACCGAGCCATGAACCCGGGAAGGGATTTTCACCACTTCACCTTTCCCTTGTGGAGTACTGTAGGATATTTTTATAACTGGCGTTCGATGCACCAGTTCCCCAGAAAACTTGTCATCCTCCCTCTTCTCTCTTTTGTTCCTTTTCTCCACGTAGTCAGAGTCGCTGTGCTTTTTCTGCTCCTTGTCCTGAATGCTCAGCTTCCTCCTGGTTTTGGCGTTCTGCCGCGGCGCGTTGGCATCCTCGGGGTTCAGCGTGTTCTTGCACTTCTCGCAGAGCACCTGCCTGGGCCGCAGCCTGATGGTGCTCATGATGAGCCTGCCCGGGTCCCTGTTGCGCGACAAACGCCTCCTCGTCCTCTTTATAGTCCGTGGCGGCGGCTGCGGGACCCACTGGTTGTAGGTGTGCCGCAGCCACAGGGGCCGGGGGAAGGGGGCTCCCTCGAAGTAGGGCGGGAAGGGCGGCAGGCCGCCCGGCGCCGGCAGCAGCGGCGGCACCGGCTCCTCGNCCGTCGGCAGCTCCGTCAGCGCAGGCGTCAGCGGGGGGGTCCTCGTGCCTGGGCGGGGAGGATGGCAGACAGAACAATCCAGACCTAAATTGGGGCGAGAAGGAGGGGAGGGAAAGAAACAGTCAGGAGCTGTGAAAGGTGCTTCTGGGAACCCAAAAGATCCCGACCTCCCACAGCTTCAGTACTAAGAACTCAACACTTTCTCTCAACTTTTAAGACCAGGCAGCCAATTCTGCCACTGAAATAAATAACAGCAGTGCAGAAATTCAGCAAGGTGTCCTACTCTTCTCCCAGGAGAGGCACAGGGATCAAAACCTCTATTTCTATGAACTCTTTGCACAACGTTTTGCTCTAAGAAGTTGTAAGTTTTATCCCACAAAGCAGTTTACTGCATCAGCAGGCTGGCAAGGCCGGAGGAGGGCTGTGATATGGATTAGCCTAGGGAGCTGTGAAACTGCCCTTCTTCTCACTGGAGATGCATGGCTGATTTTCCAGTTTTTCATTCTAAACCTGAACACCCTGACTTGGGTGGATAACCTGCACGGGTTCCCTAAGACACAGCTCTACTCCTCTTCCCCAGTCTCTCCATATTCAGCTGTATCTGTTAACATAAGGAACCCACTGCTCCTTCAGAACAGCAAGGTTAACAACGATGATATTCTGTCCTTCGATGCCAAGTCTCATTGCAGGCCACCAACGTCCAAATACAGTATCTTGCCTGGATACTGGCAACAGCAAATCCTCTGAAATGCTGAAACTCACAACTGCAATTCATGTCTCCAAAATTTATGAATTTATGCCCTTGGCCTGGCATTAGAAACATTACGCTAACACAGCACTGGGAAAGATTCTGCCCTGAAGCACCGCCTCTGACTGGGCAATGCTCGCTGCCTTGGCTTTCCAGAGACACTTCTGCAGAAAACACACCATCAGTGAAGTGTGTGGGCTTTTTTAATCATAACAAAATGCTGTATAGGAGAGCCACGAAGAAGACACAAAGGAATGGAGAACAGGTACAGACCAAATACCATTGGGTTTTGGATGCTACACTCCCATTCCCCTCCTTGCCAGCCATTGCCTTCTTCCCATACTCCAGGAAGGAAGGACCCTTCCGGAGGCAAGGGAGGAGTTTCTTGGTGGTGTCACAGAGAGGCACGCTTTGGTAAGCATCAGCAGAAGGGCACTGAAGAGGAGCTGAAGGCATCCACTCGGTGCCACACCTCTCACCAAGAGCAGCACAAAGCCACTGCCGTGGGTTTCCCAAAAGAGAGGAGTCTCCAAATCCTTCCCCACTGCTGAAAAAGTGCAACAACCTGCTGTTAAACAACAGTTTAACTGGGAAAGGATTAAGCTGTTGAAATCACGTAATTTGGAACAAAATATTTTTGTTCTAAGAGGCTTTTTTTAAACAGAGACAACCAAGAATGTAGGTGTCTTTAAATGACAACCCAGAAAGCCAGTACAGTTTGTACAGCCAGACAGAGATGTCGGCACCATTCACAATCCAAAGCGGGGCCATTTCTGAATGAAACGATGGCTACAAATTATGGTTATTTTATGCAGTGAGACTGCATGACTCGGTCACAACAGAAAACTGCTCCTCATGTGGACACAAGCCCACTCCCCCTGCTCGTGCAGGGCCCCTGCCCACTCCCAGAGCCTGGCTCTGAGTGGGCAGGTCACTGAACCCTCCTGAGGAGCTCCTCGCCTGGCAGAACTGGAGCACCCAAAGGTTCACTCACAGGATGGTTTGTGCCTGTAGCATGAATGTACCAGCACCCTGTAACCCCACTGGGCTGGACATGGCCTCTGTGCCATGGAATGTGCCACAGACCCCAGGTCACGGCCCTCCCCAGCTGCCACCCTGCGCCAGGCACCAGTTCAGCAGGGAGGCCTGTTAGAAAGGTGGGGACAAACTTCTCAGTAGGGCCTGTTGGGATAGGACAAGGGATGATGGCTTCCCACTGCCAGAGGGCAGGGATGGGTGGGATATTGGGAAGGAATTGTTCCCTGGGAGGGTGGGCAGGCCCTGGCACAGGGTGCCCAGAGAAGCTGTGGCTGCCCCTGGATCCCTGGCAGTGCCCAAGGCCAGGCTGGACACTGGGGCTGGGAGCAGCCTGGGACAGTGGAAGGGGTCCCTGCCCATGGCAGGGGGGGAATGGGATGAGCTTTAAGGTCCCTTGCAATCCAAGCCGTTCTGGGATTCTGTGATTAAAGCAGCAGGAAATGCTGCTGATGGGATTTCACCCTGCTCGTAATCCCCCTTTCTGGGGCAGCTGCAGCCAACTGGACTTGGTTACCTCAATCCAGTCTGTGCTTGGTACAGGAGATGCCATCCTCCTTTATTTATACCCTTGCATAATTAAAACCCAACTCTTAAAGTAAGTTCAATTGCAGCAAAACTACCAAATCTTGTTATCAGAAACACTGTAACTGCAGTCCAAATGCATTTAAATCTCTAGCTGAGCATGTACACTATGGAGCTCAGTTTGAGCAGAGCCAATTTATCGGAAGCAAATAACTGCCAGTCACTGGGCAGGCCCTGGTGCTGCTGCATCATCCAGGCTGGGGCAGGAAGGGACACGCGTAACAAAGACATGAGCACTTTTCTCTGCAGATAATTCCCCAGCGGCTGGGAGGTCAGGCATGAGTGTTCCCTACATCCCCCCATTCCTAAAGGTGCAGGGGGCAGGCAGGGGACACGCAGGGGGCACGCAGGCAGTCCTGCTGCCCATGGGCTGAGCCCCTGCAAACCCGGGCAGGCGGCTCGGGGTTCAAACCCGCACCTGCCTTTGTGGTAAAACGACAGGTGTCCACCTGGGACCGGGATGGACAGGGGTGCCCTGGGTGCCCAGGGTGGCAGGCTTCCTCCTGCTCAGCTCCCCACGGCACTCGCTACACCTCAGGAGAAATAATCACGGAATTACAGAATGTCTGTGTTGGAAGGGACCTTAAAAGTCATCCAGTTCCAGTTCTCCTGCCCTGGGCTGGGATGTCATTCATTAGACAAGTTGCTCCAAGCCCTGTCCAAGCTGACCTTGAACACCTTCAAGGATGGGGCAGCCACAGCTAAGTAAAACAGATTAATCTACTGTGATGCTGAAACCACTTTAAACCACGAAAGAAAGCTGAAGAACAACCACACAGGCCCCCCCTCTCCTTTGGGGTAATCTCCTGTTTCTACGCAGGTACAACAATCTGCTCTGGTGCCTCCTGTCCTGCCAGTCCCACCCCACTGCCCAGGGGCAGAGCATGGGTGACCCCTGCACAGGGACAAGCTGGGGGCACACAGCTCCACCAGCCAGGCAGCAGCAGGAGAGGAAACAGCTCTGCCACATATCCATTTCTGGCACTCCAAGTTCAGCACCAAGTGGATAAATTCCTGCTGCCTTCGGGACACATCCTGACCTTCACCTTCCAGTCACTGCTGGCCGACTCCTGTGTTCTGCCGTAGGGTGAACAAGATCTCTCCTCCCCTGCAGAGCCCAGACCTGGGATGGCTGCAGTGCCTGCTCCAAGTCCCCAGGGTCCACCAGGAGCCAGGCACACACAGAGTCCCCTCCAGACAGCCACGAGCAGAGGCCGTGGCTCTCACCTTGTGCTGGCCACACGTCTGAGCCCCACCGTGGTCAGCACAGGCCAGCCAGCGCTCGGCACCACCATGGGCCAGAGGACGGCCACAGAACAAGCAGCGACCCCCGGGCACAGCCCCAGTGCTCAGAGGGCACCCACTGCCCTCCCACCCAGCACACATTGCCGTCACCACCGACACGGCTGGGGCAGCACCGTGCTGCAGAGCTGCCTTACAGCCTGGGAAAAACACCCAGCTGGCTGTTTCTTGGACCTGCTGGGGGCAGAGGGAGGAAGAAAGAAGAAGAAAAATAATGGAGAAAGGTTAGGGCGAAAAAAAACAGGTAAAAGAAGTGTCACTGCAGAGGAAGACAACTGAAATGTGAGAAGGCAGAAACAGCTGGTTTAGGGGGCTCGAAGGACACCAACTGCTCGGGCTGGGACCAGACTCCAGGGTGGGTTTATGGACTATGCGCAGCGTTAGGTGCCTGAATGTTTTTGAAAATCTGGCTCCGATTTTCCGGGATAGCCATGTGAAACTAAAAAAAAGACGAAAATGAAGCTCCGAAGTCCTGCCGCACACATCTCGTAGGAAGGAAGGCTCAGAGAGGTGAGGCTGCTGTGCTCCCACGCAGCAGTGATCTGGCACGTCCCTCACCCGGCGCACAGCACCAAAGCGGCTCCTCACGGGAGCACAGCCCAGCACCGCGCCGGCCGCAGCCCCGCACGGCCGGACTGCCCCGCACGGCCGGACTGCCCCGCGGGGAG
>VZTG01002430.1:174296-184397 GCA_013397845.1 Melanocharis versteri
CCCCCAGTGCCCCCAGTGCCCCCCGTGCCCCCGTTCCCCGGGCCGGCTTTCCTGCCGGGAACGCCAGAGGCCAGCATTGCTTTGCGCTGGAGCGCAGCGGGAGCGCAGCGGGCCGATCGCAGCCGCGCTGCGGGAGAGGCTCCGCTCTGCGAGCGCAGGAAAAGCGCTGCCTCCGCCGCCGCGGCCCCGGGGCTGCTCACGGACAGCACTGGCTGAATGGGGCCGCTGAAACGCGGATCAAAGAGCAGCGCGACGGTGCGGAGACAAAACTTGGAGAAGTAAAGGTACAGAACAGGATTCACAAGATGCAGAATTACAGGCGTTACTCAATTCCCCCAAAAATGTTCGTGAATATTGTGCGGGGAAAAAACCCATTGCTACCATGGCAATTATTGACCAAAAAATAAAATCAATACATCTCCAGTGGGTTTATTCTCTCCTTCACACAAGCAGGGACTTCCCTGTTTCAGAAAGGATTCACCAATTCATTCTCTCCAACAGGGTTTGTATTATTTGCATATTGCAAAATATGACACATAGAACATTCATTAAGTGCTTTCTATGCAAGTGTAAAGGAACATAACATATTTTCTTGTATTTATGTATAATAATTTATCGAATTGCATGTACTGGAAATGAAAGATAAGTTACCTGTAGGATTTTACAGTCCACTGTTATTCAGTATTATACAATTCTGTTGTTTTTCAGTAGAAATAATCTGGATATTCAAGAGTACAATTAACAAAATAGGAATACAAAAGGTAGCAACTGAGAAAATAAAAAAGACTGATAGTGCTTTTAATTCTGAGAAAAAAAATAATCTCAATAATAGAAAATAGAAAAGTTGGTTTGTATTCTATACACTTATGTCAAAACTACCATTCATTCATCAAATGCAGATTTGACAATGATGCACATTAAACTGCTTTTATATTTTTCAGAAAATGGAGAAAAATGGAGTTTTCCAGCGGTTGCATGATCCTTGTTACACACCCCAGAGGCTTGGTCACCTGCACAGGGGAGCTGCCTTGGTGCAGAGCTGTTCTTCCCTGTTCCAGTAAAATCCTGGGCTGCACCTACACGTTCATCAGCAAGAGTCCATGGATATACATCTTTTATTGTTTCTTCTTGCACATCTTTTATTGTTTCTTCTTTCAGCTCCTAAACTCTTGGCTTGTCCCCTTCCTTAGGCCACTCTCCTGCAGACCCACACTGGACCATGGCAGTTCACTCAAGGTCAGCTTCCCAACAGGAATCACTTCTGTGGGATGAAAGGGAGATTGCTGCAGTCCTGTGTACCAGATAAACTACTCGGGCTTTAAGCAAAACAGTGTGTGCAGTGTCAGTCAGTCAGTCAGTCCATGGATATGGGGTTCATTGGTCTATTTTCTTTTAATATGTATTTTATTCTCAGGGATTTTTCACAAAGCAATCTGTGTTCTGGAAGAAACCAGCAAACTACTGATGTACATGAGCACAGCAGTGGCTTCCTTCTGACGGATAATTAATGGATCTCATCATTGATGGATTCACATGGTTAATGGATCTCATCATTTGGCAAGCCCTTCACCTGGATTTTATCCATCCCACCATGTGGAAGCTACTCCAACTTCAATCATTTTTGTTAAGTGCTCAGTGTTTCTGACTCATGCCGAGTTTGAGAGCCCCCTGTCCTCAACACCCAGCAGAAATGAAGTTCTCAGAATTGTGTCCACAGTCCTGCTGAGGGCCCCTGGTTGTCCTGACCATGGACACGGAGGCCAGAGCACAGCCCCACGTTGCCCCCTGAGCCTGTGCTCTGCCAGGGTCACCCAACCCCGTGCAAAGTCCACCACAGCGCCCAGCAAGGTTTAAATGTGTCAAATCCACCGAGTAAACAACAGGGAATTCTGAAACAGAGCACGGCATGACAGCGGAAAATCCCAGCTCCGTGCTGGGATCTCTGCTTTGAAGAAAAAACAGAGTGGAAGCCAAGGCTGACGTAATTAATGTGCATGTAAGGACTGAGTTAGAGCCATATATAATCCCAGCTTCTCTCACTTCATTTGCCTGCAGCATTTATAGCCCGCCAGTGCTGACTGGGGTATAAATAACTATTGCATGAGCTGTGTATGACTGAGTTGAAGACAGAGCTCTATGCATGATGAATAGGAGTTAAAAATATGTTCCATGTACCAGAGGAAGCAAAAAGGCAAAGCAAACAGCTACAATAATCATTAACATACTACAAGGGCCCAGATGCAATCTGTGACTCAAAACAAGAGAGATCTTGTAACATAATCAATTTGAATTTCAAGTCCAGGTTAGATGGGGCTTGGAGCAACCTGGGCTAGTAGGAGGTGTCCCTGCCATGGCTTCAAGGTCCCTTCCAACCCAAACCCTTCTGTCATCCTGTGATTCTAAATACATGACATAATGTCATGTAATGATGACAACCCAGAAATGAAAGCTTTTGCACACGTTGCATTTCACCCCAGCTGGCATCTCAGGTTAAACAAACTTAGCATTATCTCGAATTACACCTTTATAGGTACAGAACTGAACTCATTCAGTGATCTTTCATATTTACCTGCTGCTGATTAATTTGAAGGTACATTTACACTGTGCTCCAAAGCTTGACTAACTCACTGGGACCTGTGTTTGTGTAAGGAATTCTTCAGGTGCCCAAGGAAGTGCCCGGCTCGTCAACAGTTGACCACCCCAGGACCCAGCCACCCTTCCAGGCAGGTCTGTGCCCAGAGCTGCTGCTGCCACAGTCACCTCTGTGACGCCCAGAGATGCTGAGGTTGGGCTCTACCCAAGCAGGGGTTTGGCTCTGTCCGAACTGCAGACTCAGGGGGTTCCCTGGATCCTGGAGCAGAGACACACCAGGATTCCACCCCCCTCCTCTGCTCACACCTGGGAGCAGGAGCATCAATCCCAGGCACGCTCCACCATCCCCTGCACGCAGTGTGCAGCTGCTGCTCCTCACCCAGCTCCCACCCAGCACACACAGATGGCCTCGTGGGAGGGAGCAGAAACTCTCGCCTGTTACACAAGGTTCCCAAACCCCATGTCCATACCCACAGATTCTATATATTAAGACCATGGGAATATTTTTCTTTAAAAATACACTATCTAAACTACCATTAAATGTGATCACAGAACTAAGTTACAGCACTGTTCCAGACCATCATTTATACTTGGTTTGTCATTCTAACTTACTCGGTTTGAGTTAAACAGAACAGAACAGAACACAACTCCTTGTACTTGTGCAGACAAAAATCAGCAGGAACAACACTTGATTTGCTCTTTTGAAGAATAGTAATCAAATCCTGAAAACTTTCAAGATTGTGTATTACTGAAGGGGAGTTAAAACTCAAAATCACTAGCTAGAGTGATTCAAGTGTGCCGTTTGTTTGGAAAGGAAGGCTGTAACAAACAGGAAGGGAGCTTGGGAAAACAACTGGAATAACCCACGTTACCGCACAAGCAACACACACCTGCCAACTCCACTCTGCTCATTTCCAAACCAAACTCATTAAAATGCCAGTATTTACCAAAACCCCTGAAACACTTAACAGAACTCACCCTCTACAGCCGCCTCCTTAGGAGATGAACCTCTCATTTATTTCCATGATTAGCAATGGCCTGTGCTGATTCACAGAATCCTGGAATGGTTTGGGTTGGGAGGGACCCTAAAGCCCCCCCAGTGCCCCCCCTGCCACGGCAGGGACACCTCCCCCTGTCCCAGGCTGCTCCCAGCCCCAGTGTCCAGCCTGGCCTGGGACACTGCCAGGGATCCAGGGGCAGCCACAGCTGCTCTGGGCACCCTGTGCCAGGGCCTGCCCACCCTCCAGGGAACAATTCCTGCCCAATATCCCATCCAGCCCTGCCCTCTGGCAGTGGGAAGCCATTCCCTGTGTCCTGTCCCTCCAGCCCTTGTCCCAGTCCCTCTCCAGCTCTCCTGGAGCCCCTTTAAGTACTGACACATGGACAGTTTTGTGAAATAGGCAACTCTGGAGCTCTAGCTCTATCATTAATACTAGACTTAAAATTATACTAGGACTGGACTTCTAAAACCACAAAATATCGTTTAAAGCACAAAAGTATGTTTTCAGAGGTCTATTTAATATATCACTGGTCTCCTTCCTGGAAAACTCTGCAGATGTTTCCAGATGATGGATTTACACGAATTCTGCTGTGGCTGGAGGTGGGTGTGAGGAACAGTTCCTGCAGTCAGGTCTCCTCTCCCAGCCCACTTCAGTCTGACCTACAGCAGTTCCCATCTCTCCTGAGCCTTGCTGAGGGAGGTATCGGGGTCCGTGTGGAGCTCACAGAATCTGTGCTCTGAAACAGCCTCAGTTCAGCTCTTCTGAGAGAACAGTTTAGCTTGCAAACCACTGAACAGCTTAATTCTCTAACCCTTCACATCAAACTCTCCACAGGTCACATGCAATGCAGCTCTCTTGCAAGTAAAAAAGCCAAGCCAGGAGGGTCACACAGATGGTGTCTGGGTCTGGAACGCCTCGAGATCCCGATAACTTAAAATGTTAAGTAAGCAGGCTTTTACATACTGTGCATGCTAAAATGAATGTCCACTAACATGGAAAAAGTGATTCAGACTTTAGGCACAGGTAAGGCAGATAAAATGTGTCTCCTTAGAAAAAATGCATTGCTTGCTGCCAGGTCATGCTAAAATGTGGCAAAATTTGAAGGCAAATAGTGGTAATTAAGCAACACTACTGCTTAATTTTAAAAGGACAAGAATTAAACCCAAGGTCTTAAAACACAAGGACAATAATCATGTGACATTCAGGGAATGCATGTGGCTGACTTTAATGATACCACACATGGAACTGAGATTTATAAAAAAGTCACCTGTACATCAGTGTTTTGACTTTGTTTCCAGTCTCACGGTATTTTGAGCTGATATTTTTGTATTTTAATATTTCACCACATGGTTTAGCATTTCAAGTGGCTTATTTATACCCCAAATTTTCTGCATTTCCTTGAATGATATCACATTTTAACACCCCTAATTCCAGCCTGATACTAATGGTACCCACAGTAATTAGCCTTCATTACAGGAAAGCTTAAGTATGAGAAGAGGCATTCTGTGGGAATATGCCCAGTATTTCTATTATTAATGGCTTCTGGAAGCCATCAGACCATAAATAATGCATCTTTCCCTCTCTGCTGACAACTTCTTAATTCTACCCTCCTAATGTAAATTTATAACTGCAATACTGGGGGAAAAAAAAGAGAAAGTGTGAGAAACACAATTTGCTCTAAGAACATGAGCTCGAACACCACATGTAAACACAGACAACACTCTGGCTTCTGGTGTGTATATGAACAATATAGAGTAGCTTCTAAAAATTACTTACGGGGTATTTACAGTGTACTAAGTTATTTTTTTAGAAGTAGGCGTGAGCATTAATTGTACATAAATGTGATGGTTATGTCCCTTCACACACGGGCACACAGAAGGCATTTCCTCCATACGTATCAGCCAGTAGTGTGTTTCCATTTTTCCCCAGAGTCTCCTGCTAATTAGCTGTCCTCTTTCATTCCCTAATATCCTAATTTCTCCTATATCCCCTGTAAAATGCCATCTATCTGTACACATTCCTCTGCTGTTGTGATGAAGTGCCTGCCATGCAAATATCCAACAAAACAGCCCAACCTTCTGCTCCTGTTTCTTCTCTGCTGACTCCAAAGAACGGCCTCTGCCAAAAGCTTCATCTTGTGTTTCTCTAACCATATTCCATGGGAGGAATGCCTCTCACACAAACACAACCCCTTCTGCTCCACTCAGGGCTGTGAGATTCGCAGGTTGATACTTTATCTCACCATTGAGGGGTTTCTCTTTCCCTATTTCTCCTGGCTCCCGACCTCCCCTCTGCTGCAAAGCTGGGTGACACTCCTCAGTGAGAAGGCCACAAGAAAACTGTCCCTTGGGTCACACTTTCCTTCAGACAAATTCCAGTGAAGGCACACAAATACATCTCCAGCGCTCCTGAAGGGGCCAGCTCCACACAGAGCAGCCCTCCATTCCCAGAACGCCCCAAGAAGGGATTTCAGTCCCTTTTGTACGACACCTCAGGGTGGAAATCCCAGGGGTCAGTGGCCCGGTTGGAGGCTGTCGATGCAGTCAGGTCCCTGTGGAGCAGGTACATTCAGCAAACCCGTGCAGGTACGTTCAGCAAACCCGTGCTCCTGGGCCAGCCCAGGCTGCAGGGAACCCGCAGGAACCAGCGCTGGGAAAGCTGGGTGAGTGCTCAGGGCCAGAGCAGCTGAGCCAAGAGAGGGGCTGGCATTCGCTGCGTGTCTGATTCCTCTGATAATTACCTCTACTACACAGGCAGACACTGTACCTTAAATGGTTTAGTTGGCCAAGTCCAGTGGTTCTTCACTAATCCAAAACAGACTGTCATGCTTGTAGTGATTGCCTGCATGCTTTTCTTCTTTTTCCTTTTTTTGGCCTTATATTCTCCTGTTGCTTAATAGCTTTGCAAATTTTCTTTTTTCTTTTTCTTTTTATTTTTCTTTTTCTTTTTTCTTTTTCTTTTTTTTTTTATTTTTTAAAATTTTTGACTGTTTCTCTACGCAAATTGTTTGCCCCATTCAAGCTTAGTCAGACAAAATGGACTTTGCCAGCTAACCCAGTGCTACCACCCACTCATAAATTAATGTAATCTTTCGACAAATAATTTTTTATACTGTATTATTTTTCTTCATATGAAGGAAAAGGAACTGAAGTGTTAAGTTGAAGTTTTCCATGTTTTCTTTCAAGTCCATTGTTCTGACTTTCTGCTGCTGCTGAAATCATTGGGTCTGTGTTGCTCCTCAGTCCCAGCATCACCTGGAGCCGTTCTTGCTCAAGGAAACCACGAGCCACCGTTGTCTCATAAGCAGAAACGTGTGCAGCACAGGTCAGCCAGGTAGAGAGAAGGTGACAGGTAGGGTGGCAGTCACCTGTCAGGTCTTTCTCACCGCCTGCTGAGATGGGAACACAGTGCCAAAGATGCACAATCCATTTCAGAAATCAGGTTTCTGCTGATTCTTTATAAACATTCATAAATTAAGTTTCACAGCAGTAAAACAAAAGAAGCAATTTCCCCTTCCTAACTAGATTTTGCCAAATTAAATAATACTTTCCATTATTTTTGATTCGAACAGAAGCAAAAAGGCTGAAATCTGGTAAATCTTTAAGAAAATAAATGTACCAAGACTCTAAGAGAAAGGTAATATCATACTTTGTCCTGACATTTATCTTAGATGGAGATGTGGTTTACAAAGATGTATTTTGGAAGTGCAGCACCAAAAGCCCCGCAGACAGTCTCACTCAAGATGTATTTTTCACATTGTACTGCTGGAGTCACTGTAAATCTCCATTCCCAACTTCACTGTACAGTCCAACCTGCCTCACCTTTGACAGGTTGGCTGCTTAAAATTCTGCCTGTGTCTGTCTGCCTCCCTCATTCCAGTATGAAATAATGTATTTGCCCTTTTTGAATGTTTCTCTAAAACCTCACTTGCAGAAATGACAAATACATTGCTAATGGCACAGCTCTTTGGTTCTAAATTACCAGTAATTAAAGCTGAAAGGAATGTTACAAAACAAATCTTCCAGTGTGATTAGCAGCTCCATTTGACAGCGCTCTGGAAATGTCAACTCCTGCGATATTGACAAGGTACACTTGAAAAGAGAAAGCAAAACCCAGCATGAGGGGAACTGCAGGCCAGGAGCAGCAGACGGAGGCAGCGGCGAGCTCTGGGACTCTGGAGTGCGGAGGAGTTTTTCCAGGCTCTACGATGGGGACAACAGCTGCATCCTTCTGGGCCCATTCTCTTGGGAGAGGGGTCTGAGACCCAGGTGCAGACGGATTCTTCACATCGAGGACAGGGCACGCACACCCTGCTGCCTGCAAAGCTCCACCCCAGCTGCACCAGGAATATACGGTCCTGCTGCTGCCCTGGAATGTGGGTTTGTCCCAGTTACACTGAAATTTAGAGGAAAGTTTCGCTGCACTGCACATGTGCCACATACTGGCTGCAGAACAGGCATTTTATTTCACTGTAATTAAAGCTTATGAAGGAACAACGTGGAATCAGCCTCCAATGTCTCACAGAATCATAGAAGGGCCTGGGATGGAATGAACCTTCAATCCCATCCAGTGCCACCCCTGCCCTGGCAGGGACACCTCCCACTGTCCCAGGCTGCTCCCAGCCCCAGTGTCCAGCCTGGCCTTGGGCACTGCCAGGGATCCAGGGGCAGCCACAGCTGCTCTGGGCACCCTGTGCCAGGGCCTGCCCACCCTCCCAGGGAAGAATTTCTTCCCAATATCTAATCTTAACTCACTCTCTTCCAGTTTGAAGCCATTCCCCCTCGTCCTGTCACTACATGCTTGTGTAAAAAGTCCAGGAGTTTTGAGGAGAGGTCAGGAAAGAGGAATTACCTGGGACCACAAAGCAGTGGAAATATTCCAGGCAGGAAAAACGGCCAAGAAAAACCACATAAAAGAAGAATTTGCCTACGAAGCAAAAATCCAGCCCAGAAGCCCAGAAGTGCCATACATGTAACTATGGTACACAGTAAGAAAAGTGGATAAAATTGAAAATAAATACATGTTCATTGCACAGAATAACTATGCTGCCGTGTAATTCCTGCTGCTGGTTTTGTGAATGAAAATGTCTACAGAGCTTCTACAGGACTGTGTCCCTGTCAGACCAGCGAGCATCCCCCGTGCCCTAACCCATCCCTCTGGCTGCTGCCAGCACGCGTCACTGACAGGAGTGCTCAGCTTTGGGGCTTCAGCAAACTGAATGTGCTCCCACAATCCAAACCCAAAAGCTTGCTAAGCAAGATACAATTACCAGAACACCTTTTCATAAAGCCATGAGTCACAAATTAGAAAATTACTTCAAATAATCATAAATTACAAACGCAGAAATGGAAGAGTTGCGTTATTAACAAGCAGAAATGGCTTTGAAAATGCACCTTGTAAAGGACTATTTGGGAATACAATTAGATTTAAAATAGTTTATTACGAAGAAACAGAATCTATTTTTAAACAGAAATGATCAAAATGAGTCAGAGATGACTTCACTATTGAAAAATGCAATCTCTTTTTATCTTGCAGGAAGCCACTGAGGTTTGAATGCTCTGATCTGAGTGCAGAGGAGGAGCTGCCCAGGCCAGCTCTGGCTGCACTGGCACGCCCGGAGGGCAAACTGGCACTGCACCCTTCAGCATCCCTTACAAATTCAGTCACTTCAGCTTCAAACCACAGCACTTCCTGAGAAGCTTCACTCTAGAATTGTTCCTAAATCACTCACAGTTCTAAAGAACTCTTGGGTAGAAGCAGCCACACAATTCTGCAGTGCCTGGCCTTTCCTGAGGGGGCTGAAGAGTTGATGACTGCACTCTCACCCCCTTTTACAGCAGAGGAGACTGAGGCCTGGGCAGTGAACTTTTCATCTTTGCTATTTAATGACAATTTTACATGAATCAGGTGACCCAGATTTAGGAACGGCCACAGGTGAATAACCAAAGTGATTTGTCACTGTTCAGACTTCTTCGCCCCTTCCAAAGGTGTCACATTCCTTGAACAGGTGACTTTTAACAACAGAAAGTGAAAGTTCAATCCACAAAGGTGAACACTGAGAAAAACAGAACAGAGTTATTCCAGGAACAGGCTGCTCATGTGAAGCAGGAATGGAGTGTCTGATGCCCTGTCCTTCCCCTGCCTGGGCTGCTGGTCATTCCACTCTGGCAGCCGGATGGGCAACGGCGGGGCTGGGGGGCCACCAAGTGCAGCTCCAGCCCGAGGCCACCTCCCTGCTCCCTGATGTGCTTTGATTCCCTGTTCAAAGCTCTCCTCCACACTGTCCTGCTGGGAGACAGACCCTCCGGGACGGAGCCCTGCCCCGGGACAAAGCCCTGCTCAGGACAAAGCCCTGCTCCAGGACAAAGCCCTGCTCAGGACAAAGCCCTGCTCCAGGACAGAGCCCTGCTCAGGACAAAGCCCTGCTCCGGGACGGAGCCCTGCTCAGGACAAAGCCCTGCTCCAGGACAGAGCCCTGCCCCAGGACAAAGCCCTGCCCCAGGACAAA
>VZTG01002430.1:200791-229464 GCA_013397845.1 Melanocharis versteri
TGGGCAGCTCCGGGCAGGCCCCCGGACCCCCTGTCCCTGTCATCTGCATGCCGCAGAACTCAGGGGTTCAGTCCTTGCAGATTGGCAAGCTGTTTGTGTTCTTCTTTTACTTCCTCTGTCCTGATCCCATGGGAGTGAGATGTCCAGCATTCTCCACGGCCCTCAGCAGTAGTTTTTCAGCTTGGGTTTCTTCCCCATAACTTTTTGTTCCAGGGGTTGAGACCTTCAGGGAAACAAGGGCGTGCTGCCAGACAGTCGGAGGTTCGGGGCAACAGGGACATGGAAGGATGGGGAGCAAAGCCTGACCTCCCTTGTCCCGTGTCCTTCACCTCGGTGGGAACCCAAACCCTTCTGGCCAGCTTTGTGACAGGTCTGGGGACATCCTGCTGTGCTGCCGGGAGAGGGACCTGGGAGATGGACCCAGGGATCAGGAGAAGTTTCCCTCTCTCTCCTGAGGTGGTCAGTGCCACAAACCACGTGCTGGTCTTGGGGCAGCCAGCATGGCCTGGCTTTGTCCCCAGGTCCCTGTGGGCCCGGGCTGCCCCTTAGCGTTGTCCCTGCTCCTGCTGCTGCCAGCCATGCTCCTCCTGCCTCGGCTGCTCCTCACGGAACCCGGCTCTGTCACCTCAGCTGGGCAGGGCTTTCCAGCCCTGAGCAGGAAATGTTGCACTTTTATTGGAAATCTATGGACTAATGCCCAGTAAGGCAGTTGTAAAATCCCAAATACTACTTATTTGGGGTCAGACACAGATGTGTAAGTTTCCATGCTCTGCAAACCATTGACTGAAGTATTCCCTGCTCAGACTGAAAGGAGGACTTTTCCCGTAGCCTGACTTTCATGGCTGTGGGTTGGGAGCACAGATGCCTTCCCTGATATTTAAACACAAGGGAAAAAAGCCTTTCTGTATTATCAGAGTGGTAGCTAAGTAAGTAAGCGGGGGGAGGAGGGAGTGGGAATTGCAAGGAGGTGTCAGCAAAGCTGTGTTTAGCATTGTCAGCGGGGCTTTGTTTCTGCTGCCCCCGGATCTGTGATGTTTTGCCTGTGCTTTGCCCGGGGACTTGCTCCCTCCGTGGGCTCTCTGCCCCCGGCCTCCTGGCACAGCCACTGCCCCTCATTCCGGCCAAGGATGGAAAACTTTTCTAGGCATGAAGCTTTGCAGTGTGTCACGTAATGCAGAAATAGGTTAAATCCTGGGAATTCAGCAATTTCAAGTCAGGGAGGTGTGCGGTACCAGGTGCAGTATTGGGGTTACTGACTCTGAACTGGTTAATGACTGTGCTGTCCCTCTCCTGGCCATGGTCTCTTCGCAGTGGTCCTGGCTGAAATCGGAAGAAAAGCCATTCTCGAGGGGCTCATGTGTCTGTGGGAGATCTGAGGAGAGGAGATTGGGGTGAAATGAGCCCTCGGGGCAGCTGAGACTGTTCGCGTGGAGCTGGAGTAACAAAAAATAAACAAACACAACAGCAATTGGAGGGACATTTGATGGATAGGGAGGGACAAGGGCAGTCAAGGAAAAGTCACTGGAAGTACCATTCAAGTGAAATATTAAATCAGATTAATACTTGGTGTATTCTGTGGAGGCCACAGTCCTCATGACTAGCTTGGAATGGGCTTCCTGTGAGTTGGGCATAACATGCAGGAGCACGGGGCTGGGGATCTGCCCACCTTCCTCCCCCTGTCCCCAGTGCTGGCGTGGTGACCTTCCCGGCCGGGCTGGCATTCCCTGATGCCTGGAGCTGTGCTTTCCGGGGTGCAGGTCCCAGGGCATGGAGCTGATGGTGCCAGGTCGCTGGCAGGGACCAGCAGGGGCAGCTGCCGGCCGGGAGAGCGGTGCTGCTGCGGAGGCAGCACGAGGTCACCTCCTGCCCTGCCTGGTGGAACGTCAGCGAGCGGCACTTGAGGAGAAAAACCTCCCCAGAAATGGAAAAAGCTGCTCTCTTTGCAGTTTGGTGCTTTCACCGTCTGAAGCTGGGGTGCTGAAGCGGTGAAACAGCTGGCTGGGTTCTCGGTGTTCGGCAGTACGGGAGGGGGTTGTGGAGCTGGTGTGTGTCCACGGTCCACGCAGGGCTGGGGAGAGCCTGTGTTTCCTTCTAAATATTGCTTTGTTTCCTCTGGGAATGCCTAAAAGGGAGTGTTGCTCACCCGCAGTGGTGTTGTGCCCTGGGTCAGGACTTGGTTTCCACTCGCTGTGGACACCGGTGAGGCTGTGTGAGCGTGGCCCAGCTGGACTCGGGCAGGGGACGTTGCTGACCCGTTGTTCCTGGCAGCCTGGGATGTAAAAGCAGGTTTGCCTCGTCCACTCTTTTCAGCAGAGCTGCTCTCCAATTCCAAGGCACGGTCCCTCAGCAGGCTGAGGAGCCTCTCATGGCTGCAGGGGATGTTAAGGTGCAGTCACCATACCTGACCACACATCCTGTCCCGAGCCACCCCATTCATCATTGCTGACAGCTTCCTGTGCTGGGATGTGCCCACAGGTCCCAGAGGTACCACAGGGAGCCGAGGCAGGCTCCGAGGGCCAGCAGGTGGGGTGTCCCTCTCAGATGTGGAGTGTGCCAGCCCCTGCTCAGGTGTGTGCCAGCCCCTGCTCAGGTGTGTGCCAGCCCCTGCTCAGGTGTGTGCCAACCCGTGCTCAGGTGTGTGCCAGCCCCTGCTCAGGTGTGTGCCAGCCCCTGCTCGGGTGTGTGCCAGCCCCTGCTCAGGTGTGTGCCAACCCCTGCTCAGGTGTGTGCCAACCCGTGCTCAGGTGTGTGCCAGCCCCTGCTCAGGTGTGTGCCAGCCCCTGCTCGGGTGTGTGCCAGCCCGTGCTCAGGTGTGTGCCAGCCCCTGCTCAGGTGTGTGCCAGCCCCTGCTCGAGTGTGTGCCAGCCCGTGCTCAGGTGTGTGCCAGCCCCTGCTCAGGTGTGTGCCAGGGCGGGGATCCGCCTGGCTGGGCCCTGGTTTGGTATTTATCTCCTCAAGTACAGGGTGTCGGGACAGCCTGAGAGTGGCTCAGCTTCTCCTCACGAGAGGAGATAAATGTCAGTGTCCTCTTTCCCTCTCCCACTGTTCTTCAGGAATTAAATTGCTTTCAGTGACAGTTATGGAAAATTAAAAGTGCTTCGGATGTGTGGGAGCAGCCGTCTCTGAGCACTGCCAGGCAATGAGGTGTGACAGTGTGCGAGTGTTGATGTGTTCATTTACATCCCAGGTGGTGTTCAGGGGCTCTCCCAGTACCTGGGAGGGGTGAGGAGATGCAGGCACTGAGTGATGTTCAGAATTACGTGGCTTGCTGGTTTGCCTGTGCCCGTGAATCCTTACAGGCTGATGGTTAGCCCTGCTGTGTAATTAAATTAAATTAAATTGCAATGTAATGTCTTTATAGCTTTGCTGATGTTTCTGAAAGCTGATAAATTTCATTTATTATTCCAGAAAATACCCTTACTTGGTTCTAGTGGCTCCAGCAGAGGGTTGGTGGGCTCCTGAGGCTGATGATGCCTGAGTGACTTTTGGGGTAACCTGCAAAGGGCTGTCCCAACCCAGAGTTACCTTATTGTCCAAGGTTTGCATTTGGTTACAGTGGAGCTGTCCAAAGATACAAGTGATATTTTGTATTTACGTGAGTAATTCAAGCCTTGGAGCACTGGAGAAGGTGCCCAGAGTAGCTCTGAAGCTGTGTGGGGAGGGCAGGAGTGAGGCTGGGGAAGCACTGCAGGTACTGGTGCGTCACTTTGGGTCTCCCATTCCTGCCTGACCTGTCTTTGCTCAGGAAAAAATATTTCTTTCTCCTTTTCTTGATTTCTCCTGACCATAACAAACCTCCTACCCTCCAACAAACAGAGAAACAACCCAAATGAAATACACAACTCAACTAAAGTTGCCATCGCCGCTTAAAATACTGGGGTGTGATTTGTGTCTGGGGTTTTAGAGGGATCACATGGTGGCCACAAAAGGCCATCATGTGAGTGTTTCAGATATCCAGGGTGGGAAAAAAAGCAAAGGAACAGGGAAACTTGGTAGAAACTGGGAAGAAACTTAGATTGAGAACAACCTGTTGGAGTGTTTAGGAACCCAAGAGCCGAGACGCTTCCAGCATCAGCAGTGAATATCACTGGTGTGTGGGTGGGACGGTCAGCAGAAGGCACACCCTGGTTCCTTGCAGAATTCCTGTGGTTTTAGTTCTGGTGTCTGACAAAGGTCGGAAAGGTGGGCTGGGCAGGGCTTGGGCGAAAGCTCAGGTTCCTCCTTTGAGCAGGCAGTTCTGCAGGAGGATTAGGAGAAACACTTACGGGTGAGGGTGAATCTGCTCTTGCCCTGGTGCTGGACAGCACTTTACCTCCCTGGCTCAGTGCGTGTCACTGTCAGAAGGACACAGGTTGTGTCCTGTGTGAGAGATGTGGCACGTTAAACTGCCTTGTGGAACAAATGTCACAGAATGCACGGGAAAGCTACGAGCTGCACGTTGGCTTGTTGTGTGCTGGTTCCCAGTCTTAATGGGAACTGGCAGGCAGGAGCAGCGAGCAGGGAACACAGAAAATGATACACATTATGTTTGGATTGTTTGCACTGTTGGAAAACGTGCTTTATGCTTCACAGAAAATAGGGCCAAAGCTTGGTCCCAGATAATTTGCACTCTAAAGGCTCAATGCTGCATATGGTAAGCACATGAATAATTCATACACATGCAAACAGACCCCATGATTTCATATTCAAGCCTAATCTAGATTTGCTCAGAACTTTGAACTGGCATGGATTAGTGGCTCTTCCAGCACAGAAAAGGCTTGGCAGGACCTTCAGCACAGGGTGAAACAATCCCCTCTCCCGACAGTGCTGGTTGTGTGTCTCTTCCCTGCCATCCCTGCTCGGGTGGACTGGCCCGTGGCTCTGACAGTGTCCAGAGCTCGATGCCTCGTGTGCCTCCTGAGCCTGACCTTGACACACTTTGTTTCCTTTCATGCACTGTTTCTCCTGTATCCAGTCCCAAAGATTTTGGGGAGAGCTGGTGTGGGTCCAGGCTGTTGATGTGAGCTCAGCACAAGGCTCTGAGCTCCCCGGAGTGCAGACAGTCCCAGTTCAGGGAGTGAGCTCGTGTTGTGGGAGGAGGTGTGGGTAGGGCAGCAGTGGGCAGCAGGCAGTGGCCTGGGGTCTCTGCCCGTGAGTGTGCCTGGCTCCCTCCTCCAGAGGCAGCGCCCATCAGCTCGTGCCCGGGTTTCTGGGGTAACTCAGGGGTGCTGAGGTTTGGGTACAGCTGTACAGACAGCACGGGCAGGGGTTCTGGGTGCAGCTGAGGGGCACGGGGGTGCTCACGTCGGGGTGCTGGCGGCAGCACTGTGTGGTGCTGCTCGGACATCCTGGCTGGCTGTGGCTCTCCGTCCTGTGCCTGGCAGGGGCCGGGCCCATGGGCCGTGTGGCAGCTGCCTTGAGCTGTCAGCTCCTGCTGCTTTGCCTGGTCCCTCGGTGGTGCCTTCAAAGGCAGTGACAGCCCAGGAGCTCTGTGGCCACCCTGGTGCAGTGTGGGGTGAGTGCAGGGCCAGGGGCCCTGGCAGTGGCTGCTGCTCCGCTCCGCTGGGTTTTATTCCATGTTAAATGCCACAGCAGGAGCATCGCAAGCAGGTGTCAAAACAAGCACAGCTGCAGCGAGGCAAACTTAGGGATTGATTAATGAATAGTTTCAGCCTGTTGTGTGTTTCTCTACGTGGCTTTCTGATGTAAAGATCAATCTGTGAATTTATTTAAAAAATAGCAGGTTTCTTTTCACTAGAACAAATTGCTTCTGTTTATCAAAAGGCTGAGTAACATCAACAAACAGTTCAGTCTCTGGTTGCCCCTCAGCACTACTTGGGAACTTATTTTAGTTAGTGCTTCTGCCCTTGGTTTGGATTTTTCCATGCTCTTAGCCTGGCCTCTCCGAAGGCACCCCTGCCTCCCCCGCTGCTCTCTCCAGAGGCCACTCTCCTCCTCCTGCTCTCTGTGAAGTGGGGCTTTTCCATTGCCAGCTCCTCTCTTGCCGAGGCTGCACAGGGGTGATTCCCTGGGGGTTTGCTCCGCGGGGTGTCCCAGGGTGATGTCAGTGGCCGGATGGGTGGCCCTGGTGCCCAGTGGTCAGTGTTGGTGGTGGGACACCGAGCTGACACAGCCCCAGGGATGTGCTGGGGCAGCAGCACCCCGAGGTGCCGTGCCGAGTGAGGAGGGGGCTCTGCCGAGGACCAGCTCTGCCCCCTGCAGCCCCCGTGGTGCCCACCACAGCTGGAAGGGAGGGCAGTGCCCCTGCTCCACGTGCTGCTGTGAGACCTGGCCTCCCTCCTCCGTGTGGCTGCTGCTCTGTCAGGAGATGTTCTTTCTTTCCAGAGCGGGTTGCACATCACTGTGCTCCAGAGAATTCCTTATCACAGAAGTAGGATGTCTGCTTTCCCCAGAGAATTTGAACTTGGTGAATAATTCTGTTTGACATCTGCTGTGAATTTGGGTCTGCCCTGTTCTTGTGGAGCTGGAATGAATCCTGAGTGGTTGTGGCCGCCTGTCCTGCAGGTGCCAGGTGGGTCAGCTCAGTCCCTGCAATGCTCGGGCACTTGTGTGCATCAGCGTGGTCTGACCATGGAGTGAGTCTGTTCTGACACCTCCAAAATAAACAACAGGCTTGCTGTTGACTACAGGGAGCACCAAAGGAGATCATTGCTCCTACCTAGGGTCAAGCAAAATATCTTGAGGTATTCATCACTCTCTTGTGGTTCTTTTTTCCTTCCCAGATTTGCTGTCATCGCCAGCACTTGTGAGTGATACCCTCTCATTCACACTGTCTTGCTCCTAATTTTTCCTTCTTTGCTAGAAAGAGCCTCTTCCATTGCCAGAAGTGTGGGGAATGCCTGCCCGGCTCAATGTGTGGCAGAGCACAGACCTGCATGTGTGGGCACTGGGGGTCCCAGAGACACCAGACCCCTCCTGTGCTGGCTGGGCGTGGGTGCTCACCAGCCTGGGCGCCGGTGGCTCCCGGAGCCGGTGTCGGTGCTCAGCCTGCTCGGGGCAGGGGGGTTCCCTTCTGAGCCCCTGGCGAGCTGCTGTCTCCCCTCTTTAGCTCAGCTTGTCACAGGACTGAGGGCCAGGGGAGAAGCAGCGTTTCCACAGCCCTTCAAATGCTGCTGCAGCAGCTCTGCCGAGCAGCACATCCACTGATCCCAGCCAAAGGTATTTCGGGAGCATGTCTGCTGCTCACGAGCCTCTGGGACAAAGATAGGACCGTGTGCCTGAAATAGCACCCTGGAGCCTGCACACCCCACCAGTGGCTGCTCTTGAGAGGGAAATCCAGAGTTTGTTTTCAAGTCATCATCACTGTGTTGACAAGGCTGTCGTGAGGAAAACGGTCTCAGCTGGGAATGTCTGAATTAACTCCAAATGCAGTGTACACACACAGACAGTGCACACTGCTCACCGCCCAGTGTGGGCACAGAAAGGACTCCTTGCCTTTTGAAACAGGTATTTCACACAGAATCACAGGATCACTTAGGCTGGAAAATCCCTCCTAGCCCATCAAGCCCAAGCTGTGCCCCATCCCCACCTTGTCCCCAGCTCAGAGCTCTGAGTGCCACCTCCAGGAATTCCTTGGACCCCTCCAGGGATGGGCACTCCAAACCTCCCTGGGCAGCCCCTGCCAAGGCCTCAGCACCCTTTCCAAGCCGTGGAGGAGGTTGTGGTGGAGGGTGTGCATTCATCAACATGCACATGTTAAAAACCACAACCCCAAACCAGACATCGCTATATTTTCATGGTGCTCATCCACCCAGTTGCCAATAAATGAGCATAGCTGCCAGTTCAGCCCTTTTTCAGGTGATTTTTTTCTATTCCTTCTGATTTTCTTTTTGGTGCTCCCATGGTGTGCTAGAAAACAAGGAAATGGCATTTCAAAATGAAATGTCTCTTCTGTTGCATCTCTNAAATGCTGCAGCAGAGACCATCCTTCAGTGCTGTAATTGCAGTGTGCGCAGCAGTGCTGGAGTGCTAGAAGACAAGGAAATGGTAAATGTCTCTTCTGTTGCATCTCTTGCAGCTCAAATGCAATGTGGCTAGTGCACAGTTTGACTTTTTGGTGTATTTTCCCAGTGTTCTGGTAGTTGTCACCAGCCCCAGTGACACAGCAGGAGGAACAAGACTGTCTTTCATGACCCATGATTAATTTGCTGGTGTGGCGAGTAGTAAAAGCCTCTTTTCATGGAAAATCAGAAGCAGCTGATTGTAGAAAATATTCTTGGGCCCTCTATGTTACAAAGTTCTTGCCCCAGGGCTGTTACATATTGAATCTGCAGGGAACTCCAGTGCTTCTGGATTGATTTGGGAAAAGCAATGATGATCAGGAGACATAAAATAAATGATAGAATATGTGATATCAAATAGAATGAGGGAGGTTGTTCCCCAAAAGACCTATGTTTGTCTCAGACCTCTTAAATCCTCTCGTGTAATTTTTGAAAAAATGTACTGCTGAATTCTGTTTTGTTATCAACAGTTTTTAAGTTCTCACTTAAAAACGCTCGTGTGTGATCCATCCCGCACTGGTTACTGCTGTGAGCCCAGCAGCTTTGTCACAATACCTCGCTGTTTGTTGCTGCATGGAACAAAAAGTTGAACAAGAAGTGGGTGGCTCCTTCTCCTCTCTGCCCTGAGCAGCCTTTGTGGCTCTCCCTGGGTGCACAGAAAAAATACGCCAGGTCTGAGGGCTTCAGTTACCTGTGGTGACTGGATTTAATGTGGCTCTTTCTTGGAAGAGTGTCCTTAATTATTAATATTGCTGTTTTTTCTATTAATTAATGTTTTAATTCTTCCAGATACAGTGTCAGGGCCTTCCCAGGTGTTGTGGTACTGAGGTTAGCCGTGGTCTGTCTGCATCAAACGTCCTTGTAAGCCGTTTCCCGAGCTTTTAATACTAAGCCTTGTTGTTTGCCCTTCTCCCAGGTGGCTCCTTCTCTGAGGACGCAGTTGTGCGCTTGCAGGAGGGTGGGATACAGTTACAGCACGATAAAGTGCATTGGATTTCACGTTAGCAACTGGTGCATCTCTAGGATGACTCGTGCTGCTCGTTATTCTCTGTATTTCCATAGCAACAGGAGGGTCTGGCCGGATACCCGGGGCCGTGGTGCCGGCAGGGTGAGGGCAGGGTCCCCTCTGCCACCACAGCCCCAGCACCGGGGACAGGGCTGGGCTGTCCCTGAGAGAGCTCCAGCACAGCTCTGCCCGTCTGGGTACAGCTGCTGACTCATTTTGTTCTCATTTTCCCTGACCAGACTGCAGCCCTCCTTAACTTTCTGTGCCACGCCTGCTCCAAAGGAGACCCCTGAGCCACCCCAGCCCCATCTGCAGGCGTGGTCCTCCCGGCACCCCCCAAAGGCAGCCGGGTGGGCAGGAGCATCTCCTGCTCTCCTTGCTGTGCGCCGTCACAAAGTGTGAGCGTCCCTGTTGCTCCCTGAGCCGTCAGCCTGCAGGTGCTAATGCAGCCTGACAACTCCTGAAAAACCCAACCCGAGACTCTGTTCTCCCGCAGTCTCGGGGCGCTCTTTTCCACAGGTTGGCTGTTGCTATATAAAGAAATAGTCTGTTGTTTCTAAATGTACCTTGTCAGTGTCACAGAGCATAAAGGAAAATAGCAGCAATAAGCTGGCATTTCAGGCAGGGAGCGGTGCGGCAGCGGGCAGTGGTGGCTGTGCCCAGCTGGCTGCATGCTCTGGTTTGCTCCTCTCTGTGTTTCAGTACCTGAGGCTCTCGGGTCACCCGTGTGTGTGCCTGTCTGCACCCCGGACACCCTGCTCTGGGTGCCTGGCAGTGCTGGGCTTGGAGCAAAACACATTGTCAGGATTTTTAAAGGAGCGAGAAGGTGAGCGAGGCGCTGCTGAGATTGCGGTGGGGCGTGGGCTGGGGCACTTCCCCAGGCAGGCAGGAGCAGAGCTGTGTGCCGGGGGAGCTGAAAGCCCTGTCCAGGTTTTGGGGAAGCTGCCCTCAGGTTTCTTAGCACACAGATAGGGCCAATCTCCTTGGCCTTGGCAAAATCTGGATACGGGCATGGTTCTGCCCGGAGCTGTCTGTCTGTCTGTCTGACCAGTGCTCTGCGTGTCTGACCAGAGAGCCTCTTCTCTGCCACCAGCAGCAGCCTTCTCACTGGGTGGGGAAAGGTCAGGTCAGATCTGTAACTGCAGTCAAGAATAATCATTAAACATAGGAAATTACCTGTAGGGCCACAATTACAGGCACGTTTTGAAAAGAAGTAACTCTTTTCTTTAGGGTAGGGGTGTGACATGGCTGTACCTACCTGGACAGCTTCCCTTTCTGGCCCTCAGGTGCCCCCAGCTTGTCTCACACTGGTGCTCCTCCCGAGGATCTGCCGTGAGGACTGCGACTGGGGCTGTTCTGACAGACCCAAGATCAAATTTCCCATGTGCAACCTAAGTGGCAGCTCCGTTCCCCAGGTTTGTTTTTAAACCTGCTTGCAAGTTCTTTGTGTCTCAGCACGATGCAAATTCAGCACAAGGTTTGCTGCAAAGTAGGTCTCTACACGCAGCGTTTGCTGGTGTTGGGCTCGAGTAGAGCTGTTCAGTGTTGTCAGATCCGTGCCCTACATACCTGGATTCCCTCCTGCAGGTGCTTCCAAGGAGGATGTTTGGTCCATCAGGGTGTGGTACGCCTCTGCCTGCAGGTGACCTCTGGATTGTTGTCTGGCTCTGAGCACACAGAGGTGTTTGCTGGGGTGGTCCCAGCACCGCCCAGCAGTGATGCCCTTGCTTAGGCCACGTTGGTTTGTCCTTGGTCATGAGTGTCCCTTGGGGTCACACAGTCCTCTCTTCAGGCACGCGAGTGTCAAGGTGTGACAGCTGCCAGTTTGACCGATGAGGTGGAAGTGACCCATTCAACTGTGTAGGGACCACCTGCTGCTCTGGGCTAGGAGCCCCAGGCTGGGCTGTGCTGGGCTGTGCTGTGCTGTTCTGTGCTGTGCCCCCACGTTGGACCTGTGCTCCCCACAGCAGGAGCATGTGGGGTGTCCTGGTTGGCACCCCTGCAGCCCATGTGCTGGGACGAGAAATGGGAGAAGAGGCTGAGGGAACGGGAAAATGGTACCTGATTCTTCTGCTAGAGCTTCTGCTTCTTTTAGACTGATCATTCTGTGTTGTTTTAAACTCGTCCCTCTGTTGGTCCCTCTGACACCGAGGCTCTCCCGGTGCAGTGCTGTGGCTGCCCAGTGCATCTCAAACCTGTGTGTGTCCAGCCTCGGTGGTCAGAGTTTCCTTGGATGGGGTTAAGGGGTCAGGGTGCCCAGCAGGGAGACACACGCACAAATCCTCCATGGTTTTCCCCTCAGGGGCTGCCCTGGTGCAGTGTGGCCAGCGGGTCACACCAAGGAGGTGGGTTTGGTGCCACACAGACCCAGCAGCCTGGCCGAGATCAGCTCCTGATTAAAGCACACTGTGTTTGGAGAGCAGCGAGGTGCCATTGAGAGGCATTCTGCTGAGGCTGCTTGGGTGACACTAATTACTGGCAGTTAATTAAAAAGCAGTTGAGAGGAGAGCTCTTTGGGGGACACTAGGGAGGGCACGGGGTGCTTGTTGGGTTGATCTCGTTACCATTTCTGTCTGACACTGCTGGCTCTGCCCCATGGCTCTTCCATCCCCGCTGGAACTCGAGGTGTGCCAGAGGTGCCAGCAGCTGCTCCCCGCGCCCGGCCATTGTCACTTGTCACCCAACCCCGCCACCCCTCTGCCTCCTTCCATCCGCCACATCCACCACCCAACTCTTGCATTTTTCCATTTCCACTGCGAATCTATATCAGCAAATGAGCAAAATAAACGTTGCTTGTTTGTTTTGACAATTACAGTAGAGATTTAATTACACTCCTTCCTCGTATACTGCTGAATGTCATGTGGTTGTGTTAGGCGTAAACAAAGATGTTCTGCTAATGTGAGATATGGTTATTAAAGACGCTCTGTCAGCCTGCAGCCTCGTCTCTGGAACTGGTGTCAGCTGGAGCCCAGCTGCCAGCATCTGCATCCTCAGGTCCACGTGCTGTGTGCGAGGAAGAGGCAGATGCTGAGCAGAGATGTCACCCAGAGTGACTGAGTGAGCTGTGGGGAAGTAAGCAAGGAAACAGAAAAATAAGAAAAGAGACGAAACTACGTTTGTGCCTTCAATGATTCTGAGGCAGCAGATTCAGGTATCGTAGCAGGAATACAATATTTCAGTCTCTGAGTAAGTTCTCTGTTCAAAACAGTGGGGATCCTCAATTGCCATCATGAAAAGGGCCCAATTTTCCGACTCATCACTTATTGCCTTTGAAGAATCTGTCTTAAAGCCTGAGCCTATTGTGTCGTGTGAAAGCAGCTGTAGCATTGTCTGGCAATGGTAAATTGGCAATGACTTTGCATTTCATAATAAGTTAACAAGGAATCATTTACAATGCGTACATCTCTCAAACCCCATTGAAATGTGCAGCACATGTTTGACGTTATTAATTAAAAATAGGAACTTCAAACGCTCTCTGGCAACAGTTCCTATTTCCCCTCCCTCCACGGGGCCATTGACAGGGACGAAGCTGGACTAAGGCAAGGGTTTGAAATTCTTTCTGAAAAATACTTTGGGACTCCAGGGTTGTTCAGGAGGCCATAAGAGACCACTGACTGTGTTTCAGATCCCTCCAACCCTTATCCTTAAGCTCTCGAACAGGGCTCTGTGAGCTCCCTCCGCTCCCAGTGAAGGCCAGTCTCTCAATTACCTCTTGTCAGAAAACCTCTCAAAGAGGCAATTCGAAGGAGAAATTATTTCTGGAGATTCTTGTCAAATTACAGAGAGCCTTTAATTAAATGAGTGTCCATTACTTAATGGCAATTATGGAGAGAAAATCCTTACTTCTGAAAGGGGCAAAGCTCCACTTTCCTAAGGAAGATTTACTTTTTAAAATACTAAGATAAAGATGGCTTATTCTGCTCCAGAGCTGAAGCCTGAAAGAAATGAATGTGCATCCTTGGAGGGGTTTAATTTGGGAAGGGAAGAGCCCTGGCGGGATTTCCCAGTGCTGTGGGAGCAGCCCTGCCGCAGAGCCGGCCCTCGCAGCTTCTCCCCGCCCTGGCGTGGAGCTGAGCGGCCTGTCAGTGCTTTTGGGGTGCCACCCCACACCCGGCTCTGGGTTTGCAGCTCTTCCCCAGCCATTCAGAGCATGTCCCAGCGCTTTCCAGTCAGCCTTGACACGAGCTGTGTCAGCAGAGGGGCGCGGGGAGGGCGGTGGTGGTGGGAGGCTGCGGAGCCGAGCGGGTTTGAGCGCTGCTGGCCGCCCCACGGCTCGTCCCAGCCTTGTCCCCATCTCACTGCAGAGCCTGGTTTGGCAGCGAGTGAGAAAACACGGCCCAGCCTGGCTGGTTTAGAACCAAAGGAGTGTTTTTGAGATTTGCCTTACGTCTTTCGGGTATTTTTATCGTCTGCCTCATTCGAACGGTCTCAACTGAGTCATCTCATCCCTAGTTTAGATTTATGCTCCTTCTACGCCTACTCCAGCAGGACCCAGATCCTCCTGGCACAGCCTGCTGCTGGCCTCGCTGGAGTCATGGAAGTCTGGCATTAGATTATGTGGGCACTAGGTCAGGGAGTTATGAATATTGATACATTTTATTTAGCAGTCTTCTGGATTTAATGAGTGTCCATAATACAGTAATTCATAATTTATCATAAATAAAGACAATAGATTAGGTTGCAGTTTAATTATTGCATATTTTGGTAGCTGTTGTGGGGTTTGTGTGGCAAAATACAGACAGGAGAAGCAACCTTCCCTGAATTCCTGCCCTTCCTTTGTGCAGGACTAGGGGAATAGCTGTTCCCCTTCCAGTGGCACTGCTCATGGGATGAAGTGACAGGACTCTTGGCTGAGCAGGAACCTTGTCTGGTTTTGAAGCTCCAATAATCATTATTCTGGTGCCTTGGTAATAGAGAATCAGGGGTTCGCTGACACATTTTTTATGCTTGCACTGACTGGCAATCTGTGTCAGGATGAGAGGGAACGGCCTCAGCCTGGGCCAGGGGAGGCTCAGGGTGGACATCAGCAGGAATTTCCCCATGGAAAGGGTGCTCAGGCGTTGGCAGGGGCTGCCCAGGGAGGTTTGGAGTGCCCATCACTGGAGGTGGCACTCAGAGCTCTGGGCTGGGGACAAGGTGGGGATGGGGCACAGCTGGGACTCCATGGGCTGGGAGGGCTTTTCCAACCTCAGTGATTCTGGGGTTGTGTGATTTTCCTTCCACAGACACTTGGCTTCTGCATATTTAATGAACAGAACCCCTCCAAGTGGGACAATGGACAGCTGCTCCTCTCGTTTAATTCCAAATGGTGAATAGTGTATTTATGAGAGAGAGATCCAAATATGATCCATCTGGTACGAGTTACTCAGCTGTTCACTTCACAGAGAAGAGAACGTTTCCATATCTCTCCCGTGATGTTCACATGAAGAGCTGAATCTTTTAAAGCTGTTTAATGTTTTTCTTTGCCGAGGGGTTGCGCAAATGTGAGCAATTCCACTAAATCTTGCACTTTGTGTTCCCGTACCATCGAGGCTGCCCGGGTGTGCCAGGTTTTGGAGCGCAGCCCGGGCTCTCACAGCTGGGTGTGCTGCCGTGGCTCAGGTGAGCTCCGTGTGCTGCCGTGCCTCAGGTGAGCTCCGTGTCCCACCTGCCCGTGTCCCCCCTGCCCGTGTCCCCCCTGCCCGTGTCCAGCCCGCTCTGGTGGGAGCACACATCCCAGGCTCTCACAGCTGCACGTGCTGCCGTGGCTCAGGTGAGCTCCGTGTCCCACCTGCCCGTGTCCAGCCAGCTCTGGTGGGAGCACGCGTCCCACGCCTCTTTTCCAGTCACCGTGCTGTGGTGTGCAGGTGCCAGATGTGCTGAAATTGGGCAGAATCAGGCAGGGCTGTCGTGTTGTGAGTGCAGCTGGGCTCAGGGCAGCTGTGGGAGCTGGGTGCTGGTTCTGCTCCTGCCTGGGGAGGTGGTGGCTGATCCCAAGGGGGTTGGGGGAACCACCCCGTTCCCCCGCTGCCTCCTGGGCTGGCTCCAAACGCCTGGCAGCTCCTCTGGGGTCAGCTGAAGTTCTAGTGCTGGGTGCCATGGTTAGAGATGGATGGTACAAAAAGCTTTAGGAAGTGGAGGAGGAGTTTTTTGCCAGAGATTTTAATTTTGCATTGAGCATAAGGGGAGCGGAAGGAGTCAGATGTGATCAGGAGAGAGCAAGGAACTGTCCAGAAATAATGTCCTGTCTTTCCCTCTGAAAGCTTTGAGAGTTTCTGATTGATTTCAGGGGAAGCAGCACTGGAGACTGAAATGAAGGAAAGTTGCAGAAGATGTGGTAGGTCAGAGATGAGATGGTTTAAAGGATCGGTGATCTGAGAGCTGCTAAGAATAGAGCACACCAGAGACAGAGCAGTGTCAGGCAGTCTGAGGGGATGGATGCTCCTGCAGCTGCGGCATCTCTGCCGATGACAGCAGCAGCAGAGATGAGGGATTTGGAGGAAACTGGTTAGAGAGCAGCTCTGCAAGGACAGAATTTGTGCCTGGAACTGGGGTGCTTGATCTACAATAAAGCCTTGACGTGGCAGCAGCTTGGGGAGGGACTGGAGGTGGGCCCTGTCCAGTGACCTCGACCTGGGAAGGTTGGCCTTTGGTCTGGGACCAGGTGAAAGTGCCAGAGGGAGGGAGGCACCTTTTTCTCCATCTCCATCAGCAGCAAAACAAGCAGTAGCTGGTTTAATAAACAGGAAGGAGACGGTGGTTGGAGGTGTGGAAGGTTTCCTGGTGGCATGCACAGCCAGCTCCATGGGGCTGTGGGGACCACAGGGTCTCCTCATGGTGGATATGCCCAGCTAGGTAAACAAAACCCTCTGCAGGTGGATCTGCAACTTAATGCTTTTCCATAAAATATTCATTATTCCATTTTAGAGACTAATTTTCACTGAAAATTATTTCTTAAGAATTCTCAGTCACCTCAATTAGAAAGAAGAACAATTCCAGCACACTCAGAAATGCACTGGCATAAATGGGAATAAAAGCCTTTGGTTTCCTGTGCTGCCTGGCAGTCGGGGTGTGCTGCGAGCAACTGCTGCAATTGCCATTTCCATAAAACACACACACACACACACACACACATTAAATTTTGATTCACATCTCTGACATCTAGAAAATTGCTCCTTAACAAAAGGAACATTATAGGCATGCTACAAAATACAGGCTTGGTCTGGCCACATTTTGGATAACTCTACCCTATTCTTTAGAAAATTGGTTTTATTGCTGATAATTGGGCTAAAAGGAAGACTATTTAATCCTGGCCAACCCAACTTTCTGGGACATTAAGTTCTAATAGGCAGATATAAACTGGTCTTAATAGATGAGTCTGACATCATCTGGCTGCTTATTAACTATTAAACCTTGTTTCAGTAATTCTCTTGGCAGCTCCGTGTGTGTTGCCATAGTTTCTTTGTTAACAGAGCAAGACATTAATGCATTTTGAGTACTTCTTGTCCAAAAGACATGAAAAAACACCTTATGTTTAGAGATGCAAGCTGGCACCTGTTCCGTGTGGCGGACAGAGCCGCGGCTGGTGCACTCGGGCGCTGGTGGCACTTGGCTGCTGGTGGCACTCGGGTGCTGGTGGCACTCAGGGCGTGGCTGTGCGCCGTGGAACGGCACCGGGAACCTCTCTCGTGTCACCTGGGCTTTGCTCACCTCGGGCAGTCACCTCAGGAATGTCGGGTGCCTTGTGGTTAGCAGTGGAGATTCCCAGTGCTGTGAGGTGCGTCTGGCTGGGGACACTCGGAGACCCTTGGGGACAGCGTCCCCAGGGCTGGGCAGGATGGGGCTCAGCAGGTTCCTGACTCAGGGACCATTCCCCAGTTTTCACCTGGGAGATGAGCTGTGTCCTTTTCATTCCCTCTCCTTGTTGGCACCTGGAATCCTCTTGAGAGCCATCGCCAGAGGGGACCGTGGGCAGTGTGACCTCCACGGCCGCGCCAGCCTGGGCTGGAGCTCTTGGAGGACTTTCAGTAAACATGAATAACATCTAATCCTTGTCTTCTCCTCATCTGTGGGATAGATCAAACTGGAGGACAAATAGGCTGAAATCAAATCCTGTCTTTCAGCTGACAGTCATCAGCTTCAGCCTGAACTTGCTGAGGGAAAATCTGCGGGAGATCTGTACAGTAGTGAAAGGCTTTTCTAAGTAATTACAGGCTTAAGGGAAGTTGTAGCACTGGATAGTGACAAGTGGTATTTATTCCATATTTTGTTCAATATTGTAAATTACATATTTATTAAAAAAAAAATAACAGGCATCAGCTGGGCCAGCATCTCCTCCTGCACTGGGGATGCAACAGCAGCTGCCTCTGGACTCCCCTACTCCTGCCAGAGCCAGTGGATTCAGCCAGCAATTAACATGGCAGTTTTAAAGGAAAAACAAATGCCTACGTATGTGCAAAGTCAACCTTGGTTTGCCTAAAGCAGCTGGGAAGGGCCTTCTGTGGAGAGGCTCCTGTCTGGGGATGATTCAGTGTCAGCACTTGGTTCCGTTTCCCTTGGAGATGCTGCTTTGTAGGAATTCCGAACAGGTAGCTGAGCCGCCCGTATTGTTGACAGAAAAAGGCTGAAATGTTGCTGTGCTGGGTGGGGTTTGGGCCTCTCTGGTGTGGATGAGCAGGCCCTGCTGGGCAGGTGTGTGGCCATACCCAGGAGGGTGGGAAGCTCTCAGGGCAGCGAGGTTCTCCTGTGCTCAGCGCAGTGCTGTGACCAAGCTGTGGTTTTTGGAGACTGTTCTATTCCCGTTGGGGTTCCGTCCCCGTGGTGCAGCGTGGGGAGGGTGCGAGGGGAGCACGATCCTCTCAGCACTCGGAGCTTGCTGTGATCCCCAGCGCCAGGCGCTGACAGGCTTCATTCTGCGCTGGGATAAGCACAGCTCAGGGGCTGGCACTTTAAATACCTCCTGGAAAACCGGCACACAAAGAGGAGGAAAAGGCGAGAAAAAGAGGAATTTTTGGAAACACAGAACTTTTTTCCCCGTGTTTTTTTCCCCATGAGTATCGTTTGTGCTGTGGTAGGACACTGGTTTTGGAGCTGGAGGGGACAAAGCAGGTTGTGCTCTCACAGCTTTTCCAGGAAGGGGGTATCTGTGTGCCTGTCACTGGATCTCCATCCTTACCATGAGAACAACACTTGGCCCCTCCTCTGGCAACAAATCCCTTCCTCCCAGTGATCAATTGTGGTGCAAATGTACATATTCTCCATTTTATGGAGATATATATATATATCCATTATAAAGACTTTTTGATATTTCTGGATACTAGTAGGCTAATTTAAGAAACATTTAGTCTTTCTCTCTCTGTTTCTTGATCAAAAGGAAGCAGATTCTGAACAATTTTTTTCCCCAGGAGGTAGAAAAGTAGTATTTGCCTTTAGGGAATAAAAAAGAGAACACTTTTTGTTCATTAAATCGAAGTGGAAAGTGCTCGAGATGTCAAGTGTGAAAACAGAGGCTGAGAGAAGGGAAAGGTTTTGATTTCATTCAATTGATTCTACAGTTTATCAGGAATTTGTTGAATTTGATATTTCTCACTGCTGTTCATAGTGAGATGCATGACAAAAGATGTGGCCCAGCTGTAGGGAAAACAGGAGGGGGAGGAGGTGGAGGAGGGATTTGGAGCAGTGTCACAGGCAGGTGAGAGGACGGGATAGACCCCGGTGTTGTCTCCACCTGCTTGTTGAGACTGTCTCTTCCCCTCCTTTGTTTCTTGGGGGAAATTGCACTAGTTTGAGCAAAGGCAGGGCTTCGTTGGCATTTTGGGTATTTCAGAGTTATATTTATGATGTTTCATAGGAGTTTATTCCTTTGTCTATTTACTCGGGTGCTTTTGGCATCAGTTAGGTGCTGGGTTTGAGGTTTTTCCTGTTTTTGGGGGTGAGTCACGGTGTGGCTTCACTGTGCATTCTCCTGGCAGGCAAACGGGGTTCCTGCCTCCAGGGCAAGGCTGGAGAGGCTCTGGGTGACGGCGAGAACATGTGAGCTGCCAGTGGTGTTGTGTTTGATTGCTCTGGTTTGCTGATAGCGAGGACGGGACAGCGTGGGCCAGGAGTGGGATGCCAGTCCCAGCACAGCCCCGAGCAGTCCCCAGCTGTGAGGAATGCCCTGGTCCTGTGGACACCTGTAAATTCCAGCGTGCAGGTTGTGGGTGTGCAGCTGCTGCAGGGCCATCGGGTGATCGGGAGGATGAAGCGCGGTGCCAGGTACCCGTCAGCTCCAGACTGCACCGTGTGCTCCTCCGTCACCGCCACTCTGATCGCAGGCTTTTCCTGCTGCGTCTCCCTTTTGGCTTCCCGTGGCCTCCCTGCCACGCCGGCAGCGCTGGGGAGAGGGTCCCGGTGCCTTTCCAACAGCTCCCTGCTGGCTGCTCCGGCACCGCGCCCTGCCCTGTGGGGCGGCTCCTCTCCCCGGGATGTGGGGCCTGGTGGCAGCATTCCCGCCTGGACATGGACATGGGGATCCCAGGAACCTCCCTCACACACAGCCCTGCTCCACCTGGGCATGGACATGGGGATCCCAGGAATCTCCCTCACACAGCCGTGCTCCACCTGCACATGGACATGGGGATCCCAGGAATCTCCCTCACACACAGCCCTGCTCCACCTGGGCATGGACATGGGGATCCCAGGAATCTCCCTCACACACAGCCCTGCTCCACCTGGGCATGGACATGGGGATCCCAGGAATCTCCCTCACACACAGCCCTGCTCCCCCTGGGCATGGACATGGGGATCCCAGGAATCTCCCTCACACACAGCCCTGCTCCACCTGCACATGGACATGGGGATCCCAGGAATCTCCCTCACACAGCCGTGCTCCACCTGCACATGGACACAGTGATCCCGGGCATCTCCTCCCTCACACACAGCCCTGCTCCTGCCTGGACTCTGAGATCCTGGCATAGCAGTGGTTCCTTCCTTTCTTTCCCTAGAGATAAAATTGCACAACTTTATTTACTAAGATTTGTTGGATGAATTTCAGTCATGCCTACTGGTGGCCCTGCACATTTGGTTAGAGCTCAGGCACGGTCCAGCATCATTGTCCCAGAGTTTATATTGGATCCTGGGACCGTTTTGTTCTGCTGTGTGAGGTCTAAGCTGTGGAAGCTACAGACAATCCTGGGTGTCCTTATGCTGGCTGGAGTCACACTTTCAGAATAGACAACGACGCTTTCATGTTAATATTCATTAATAGTTGGTAATATATATTCACATAAACATTCCAAGCATTAAGACGATCCTTATTTTCCAGTTGACTGGTATTCCAAGGACACTTCATTTTAGCAGACTGTTTCTGAGATGCTGGAATAACCCTAGTTTTGTTTTCCATATGACAGCCAGTGGTGATGGCAGCAGTTCTGGGCACCTTCTGTGCCAGAGCAGCCACTGCTGGCAGGGGCCAACACCTTTGTGGGAAGCAGGAGTGAGCCTTAAACAACTATTAGACAAGAAAGGGGCTAATTTTATGAAGAATTTTTTGACTGGCTCTTTGCAGTAAGTGGGAATAGCTGTCACCTGCTGTGGCAGAGCCATTCCTGTAAGCACCGTAGTCACTTACCTCAACCTGCAAAATAATCTTTTCCAACTTTGCCTTGCTGGTGTAGAAAAGGGAAAAGGATTTTTCAAGGATTAGTACATCTCAATCAGCGTGTTTCCAGCAGGAGCTGGTGCCAGTTTGTTACAGTAGTTGAGTGGGAGGAAAGAAATGTGAATTTGTAAGTGAAACAAAATAGGAGAAGAGGAATAAGTACAGGTAGGGATGGGGGAGGAGAGAGAGTTTAACATCAGGATCTGGCGTAATCTGAGTTTTCCTTTCGTGTGTGATTCCGTGATAAATTCATTATGTGAATTCCCTGTCCCTGTTGTTTGAAAAATGACAGAAGCATGAAATAGAGGTTTTCCAGAGAGAGGAGGCAGGTGCCTTCTGAACAGGCATGAACTTTTGCAGTCTGAAGAGATGTCCTGGGCAATATCTGATGAATCCGATCTCGAGGATCTACAGCCAGTCCTTCAACAGTGATGTAGAAATGGTTACAGCTGAGTTGCTTGTGAAAAGGATTTGGTTTTTGAAGCTGCTTTAGGGGTGGAAGTGCCTCTGTACTGGCAGGAGGCATCACCTTGTGGGGAACTTGATCTCTGGGTGCTGTGCACGGAAGGCTCCCCGGCAGCAGGCAGCGATGCCTTCGGCTGCAGCGGGTGGAAGGGGCAGGAGGGCTCCGGGTGATGGTGTGGGGAGGTGCTGGGTGTCCCTGGCTGGGCACTGCAGTGGGGGAGCCCAGCTCCCCTCCCAGCTGCCCGGAGTGCTCCTTGAGTGCAAGGCCGAGAGCGGATGGGTTTTGGAGACGCAGATTTGCTGGCACACGCAGCGGGAGTCTGGAGATGCAGAAACAGCGCCGGTGCCATTGCACGGGGAGGAACCTCTGTGGACGTGAGCGGGGTGGTGCCGCTGCCCCTCCCGGGGTCCCACCCCACAGGTCCCGTCCCTGTCACAGCGTGGGGGCTGTGGGAATGCTCCTGTCCTGCTGTGGCGGGGGAGCTGTGAAGGGAGAGGGGTGGTTGAGCTTGTGGGCAGCACCGACTTCTTTCTGGGGAGAGCATCCTGCTGTTCCTACCTGCCTGGTCCTACCTGCCTGCTCCTTGGGACTCACTCTGGTGGGAGGGAGCCTGCCAGAGCAGTTTGGGGGGTGCAGGACCTGCCAGAGCAGTTTGGGGGGTGCAGGACCCTGTGAGAGGGTTTTCTGCACTGGGCAAAGCTGTCAGCTGCAGCTGTGCTGTTAAGCTTCCAAAATGACACCTATCCACAATTCCTGAGCCTTTGCTAAAGGAAAAACCAGCCAAGATTTAAAAAAAATGGGAATTTCAGCAACAATCCTTTCCCCACTGAGTTCAAGGGAATCATCCTGCTGGCCCCTTCCCTGTGCCCATGCACACATACCTGCACACACCTGTGCCCATGGGAAGGTGGACTCTGGGGCTCCTGGTGTGGAACAGGTCTGTGAGATCTCCCCCAAAATCTAGGTAACCTATCAGGTAGGATCCTACAGGATCCCTGCCGAGGTGTCCACATCAGCTGGGCTTCTGGGGCTTACACCTTTATACCTGTTACAGGACATTTATTTTCTTTCTTGCAAGTGCGATCATAAAGGGAAATTTGTTAGGTGACAAAGTTTTGGGGTAAAAAATGAACTCCTGTTGGCACAAGTGCTGGGAAGCAGGTCATCTGCCAGGAGGAGGAGCGGGCTGGGCTGGCTGAGGAGCAGCACAGGAGCCTGCTGCTGCTCTTCTGCCCGTGCGCAGGAGCTGGAGCTGTGGCTGGGATGCAGATGGGTGCACAGCTGCTGGGGCGGTCCCCCGAGTTTGCAGCCATCCTTTAATCAGCAGTATCTTGATACCACTTTAATGGTTTGAAGTATTTATTTTTGCAGACGCGTCAGGCAGCTCAGCAGTTTCTCAGAGCAGGATTCCCTGACGCTGTTCCCAAACAGGCACTGTTAGAGCTGTAATCACAGGGCCCAGTGTTTCACAGGCAGCTCCAGCAGCTCTTGGGCACACGCTGATCCTGCCTCGCTTTTCTCCGTGGCTCAGCCTTGCAGATGTTTGTTCACGTGGGTCGGTGGTCAGTGATCAGAGGTGTCTGCTGAGCTTCCAGGAGCACAGTGTGCTCTGCGCTCCTGCCTGCCAGGGCACAGCCGTGGTGTGCCCGCTGTCCGCTCCTCGTGGCCGGTGTGCCTGGGTGGGACACGCTGTCAGGGCATGGGCACAGGGTGCTCAGAGCCCGTCCCAGCCCCTCCAGCCCTGCCTGCTCCCGGGTGCAGCTGTGACTGCACTCCTGCTCTGCTGGCTGCGGCAGAAGGCTCACACAAGGTCTGGGAGTGCCCACGGAAATACTGCGTGGGGTGTCAACATCAGTGTAAAGACTTTATATTGGGTATCAGGGGAAATTTCTGCATGGAAAGGGATGTCCAGCCCTGCCACAGGCTTCAGGGCAGTGCTCGAGTCCCCATTGCTGGAGGGATTTAAAAACCATGTGGATGTGGCAGCTGGGGATACGGGTTAGTGGTGGCCTTGGCAGTGCTGGAGGTGTGACTGGACTCGATGGTCTCAGGGGGCTTTTCCAACCTAAACAATTCTGTGATTCTGTGGGCAGCACTTTGCCGAGCTTTTTTCCTTTCTCCCAGCAAACATTATCGGGTTTTGCAGACTCACAGGAGTGAGTTGTCTCTCAGAGTCTGGGTGCACAGCGTGTCTTCTGGAACATTTTGTTTTCAGTTTAGACAACACTGCAAAAGTTGCTCTTGGCCCCCCAGGAGTCCTAATTAGCTCCATCAGTGAATGTGCACAGGAATCATTAAATATGTGTGGTTGGGTTTACCTAAGGAGGAAGGAACATCAAGAGCCACCTGACTGCACATCATTAAGTTTAAAGCACGAAGAGTTAATCCTGCTGTGAATTAGAATTTGTGCCATTTGAATGTGAACTTCTCAATACATGGCTGTTAGAAGTTGGTGGGAATTAGTGTAAGCTGTTATTGAGCCGAACAATCGGAACAAGCTGAATGCTGGAATACGATTGGGAGCAATACTATTATTAGAACTCATGTTCCTGAGTTGGTAATGATCTCTTCGACCTGCCATGGGAACAAATGATACAGTAATTAATCCGCTGCATATGGCAGGGCAGCTGCGTCCTGTGATCAGCATCCCTCTCGTGGCGTGAATCACAAACAAACAGCATCCAGAGCCCAGAGTCAGGCTGAGGCACTGGGCTTTGCCAGGGACTGTGACCCTGCTGGAGGGTGCTGGGCTGTGTCACTGGGGCTGCCTTAAGGCAGGTCCCTGGTTCTTAACCAGACTGAGCACCCAGCTGCTGCAGTGGGGTGGCGCTTCCCAGAGCCTCACTGCGGGAATCTGTGTCTCATTAAAGTCAGTCAGAAAAGTCTCCTGTGGATTTCATGGGGGCAAAATGTTCCCTAAGCTCTGCCTCTGCTTTTGTGCATAGAGGACCTCTTCTCACTGTTTTTGCTTTCTCTTTCCCTGGGAGCTGCAGGCGCTGCCCCACGAGCAGCAGCCTCTCCAGCCTGGGGGTAATTCTGCTCCAACATCTTCGCACAGTTCCTGTGGGGAACAAGAGCCCCTGTGTTGCTCCCGTGGGTGGCACAGCTTGGGGACACTTGGTGCTGCAGAGTGGGCTGTTCAATGAGCAGCACAGAGAGACAGGCACTGCAGTTCACTCTGGATCAGAGACGGCGCCAGGAGCAGAGCACAGGGCTGGTGGCTGTCCATGTCCTCGGTGACATCGTTGTGGTGCTGTGGTCCCCTCCCTCCTCCCTTGCACCTGCCACACTCAGCTTCTTCCCCTCCCCTGCCTTTCTGGTGGGCTTAGTCTTGATTTTCCTCTGTCTCATCAGTTCTAGTGATGGTGTTGAACATTCCCAACCCTGGAAGTGTGCAAGGCCAGGCTGCACAGGGCTTGGAGCAATCTCGTTTAGTGGAAGGAGTCCCTGCCCATGGCAGGGGATTGGAACTGGTTGGGCTTTGAGGTCCCTTCCAAGAGAAACCAGTCTGTGATTCTTTGATTCTGTTAAAGGTCTCTTGCTTTGTACTTTGGTTTTATGTGCCACTCGTTTCCCCTGGGCTGAATCCCATTCCTGGAGGCTGCAGGCACCAGTGTGGTCTCCAAGTGATCCAACGCTGGCACTGCCTGTGCAAAGCACAACAGGAGCACAGAGCTTGAACAGGGCCCTTGTTCGGTGGCTCCCAGTGAGGAAAAAGTCCTGTGGACCCAACAGACAGCAGCAGCCCAGGCATATCCTGGCTGACAGCTTGCTGGGAACAGGCCTCGGCCAATTGTGTTTTGTTTGGGGATGTGTAAAACCAGAAAATTAAATGTGCCAGCAAGAAGTTATTTATTTTTTTTAATGTCACATTAAAATCTGGGGTTTTTGGAGATATTTAGGTAGAGAAAATGAAAAGAAGGAAAACGGCAACCTGCTCCCCCTTTCAAGGCAGGTGCAAACCCCACTTGGCCAAGGGCAGTGGTGGCTGGGCTCCAGGCAGGATGGAGTTTTCCCAAGCCAGGGTAGTGGCGTTGGAAAAGTGGGCTTATTTCCTTTGCAGTTATCATTAAAGCTTTGCTCGGGTCTGCAAGAACACCAGACAGAAGTTGGTCTGTTAATATTTTCACTGGGTACAGTTTATTAAAAATGGAAAGTCAGGGCACATGGTGGAGACTGTGGGAGCAGCATGAAAAATGCAGACGGTTTAAATTTGGCCCATCCTCACGTGGAGCAGAGCTTAAAAATGGAAACTGGGGAGGGGAGCACATGAAGTGTATGGTAATTCTTCTATGGGATGAGCATGACCTATTTCTGTAAGTCATTCTTGGCTGCCAGCTCTAAGAAATGAAAATGTATTTTCTGAGCAGTGAATAATTTAGCAACTTTGAAGTGATTAACATAGAGGAGAGGCTGGAGCATGGAAGGTGGAGTGCTTTCGGAGTGAGACACGCTCCTGGGCAGGATGGCAGCACAAACCCTGTGCATCCTTTCAGTTCTGTGAATTCACTCAGAGAAGGTTACTAATGGGAGAAGGGCCAAGATTTAGGCTTGTCTCATCCTCAGGGCACAGGTGAACCAAAGACCTGAGGGTGGTGAGCAGTTTGTGTGTCAGACCCTCAGAGGGGTCAGAGGGGGCTTTGTCACAGAACAACTTTTGTTTAAATTGTGGATTGAAATAGTTTAAATAATTAACTTCTTGTTTAATGGTTTCCCTTGTACAGTCAGGACCACAGGGTGAGCCAAGCTCATGGAAAGAAGCAGATTTATTTCTGATATAAACCCTGTATTTATTACACTGCAAGTTGGGAACACTCAGTGGAACTATTACTGTGCCATAAACGTTAAAAAAATCTGTCCTTGTTGTATTGGACAGGGCTGAACCGTGGTTAATGCTTTAAAATGGTGCCAGAACAGCACAGCTCAGTCTGCCCCTGACCCAGACAATGTGTGGTTTATTGGCACAGACAGGATTAAACTCTAAAGAAAACTCTAAAGCAGAGGATGGATGGAGGGATGGATGGGTGGAGGGATGGGTGGATGGATGGATGGAGGGATGGGTGGATGGATGGATGAAGGGATGGATGGATGGGTGGATGAAGGGATGGAGGGATGGATGGATGGATGGATGGATGGGTGGATGGAGGGATGGATGGGTGGAGGGATGGATGGATGGAGGGATGGAGGGATGGGTGGATGGATGGATGGAGGGATGGGTGGATGGATGGATGGAGGGATGGGGCAGGATGGAGCCTGGCAGCTCGGGTAGCCAGACGTTCCTGCACCACTACCTTCCAGTGCTGTGCCTTCTGGAAATTTCAGACAAGGCAATGGAGTTTGGCTGGTGGAACTGCTTCCCCACAGAGCAGCAAAACCTGCCATTAACTGTTTTCCTGCTTGTGTTTAGAAGAGAACCCAGCAGAGCTCCCGCTGTGTGTACCCAGGGTAAGGTGAGCCACACGGGCTGGCAGGTCCCTGTCACAGCTTTTACCCTGCACCACAGGCTAGGGGATGCTGATCCTTCCCTTCCCTCTTGGGGAATCCATGCCACGTCACACTGGAGTGGCTGCCAAGGGGAAACCAAGCAGGAGAATGGCTGTTGGACAGGCTGCCACAGGAGCAGCTGGTTCTGCTCCTCCTGGCTGTAGGGCCTCTCGCGTGTCGGCAGGAGAGCAGCGCTGGCGGTGTCCTCAGGATGGGAATCCAGAGGCACTCGCTCTCCAGCAGGTCCTCAGACACATCCTCCTTCCACCTAAATCTGGGTTTGCATAAGCTCAGCTGCCAGCCCTGCTGGCGTCCCGCCTCCAGAATTCATCCAGCATCGCTGGATGGGCTTAAATATTTTACAGTTCAGCTGCAGCTGGAGGGTGCAGGCAGGTTTCCTGCCCCAGCATGGAGGCTGAGGAGTGCTGCAGTATCCCTGTTTTAAGAGCGACAGGTCTGATGAAGATGGTTGTGATGAAGGAATGAGTGGGGGGTCTGATCCAGCCTCTGCAGAGCCCTGGCCAGGAGGGGAGTGCTGAGGACTCAGGCATCTTCCATTTGCACCCGTTGTGTGTTCTGGAGGCTGTGGCTGATGTTAAAATACAAGGGTGCTCTTGTGCTTAAGGGAGGACTTCCCCGAGTGGGCTGCAGTAACATAAACCCTCTCTTGCTAAAAAGCATTTGTTGGAGTTATGTTTAAGGACATGAGCTGTTGAACTGGGGTCCCATGAGGCTACACACACATCCCATAAAGGGGGAAAAATCCTGCCTCAAAGAGATTTCTAATTAAATCACTTTCTTCGATTTTAAAAGGTTAAACTGACAGAGGTTAAATTTAGTTTAGATATATGGGAGGAGTTCTTCCCCAGGAGGGTGGGCAGGCCCTCGCACAGGGTGCCCAGAGCAGCTGTGGCTGCCCCTGGATCCCTGGCAGTGCCCAAGGCCAGGCTGGACACTGGGGCTGGGAGCAGCCTGGGACAGTGGGAGGTGTCCCTGCCCATAGCAGGGGTGGCACTGGGTGGGATTTAGGGTCCCTTCCAACCCAGTCCAGTCTGGGATTCTGTGACTCTATGATCCATCTCTGCCACATGTCTTTTAATTTAATATTGGAGAAGCTTCTTCGGAACTTCCAGGTCCTGAATTTTATTACAAATTTCGAGAATGTTTTTTTCATTTCTTCCTCCTCAAGCTTTCTGCTTCATCACCAGAGTCCCCTGTGGGCTTCTGCTTCATCAGGTGTTGGTAGCAGTTGTCTCATAGAACTGGGAGGTCTGGAGCTGGCTTACAATAGTAGTGATGAGTTTCTTCCTGGAAACAGTGTATGTCTGCTGGCTGGATTTTATTTCTGATTACTAAAGGCTTCTACATCCCTATGAGAGTTCCTTAACTGTATTTAAGCTGGGCTTGCTCAGCAAACCTCGACACTGGAGAGGCAGAACATGCAGAACCTGCATAAAACCATGGATGTTTTCCCAGGGATGGGGGTGAACCCAGGCTGACAAACCCCCAAAATCCTGTTGTGCTGAGCAAAACTGGTTGTCAGCTTTCAGTTTTGAATGGAAATGGCGAAGACACCCCAAACTTTGTTCTCAGCCTTATTGTTGGCATTGAGGGGCTGGAGTGTGTGCAGAGAAGGGAACAGAGCTGGGAAGGGGCTGGAGCCCCAGGAGAGGCTGAGGGAGCTGGAAAGGGGCTCAGCCTGGAGCAAAGGAGGCTCAGGGGGACCTTGTGGCTCTGCACAACTCCCTGACAGGAGGGGGCAGCCGGGGGGGTCGGGCTCTGCTCCCAGGAACAGGGACAGGAGGAGAGGGAACGGCCTCAGGCTGGGCCAGGGGAGGCTCAGGGTGGATTTTGGGAAAAAGTTTTCGTGTAAAGGTTTGTTGGGCCCTGGCAGGGGCTGCCCAGGGCAGTGCTGGAGTCCCCATCCCTGGAAGTGTTCAAATACTGAGTGGATGTGGCACTTGAGGTTTATTGGTGTCCGTGGTGGTGCTGGGGATGGTTGGACTGGGTGAACCTAAAGGTCTTTTCCGCCTGAATGATTCTGTGATTCTACGATTGTTTAAGCTTTTTTTTTTTTTTTTTTTTTTTTGGTAGTTA
>VZTG01002430.1:237324-271728 GCA_013397845.1 Melanocharis versteri
TGGGCAGTGGGCAGTGGGCAGTGGGCAGTGTTTGTGGGGCCGTAGGTGTGGGGCGGTGGGCAGGGGCCAGGGGCAGAGTGTGGGGCAGGATCTCGCCACACTCCCCTCCCTGCCGTGCTCGCAGTTTGCCTCTGAGCTCTGTGAGGCTCCCCCTGGGTCTGCACAGGTCGAAGCTGTATTTTAGCTTGTGCTAAACCACTGATTCAGTAACCTCATCCAGCCCTCTGCCAGTTCCCTCAAGCACGTGAAAAGAGACTTGAAAGGAAAGCAGCTGCTGTTCTGCAGCTTCCCCAGAGGAAAACTTTTAATAAAAGCTTGGCCAAGGCTCTGTAGTTGTCTCCCTGTCTTCTTTTAAATGCAAGCTTATTTGTAGTAAAGCATTTACAAATGTAAATTCTTTTTTTCTTTACCTTGTAGTGAACTTTGACCACTTCCAGATTCTCCGGGCGATTGGGAAGGGAAGCTTTGGCAAGGTAGGCCTGAGCACTCGGTCTTGCATGGTTTATCAGGTGCTTGCTGTTATGTACTTGTGGGTTATTGGAACAGTAACGGGGCTGAAATTGGCTATTTTTGTATTTTTTTTATGATGGCTGCTCAGTCAACACAGGAAAAATGTTCAGGAAAATACCGTGTTGCCATTTGGCATTGCTTTAATTCTTGGCTTCTTGGTGCAACAGATGTATTGTAAATTACCAGCACAATTGGGACCATTTTGCAGCAAACATTCTCTATGTTCTCAGTTTCCTGTGGGGATGTCTGGGTTGGGGAGGAGGCAGGAAGGTGCTGCAAGTTGTCCTTGGTGGTTGACTGAGCTGGCACGCTGGTCAGGAGGGTTCTGTGAAGTCCTGGGCTGTTTTCTCAATCAGAAATTAGTGATGCTGAAGAGGTTTTGTTGTTTATTTTTAACTGGTTTTTCTTGCCAAGCATGTGGGAGGATGTGGGAGGTGATGATCAAAAAGCTGTGTATCTCTGGGAATCGGTTACTGGTTGGTTTCCTAGTGTTAGTTCTTTTCCATTCCCTGTTTCTCTGGCTCTCCCTGTGTCCCTGTGCAGGTGACTCTTGGCATTTGTCCCCCGAGCTGGCAGTGCCAGCACGGCGTTCAGGTGTGTGCACTCTCACACGAGCACAGGGCTGCCCTGGGGGTCCTGCAGCCCTTTTGTCACCTGGCTTTTGCTGTGAGCCAGCAGCAGGGGTGCCTCTCTGTGCAGCCCAGGCACCTCTGCCGGGTGGCCAAGAGCTGTGGGAGCCGTGGTGCCAGGGGTGATCCCCGGGCACGCTGGGCTGGCTGTGCCACCTGCTCAGGTGGCTCCCGTGTGTGGGGCCGTGTGCCAGCACTGGGGCTTTGGGGGGGACACGGCCGTGGAAGCGTGTGAAACGTGCCGTGTCAAAGCCGTGCGATGGCCCAGCCCAGCTCCGGGGTGGCACGAGTGTCCCCACTCTGGTGACACGAACTGGCCAAGCCGAGTGGTTGGGCCAAGCTGCACCTGCTCGCGTTTCCCTCCGGCCAGGTCGTCTTGGCCGGTTTCTCCCATTGTACTTTGATCAAAAGCTGATGCTGTGAGGGTGAGAAAATCCAGATCTGGCTCTGGAGATGACCCACACTGTCCCTTGCCTTCTCCCCGTGTGGTACAGCCTGACAAGGTATTGTCCCACTGTGCCACGGCCTCGGGAGCAGCCTGACCTGCAACACTTGGATGGCTGGAAGATGGAAACTTTGCAAAAGCAGAAGTTTCTCAGGAGATCTGAGACCTGTTTGGCCTGAAGAACCCAAATTTTTACCAATTACTGAAAATCTCTTTTTGAATACTTTCTATGTATTAAGCAGGGTCAGTGCAGCACAAAATCAGCCGCAGTCTGTATGGGGAGAGTCCGGCTGTCCTGAGGCAGGAGAGGGGACACTGTCAGCCACAGTGCTGCCATCAGTGCTTGTTCCCAGCGAGGACGTTTCTGTACAGCCTCAGCTCCCTGACGAGCACCAGGAGATCGATTACCCTGCTCTGGCAGAGCCCCCCACGTGAATTCCTGCTGGGCTTCGATGTAAGTCCGCCTGGGACTTCCAGAGCTAATGAAAATGGATTGCCAGCAGTGTGCAAGTCACTGAGGGGGTGGTTTGAAACACTCACCCCTCTTTGCAGCCACATCCCTTGAGTAAGGAGAGGCAAAGGCTTGCAGCAGAGCTCTGTCAGATTTCTGGGCTTCTCTTGGGTGATAGAGAATGGTTAAACACCAGCTCAGTCCTTGCGCTGTGAGGATAAGGCAAACAGCAGAAGAAAGTCTCCCCAGGCACTCCTGGTGAGAACAGGAACACTCAGGGTCTTGTGTCTTCAGCTCACAATCAAAGACCAAACACTAACTCAAAACCTGAGTGGAAAAGAGCAGCTCATGTTTTTGTTTCGAGCCGATAGGAGAAGATTCATACTTCAAATCTAAACTTTCCAGAGAAGGAGGTTTTATTCTTTTAAGCAGCAGCACCTGGAAAATTAACTCTGCTCAGAACATGAAACAGAGCAAAACCAATTCTTATCCCAGGGCAGGACCCTCTTGGCTTTGAAGAGAGCTGCTCCCTGTGGCTGCTCCCCGTGGCTGCTCGCTCTGTGCTCTGCGTTGCAGAAAGGTTAAGTCTAGCACATAGCAGTCTATCAGGCATCAGAACTGTACACACACTTTCAACAAAATGCTGAAATGATTCATCTGTCATCTTTCTGGATAATTATGTCAATATGCTGGATTTCCTCTGACACTGAGAAAAGCTTTTTGCGTTTACCAAGTCATTTACAACTCACATTTAATTACAGAAAACATAAAACTATCTACCTGGCAAGTGTTATTTGAAATTTAGGAGTGACTTAGTTGCTTTGCTTGATTTAACCACTCTCTGCCTGCGTTCAGGAAGATATTTAGGAGCCAGTGTCTGAGTAGACCCTCAATGTGTGAGTGACCTGTGGAGGCTCTGACTCCATGTGATCTCATGGTGACAGGACCTGGGAGCAGCGCCTGTGGTGGCCTTGGGCACAGCATTTCCTCCCACGGTCACTTTGTGCACCTCTCAGGACAGACTGTGAGGTCCTCGGTGTGGGAACTGTAGGAAAGGAAGGAAAAAGGAACTCAGAAATCTCTTTTGAAAGCCTGAGAGCCCCTGAGCTGTGGCTCTAGCATATCTGCAATAAATGGCCAATTTCTGTTTTCTAGAGATGGGTTTAATCAGCTTTAAGGTACAATTAATCAAATTAAGGTCAGGTTCAATTCCATGTTTACTTCAATTAGCAGGTGTGTAATATTTTCCGCATATAGTAGAGGTGATATTATTTGATTTTCAGTGATTTAATATCAGCATAGTGTTCCTGCTGTAGCACAGGCTCTTTTCCAAGCAGCAGCAGCAGTTGCTCAGGTTCTGGCTGCTCTGATGCCGTTTCCTGAGGAGCAGCAGCCAGGAGAGGGTTTCTAGGATGGATGGGGTGCAGTTTGTGGTCCTGTTTTGAAGGGAAATACACTCTGAGGTTCATTGTGCTTCACGAGAGACAGGCTGAGACCCAGAAATCTCCGGAGGCGTCGGCGGCGTTGCAGGACCCGCACCTCTCCCTGTTAAAAGCTGGCCTCTTCTGGCTTCAGTCCCCGTCCATTTGGTCCGTGAGGCAGCTGGGGGTGTTTGCTCCTGTACTCCTCCTCCCACCCGGGCTTCCCTCTTGATTCCGCAGCCCCAGCCCCAGCTGCCTTTTCCAAGGGATAAGGAGCTGGATGGGGTTGGGGGAATTCATTATTTACACTTCACTGCTGTGAAGAAATAAGGACACATCTGAAGTTTTTCAGCATGTATTTGCGCCTTTGTGTGCCTTTGGAAATAGAGGATTAAAGCAGGGCTGGGGTGGAATGAGCAGCAGCAGGAAATGAAATCTTCCAGAGGGAGCCAGGATACCTGGGCTGGGGGCTGGGGGCCCGTGGGGGCCTGGCTCTCAGTTTGCTCTACAGGGGCCTGGGGGTCCTGCTCCCTGTGCCCAGCTCTGCACTGACCCACCAGGGAAGGCTGGCTGTGTGCGGGTTGCTTTGCACAAGTACTTCAGCTTCATGATTTTGTTGCTTTAATAATTCACACAGCCTGGAGATGGGTACAGAAAGGCTTTAATCCATTTTCTAAAGGTCACAGATGCCCACCCAGTAGCTGCACCATAAATAAAATGCCCTTCAAGTCTATTCTCAACTGAATTCCTCTTTGACATCAACACTAGCTTGATCCATTTTCTTTTTTTCCAGCTTTATAAATGTTGGATTTCTCCCCCTAAAGAAAGGCTGGAAACGTAATCCCTTGATATTTAGCCGCCACGTATATTTTTTGCCCTTGATTTTTCCTTTGTTGTCCTGGATCTCACATGAGGCTGGGGGTTTGCCAGAGCCACAGGCAGGGGCTGGGCACAGGCTGTCCGTGCTGGACACTGCTCCTGTCACTCGATCACCGTGTCATCGGCAGGCTCTGGAGACAAGGGTGCCTTGGCTTTGTCACAGGGCAGCCTGGTCATGGGGAGGGCCCAGCTGGGGGGCTGTCTGTGGGTCCTGGGTGCTGGATGTTGGGTGTTGGGCTGTCCAGTGCTGCTCAGGCCCTGTCCCACCCGGCCCCGAGGCTGCCCAGGGAGCCCTGCAGGATGCAACTGGCTGTCCAGGCAGGAGATGGGCAACTGCAGCAGGAGTGATGGGAAGGACATTAACATTAGGGAGAGGTTCTTCCCCAGAGGGTGCTGGGCACTGCCCAGGCTCCCCAGGGAATGGTCCTGGCCCCGAGGCTGCCAGAGCTCCAGGAGCGTTGGGACAGCGCTGCCAGGGATGCCCAGGCTGGGATTTTGGGGTGTCTGTGCAGGGACAGGGGCTGGACTCCTTGTGGGTCCTTTCCAGCTCAGGATATTCCGTCATTCTGTGATTCTCCGATTCCACGACGTGCTCCACCGTTGCATCCAGCACAGGAGCAGCTCCCTTGGCTGGGGACAGGGACCAGGAGCAGGCGTGTGAGAAAGCCCAGAGCACACACAGCGGGATCCTCCCTCTGATACAATCTCCCAGGTAGTACCAAGTGATTTTTCTTCTTTCGTGGACGTTGCTGAGCTGTGAGTGTGTCATTGCTAGAAGCCACGGGAGAGAATGGCAGAGCAGGAAGGATGCAGTGGTGGTGGGGTCCAGCACTGCCTCACTGTCTGGATCTCAGGTTGTGGGGGCAGCTGCAGGAAAATTACAGAGTGGGAAGTGCCACTGGATGGTCTGCAGTGACTGAGTGAGCAGTGAGCTCAGCTGGAAGGAACCTGGGATTATCCTGCACTTCCCCACTGGGGAGCTGTTTGAGGTTTCTGAAAGATCAGACTTCAAAAGACCGTGATTTATCGAACAAGCTGCCCACTTTTGTTATTATTATGCACCCGGTGCTTTATTAACGTTTGCATTAGAAACTGCCTGGGGTTTATTTGAGCCCCCATCATTCCCTGTGAGTGAGTCACACTGGTGTGGGATGGGAGGTGGGATGGACCCTCACTCCAGCAGCCAGGGACCTGTGGACAGGACAGAGGTGTAGGAGAGCAGAGTGCAGAAGCATCGTCCTCCACCCAAACACGCAGTGGTGGCCCTGGGCCACCCCTGCAGGTCTCCACGGGGGCTGGCACTGCTGGCAGCGGGTGCTGGAGCGTGGCTGTGGCTCAGGGCAGGTGGGGACAAGGTGGTTGATGTGGCAGAGGTGATGGATGCCCTGTGGTGGCTGGCTGGGCGGGCTGCAGCCTCAGCATCGGCAGCGGCTCCGCTCAGTCTGGGAGCAGGAGCAGCGTCCGGAGCTGGACCACGAGGCAGCTCCTGCCACCGGCACAGGGAGAGCTCGCTGTGCCTGGTGCCAGCAGGAGGGTTTGCTCACCTGAATTCCTGTGGGTGCATCGAGCCTCGATAGCAGCTGGCTGCTCAGGTTCTTCCTGGCTCTCAGATGAGTGTTTTTTCAGCATTAGATTCTACAACAAAACCCACCCACACCCTCCCCGCTCCCCCTCTCCTCCTGAGCCCCAAAGCGATCTCGTTTTGAGGTCTTGGATTAAGGAAGCCTTTTTATGGGCCAGTGTACGCTGCCTGTTGAGTGGCAGGTGTGCCTGACTGCAGCCCTGACCCTCTGTCAGGAGGGCCAGCCTCGCGGTGGGGTAAGGGACTGGGGGCTGCAAGCTTACAGGAGCAGCAGGAGGGGATGGAGCTGCGTCAGGGTGACCTGGCTTTGAAGAAACATTGGAATAGGCTGCCCAGGGAGGTGGTGGAGTCCCCGTCCCTGCCTGGTGGCGTTCAGGGAATGACAGGACGTGGCACTCAGTGCTCTGCTCTGCTTGGCAGGGTGGCGTTTGGTCAAAGATTGGACCTTGGTCTTGGAGGTCTTTTCCAGTGGAAAGGATTCTGTGATTCCATGAGACGTAGCCTAAATGCATGACTGAATTCCATAAACATTCATCCATCTGTAAGGACAAAGAGCAGAATGTTTTGGCACTGATCAGATGAATAATTGGAAATGTGATTATTGTTCTGTTAGCACTGCCCTCAGGAGAGCGTCCTGTTCCGCTGTGTGCCGCTGGCACAGGCTCCTCCTGCCCTCAGCACGGCCCACCCGGCCACCCCACACTGCAGCTCTCACATGGCCAGCATTGGAAACCCGCACTTCTGAAGTAAAAAATCCGCCCTTTGTCACTAATGATAATTATAAACTTCTCAGAGGCTGAAATGTGACCAGCATTTGGATCTTGTTTTTGTTCTGACAAGCCATCATAGCACACACCCCCACCAGCTCGTAAATGGAACTGAGAGATGGAGGGTTCCAGCATCAGATGCAGCTTTTGGCAACAATCAAACTGAAGCTGTGTTGGACATCGAGGTCATCTACAGGTCCTTGGAAGCTGTAGCTTGTGGGTTTGGGATGTTGTGTTAATGCTTATGGTTGGACAATCCAATTACAAACCACTTAATGCCATAAATGATAAGGAGCAATGTCCTCGGTTCCTATGAGATTATGGATACATCAGCATGATACAGCAAATAGAGTTTATTAAGGAAAATACTGCCTGAGTTTGTCCAGAGCATTATGGGTGTACCCTGTTTGGGCAGCACCATCGGTCAGTGGTGTCTGTGTGGAAGGAGACTTTCTCCTCTTCTTCACAGGATGTATTTCTTCTTGTGGGTCTAAAGTTCATGAATTCCTATTGAAGTGTCTGTGCGCTGCTTAGAAACTGTGATCTGAATCTCGTGGGAGTTGTATGGACACAGCTCCACAAGGCTGGATACAGTTCTGCTCTGGTTCTTCTGTGGTGAAGGCAGGAGCTGCCCACAAGCCACTACAAGGCCGTTGGGATTTCCTGTGTCTCAGCAATGAATTAAAAATGGAGCATGAAAAATAGAAGCAGAAACTGATGCAACTGGTGCACAACTCACAATAGAAATGAGTGTTGTGATGAGGGATTTGACATAATTTTGCCGCAGTCGGAGTGATCCGGAGGTTGTGTTGGGCACGTGGAGTCACCCTCTGCCACGGGACAGGGCCTTCGTGTGGGCCAGGCTTGCTAGGCACTGTCCTTCCCAGTGATGAGCACACCAGGTGCTTTTATTCCTCCCAGTTTTCCTTTCCCCTTTGAAATTGCCTCTTTTCCTGTTTTCTGAGGTGGTGATTTGCCTTTTTTCCCAGATGAACGATGCCAGTGGACTGTGGAGATGGGCGAGAAGAGGATGTGGGGAAAGCTGTTGTGGGATGGGCCTTTAGGGGTGGATCGGAAAGGTGGTGTGGAGGGCTGGGTGTCTCCCCCAGCTGAGGGGTCCCTTGCACGGAGCCCCCACGCCCCGGCCGTGGGCTGGGCCATGCAGGGCTGTGTCCCTTGCACGGAGCCCCCACAGCCGGGTGTGGGCTGGGCCATGCAGGGGCTGTGTCCCTTGCACGGAGCCCCATGCCCCGGGTGTGGGCTGGGCCATGCAGGGGCTGTGTCCCTTGCACGGAGCCCCACAGCCGGGTGTGGGCTGGGCCATGCAGGGGCTGTGTCCCTTGCACGGAGCCCCACAGCCGGGTGTGGGCTGGGCCATGCAGGACTGTGTCCCTTGCACGGAGCCCCACAGCCCGGCCGTGGGCTGGGCCATGCAGGGGCTGTGTCCCTTGCACGGAGCCCCACAGCCGGGTGTGGGCTGGGCCATGCAGGGCTGTGTCCCTTGCACGGAGCCCCACAGCCGGCCGTGGGCTGGGCCATGCAGGGCTGTGTTTGGGAGCGGGGCCGGGCACACGCTGCCCCCGGCCTGGGACCCCTGCTCTCCCTGAGGAGCTGTGCCCTGGGGCTGCTCTGCTCCACACTGCCTTCTCTGCCCCAGACTGGTGGGTGGATCTGGGGGGAAGAGGCAGGAATGGGTGATTCTCACGGCACCCGCTCCTTCTGTCTCTGGTGATGTGTCTCTGTTGATGTGTCTCTGTGCTCGGCACTGCTCTCAGCACCGGGGAGACAGGGCAGAGGAGCGTGGGCCAGGGAAAGGCCAGGCTGCTCAGGCTGTCACTGCCAAGGGCTCCTGAGAAAACGGCCAGGAAATACAGAACATGTTTGTGGGCAGCATAGGTATTAGTGTGTGATTTTTGGTGGGTCCGGGTTCCTTCCCCCGGCTCTTTCCATTGGTGATGCTGTTGCCAAGCCCAGGGTGAGGGGTGAGGGCCCTCAGGTGCAGCCCAGTGAGTGTCACCTGCTGAAAAGGCCTGGACATCGTTATTTATGTAATGTGCATAGCAAAGTCACGTCTGTTTCAATAGTTCCATAAAACTCAAATATCAGGAGTGAAAATGTTGATGAATTCTAAATTTAGTGCTTTCCATTTTCATACCAACTGGCCATTTTGTTCTCTGAAAGAAAACTGTAGCTACAGGATCACTTTGACAACTGCAAATTGGCTCTTCTTATTTTTTCTTAATACTTTTTTATTCTTACTGACCCATCACATTTGGCATAGACTGTATTTTATCTGTATGATCAGGGATTCTATCTCCCTTCAGAAAATACTCTGGACTGTAAGTCCATGAGATTTTTTAAAAGAGAGAAAAGCATGGAAAGAAACCATATTTACTGAACAGAAGCCTTTTGTGTCTCTGCTTTCCACCCTCACCTCCCGTTTACTTACTATTTATGTCCAAAATCCATCGAGATTCCTTCTGTTCCTGTCGTTCTCTCAAGGAGTTGCAGTGAGATTGTTGTGCCATATTATTACTTTTGATCTAAAAATGCTTTTTAAAAGTAAGTGCTAAAAATTCCTCTCAATAAAGGGCAATGCAGTATGAAATACTTATCTGTTCATGTGCAGCAAGTGGTGCAGTTAAACCAAACCCCACTGAGGATTACCCAACACCAAGCCATTCTCCTGGCTGCCAGCTGGACGAGTGCTGTTTGCCAGGATGCAGGAGCTCTGGCCACCTCTCACCCCACGGTGGGATTGTGCCCCGTGTGCCCCTCGCAGAGGTCTGGGCAGCTGCTGCATCCCCGGGCTCTGCTCTGAAACTCGATTTTAGCTCCTGCTGCTGTCCTTGGGCTTGTCAGAGAGGTTGAGGATGCTGCCCAGAGCAGCAGTGGCTGCCCCTGGATCCCTGGAAGCATCCCAGGCCAGGTTGGAGCACCCTGGGATAGTGGCAGGTGTCCCTGCCCATGGCAGGGGGTGGAATGTGATGAGCTTTAGGGTCCCTCCCAACCCAAGGCATTCTATGATTCCAAGATTTGCAGGGTGTTCCTGGGCAAAAGAGCTTCATCCCTGGAAATACGGAGAAATACAAAGCGCATTTCTTTATCTTGGTAACTTGAGGTAATTAAGTGCTCCTTAGGAGGTTTGATAGGAAGGTTTGTGAAGCTTGTGAAGGCTCTGTGGGGACAGGCAGCCCCTGTGTGACAGTGGCTTGCCCAGTGGGGCGGCTGCAGTGGCGGGGGAAGGAGAGCAGCCGGGAGGAGCAGGGGTTTGTCTGAGTCCAGCACACCACAGCCCCGTGCCCCCACTCTGGCAGGGATCTCCATCTCCCCAGCCTCCACAGCTGCTCTTCCAGGGCCGATCCCTCTGTGCAGCCTGGTGGTAAACACCAGCTCGGTGGAGCAAGCTTCTGCCAAGGGAAAATTAAGCGTTTGGCTGCAAGTGGCATTGATTCCTCCTGCGGGTTTTGTGCTGTGAAACACGAGTATCCCCTTCTTTCTTGGCTGCAAAGAAAGACCTGTGTTTATTTCTTTCAGCACATAAGGGGAGCTTTGGTGCCTGGGGGCGTGTTGTGGCAGCAGCACAAACGAGGACATTGGGGCCACTTGGGTCTCGATGCCAGTGCCCGAGATGAGTGATGAGGCTTTTCAGAATAGCACAGCGAGTGTTCTTGCCTTGGGGTCAGGGAACTTCAACATCAATTTACCTTCAGAGATTAAATAAGGCCCTCCAATCTTCATTGGACGTAATTAGATTTCTTTCTGTTCCCAATACCTGTCAAACACGAAGCTAAAAAAAACAATTTTGCCTCTTTAACCAGCCTATCACAGAATGTAGCCATGGCCATAAGGAGAGATGGCTCTATATACTAGACATAACTCATAATGTGTGTCACCCACAGGAAAACATTGCACAATTTATTCAGACAGTGCTTGTTAGCTGTGGTTGTGCACGGGAGTCCAGGTCCTCATGTAAATCTGCGGAGTGCTGCTGAGCTGGAGGAAATGGTGGATCCAGGTTTGGATCCATCCAAAAGGCAGAAAGATGGGTCACAGTGTCTTCAGGGATCTCTGCAGGTTGATCTGAGTTTTCATCATTCTACTTTAATTATTGAAAAAGAAGAGCCCAGCAGAGATCTCTGAGCATGTGATTAAAGCCAGACAGAAATGTGGATGCCTGGCAGCCTTTCTGTGGGCAGTGTGACAGCTCCAGAGCACATCTCCTGGGCTGTTCTCCTCCCTGCTCTCGGCACGGTGCAAGCACAGCCCCTGTCCCCTTTGGAACCTGCCCGGGGGGCTGCCCCATGGCCTGAGGTCAGCAAACCCACGCCACGCCACGCCACACTCGAGGCGTGCTCAGGGCTGTGCTCAAAGGGTGATCCCAAATGTCCGTGTTTTTGTTTCACCGTTGAGTGAAGACACCAGGTTTGGGGTGTCTGCCTGGTGATGAGGCCGCACAGCCGGCGTGCAGGGGGAGAGGTGGAGAACCAGGGCAAGTAAAAGCACAGAAAAATGCTCCTCTTTCCTTTTTGTCCTTTAGATTTCTCTGATGTTGCTTCTTCAGTTTCTCCTTGTTTATTTGGATTAGTGGGTCTCCTGAGGAAAAGAAATCTACACATGTTTTGGAGCTGCAAGTCAAATAATCCCCCATATCCAAACTCAATTACAGAAACATCTGCTTAATGTCTGATGGGACCTTATTTTCTCAGCGTGACGTTAAAGGGAAATGCTTACCCTGAACCACCTTATATTGCATTAAATCACAGGATTCAGACCCTGTAGATAACATTCTGCACCCCCCTTCCATGATTTCTTGCAGGGAAATTAGGAAATGTTCCCTGGAAGGCCCCGGCTCCCTGTTTCCAGGGTGCCAATAAGGAGAGCATTTCCCGACAGAGTTTCAGTGTGCTGGCAGTCCCATTTGTGTGAGCAGGACAGAATAAGGCTCATTCTGAAAAAAAAAACCCCGAAAGACATGGACAAGCTTAGCTTTAGTGTTTTGAGCCACTCCAGCTGCGCCTGTATAGGTGGTTTCCTTTGCCAGCACATGGAGTGCTGGGCACCCCAGAGAGGACACAGATCCACAGGGGTCTGCTGAGCCTGGGGGAGGGCTGTGCACCCGGGAGGGAGAGCACAGGAACACGCTCCCGGGACTCCAGATGGAAGCTGCTGAGATTGCCCAGAGCAGCTGTGGCTGCCCTGGATCCCTGGCAGTGCCCAAGGCCAGGCGGGACACTGGGGCTGGGAGCAGCCTGGGACAGTGGAAGGTGTCCCTGCCGTGACAGGGATGTGGAATTGGATGATCTTTAAGGTCCCTTCCAACCCAAAGCAGTCTGGGATTTTAAGATCCTCAGATGCGCAGCACGCTGAGGTGCTGCTGGGAACAGCAGGTGTTATTTTGGGTCAGAAGACTTTTTTGGCTCTAGCATAAGCAGCTGAGAAAGAGATTTTTTACGGAGGTGTTGACACGACCTGGAAACACCAACAGGCTTGCTGTGAATAAAAGTTTCATCAGCTGCTGTTACAACTTGGCTGCAGCAAACAGCAGTGCTGCATAAAAGAGATCTTAATGATTTATGGTGTTCTGACAAATGAGTCCATCGGTCTTGTGGAAAAGCACAGCTTTTCAGCAGGGAAAAACTAAAGTTGTAAGGCTCTGTGAAAAATATCTTAAGGAGTGAAATGTGGCAAGGTATTTGGAAAGAGAAACAAAATCAGCACTTAAAGATGTGAAGGCAGATTTGTTGAGCTGATAACCTCGTACTTAGGGCACGGCTCCTGAGGGTCACACTTGTTTGGCTACCACTGCAACTTTAGAGGTGTAGGTGGGATCCTGGGAAGGAATTGTTCCCTGGGAGGGTGGGGAGGCCCTGGCACAGGGTGCCCAGAGCAGCTGTGGCTGCCCCTGGATCCCTGGCAGTGCCCAAGGCCAGGCTGGACACTGGGGCTGGGAGCAGCCTGGGACAGTGGGAGGTGTCCCTGCCATGGCAGGGGTGGCACTGGGTGGGATTTAGGGTCTCTTCCAGCCCCAGCCCGTCTGTGGGCTGGGTGGGAAGGCTGGGGAGTGCTGTTGTCACAGCCAGCAGCCCTCACACGTTCGTGTCCCCTGGGCTGGGTCGCTGGCACAGGAAAGGTGGCCGTGGCACTGGCAGCAGAGGTCCTGGTGCTGCACTGGGTCTTTGTGTGCAGGAGATAAGGGCTGGGAGAAACACTGCCAGAGACACGGCTGGCAGAGCTGCTCCCAGGACAAAGTGCCGGTTAAATAAGCTGCACAGGGAAGCCGTGAAGGGTTTTCATTGATCCAGAGTATGTTTTTATTCAGGTTCAGACAGAGTTACAGTTACGTGTCCTCGCTGAGCGCAGGGCGAGTGTCACTGTCACGGGCAGGGTGTGTGCAGCTGCAGCCCCAGCCCAGGACTTTGTCTTCATCCAGCTCTTCCCGTGGTTCATGTGCTCAGTGAATCCCTGATACTGAATTATATCACAGCAAATACCCCTGCGAGGCAGCTTTAAGCTTTGTTCTCTTGGCTATGCCTAAAAAAAAAATTGATTAGCTGATTTTATCCTTAATATTTGTGAGAATTGTAGAACAAATTATTATGAACGTTTTGATTATCAGTATTACACAGATGCTAATTACTGGGGTAGGGTTGTATTTTAATTGCCAACAGCACCATCATAATACAGGATGGATACAAAGATGCATCTGAGTGCCAGGGGAAGTAGTTCTGTGCCCTGTGCAGCTGTGGCCGTGTCCAGAACAGAGTGATCCCTGTTTGCAGCTTTCCTGATAGCAGCTGAGAGTTTAAATGATTTAATTTTTTTTATAGATAATTGTCAAGATTCTGCCTGCGGTTCTTGATACAAGAGCAAAGCAGAGGGGTCCTGGGGATGCTGGGTGACAGGGATTTCCCTCCAGCCACTTTCTAAAGGATCAAAACCCTGGGAAAAGTGAACGATGTCTTGGTGTGAGAGCTGAGACATTCAAGGAGAACTTGGCTGAAGGAGATGAACTTGTTAAAGTCAATATTGAGGTTATTCTTTCAGCAGTGCATAGGTGCAGTAAAGCCCTTCTCACCTGCTTTACTCTTTGCTCAACAAGCTCAGGAAACCAGTGAACACAACTGTCCAGCCTGTCCTTGCCCTTGCAGTCTGTGTCCAAAGTAAAATTTAGTGTTCAAAAATGAAATCAGTTGTCAAAAAAGCTTGAGCTGTTTCTACATCATGGTAAGTGCCTTCTCACTGCTTCTGGTCCTTCAGAATGAAAGATTTAGCTCTTCCTGCCCCTGAGGCTGCTGCTGCTTTTCCCCATAGCAGAGACTCCTTCCCCTAGGCAGTTCCAAAGCCTACTGATGCTTTTAGGTGCCATGGGCAATTTCATGTTAATGCTCTGCATTTCAAATTCCAACCTTTCTGGTAAATGGCAGTTCTGTAGATATTGGGGAAAACAGGGAGGGATAAATACCCAGCAGAAGCTGGAGGAGAAATCAATATATGTGGGCAAGATATAACCACTGCAAATAAGCATTTTTATAAGCTGGAGCAGTGTCTGGCCACGGTTCAGAGCTGGGTGGGATTAAGGTGTTCGATGTAGGTGTGTAGTGTTGGCTGACTCTAAGCCTCAACTCTGCTCTAAAATCAAAAAGTGAAATCCAGGCTTGTACTCTGAAATGTCCCAGTGGCTCTGAGCCAAAGCCAACAGCGTGTCTGTGTGTGGAAGGATTACAGGGCATTGGTCTCGTTTTACAGAGGCAGAGGCCAAAGGAGGAGAAATTCAAGAAGGAAACCCACTGCTCCCAGCTCAGACCCAAAGACATCCCTGAGTCAGCTGTAGGTTTGTGCACCAGCTGTGACGGTGACGTCCCTCAGGGGGTCACGAGCACCTTGGCTTTGGGTGACCTCTGCACATGCAGAAGGAAACAATGTCTTAGTGCAGCCGAGATGGAGCGATCCCACTCTTTACCAGCTGCGTGGATCCTGCCCAGAATGCAGCCACTGGCTTTATTTGAGCCCAGGAAAACCGTGCTGTCCCTGAATAACAAGGCTAAGCCAGGACATGCTATTCAGTGATTAGGTGACCTCTTGTCTGAGTGGGGATCTCAGCCCGATGAATTCCTTCAGAATCAGCAGTGCAAAAAGGTGTTGGATTTCTAAAGGAGAAAAGGCAAAGCCCACTAGAGGAAGTGTGCCAGGCTGGGAAGTGCAGGGATTCAGATGTGCTGCCAGCTGGGGTGGCAGTACAGGTGTTGGCACTGTGTCACCCCGTGGGGCAAGGTGGGCCCAGGAGGTGTCACCTGCCCCTGTCCTGGCTGGAATCATGGGTGGGGGCTCCAGCCCTCCCTGCGTGCTGGGCAGCTGCACAGAACCCCTTTGGCAGCAGCAGAATGCTCGGGGTATCTGGGGCTCTGGGAGCTTTTATGTGCCGTGTCTTGAGCAATCCACTCCCAGCTGCTGCCCGCCTTCTGCCTCGCGGGGCTGGCTCCGTTCCACTCGTTTTCCTAATGGCTGTGTTTAACCACCAAACATTCCCTTTGTGTGGCTGCACTGTGCAGAATGAGGACAGAGTCATTTCTGCTTCTTGCCTTGTTCCGCTTTGTAGACTTGCCTGAAAATGGATTAATTTAAAAAATGCACTCTTGACTTTTGACCAAGCAGATGTTTATTCCTTCCCCAGGAACAGACACGTGAACGGAGAAGCAGAAAAAGAAAAAGATAGGTCTTGTGTCACTGACATTTTGGGGGGACACAAACACATTGATGCTTTTCTGCAATCAGGGGCACCTTAGGAATGGTCCCTGCCTGTGACAGGGGCACCGAGTGGCTGAGCCCAGCTGAGGCAGCACTGGCACCGCTCCTGGTATTGGCTTGACTTGAGTCAGGTCCTGACCCAGAGCGGTGTGATGTGATCAGTGCCTGGTGATGGCTGTGATGCACTCAGAGCACCCCTGTCCCAGCTGCCCATGGGCTGCGGGGCTCACTGTGCCCTCCGGCAGCCCCACGGGCACAGGACATCCCCCATGGACACAGGACATCCCCCACAGGCACAGGGCAGCCCCACAGGCACAGGGCAGCCCCCGCTCATGTCACGGGGCTCAGCTGCAGGAAGGGCCTCTCCACCAACATCCACTTTTTCCCCAGAAATCAGAGAACAAACATTTCCAGAGTGCCTGGAACTGGTGCTGCTGTGTGTGGAGGTGATGCTGTTCCACTGCAGAAAACTGTTTATCATAATTACGGAGTACATGAAGTTTTCATCATTTTCTCATTTATTATGCTGGGCTCCCAATATCATTGTGGAGAAACGAGACAAATGACATGAGAATAACATGCAATAGTCATTAAGGTACAGCAAGTCACAACCTAACAAATAAACCACCTAGAAATTAATGAGCTTCCAGCAATATTGTGGAATAAACTGACATCAGGAGAGAGTGTTGCTCAGTGCCTTGATGGTTGTTACCCAGAGGTTTGTTTTCAGAGCAGTTCTACAGCAATGACCATGTTTTAAAGGAAAATTGTTAGGGCTTTGCTGCTCAAACAATTTATATATAAAGTTATTTTTGCCTGGTTTATTGAACGTACAACCAATTCAGCCTGCCCTAGGCAGGGGCTGGATCCTGCTGGTGGTGTATGTTGTGGTAGGCTGTTTATTACTATTATTAAGTCTGCATGAAGGAGGTTTTCCCTTATGTTTTGTACCTGGAACAGTCCCTGGCAGCTGGAGTTGATGGGCTCTGCTCGCCCATGGGCACCGGAGGGGTGCAGACCCAGGGAAAAAGCTCAGGTCACTCTGCCTGTGAGGTCTGAGGTGTGCAGAGAGTTATTGCAACACCTGATTTTCAGCTCTCACCGCAATTGTAACGACGGAAAATAATCCCGGTAATTCCTGTGCATCGCTAATTGGGGGGTTTATCAGGCTAACGATAACCACTCATTATTTTGTCACCTCCTCGAACAGCGTGTCCTTGATGATATTATACCGAGCACCATTAGCACTTGCAGATGGTTATTAATGGCAGCGTTTCGAGGCACGGCGTGTTTGTGCCTCCCACCTGTCTGCAGTTCCCTGCCATCCACAGAAATTCCTTTCGTTGTTCCACACGGTGCAAGCAGGACCCACTCTCTGCCTGGAGCCGGCCCGGAGGCCGAGGCAGTGGCCAAACTGCCAAGGGAACTATCCGGCTCATCCTAATTATCAGCATGTCTGATAATTAAAACAGGGCAGACATAATTGTAGCAGATGTAGACATGCCATTAGTTCATTTAAAAATACTTACCGTGAGAGCTAATTAGCTCTGGTAAAAACAGTCACCTTGGTAATTAAGGTGCCATTAGCAGAGCCGAGGGAGGCACCCACGGCTGTGGTGGGGAGCCCGTGCCAGCCCCGCGGGCTCCGTGCCTGTTGGCAGAGTGGGGCTCCAGTGACATTCCCGGGGCATCCCTCCGGGCCAGGTGTTTGTTGTTGTCACAAATTTGCATTTTAGTCGCTTTCTGCTGACCCCAAGGGGTTATTTCTCCCTTCCAGAGCACAGCGATGTGCGGGGCAGGTCAAACCCACCCTGCTGAGCTGGGCAGCCATGGGTGTGAGCAGTGGGGAGGTGAGGCTGGAGGGGACCCCTGTGATTGCCTGACACCGGTTTCCATCCAGGGACAGCGAGCCCAAAGGTCTCTCGCCCAGCTCCCAGGCACAATTGTTGGAAAAGTTCTCCCCTTGGAAGGCTGTCTGGAGCTGACCATCATACCCTGGAGGCCACTGCAGTTACCAATGGCCAGTGGGCTGGAGCAAAGCCTTGCACTCCCCAGTCGGGCACGGCGCTGGGAGCAGGGATGCTGCTGTCCGGAGATGCCAAGTCTCAGCCTAGGGATCAGGGATATCTATGGGGCGAGAGGTGCTGAGCAGAGTGGGTCTCAGCTCCCAGAGCAGCAAATGAGGATGTGGAATGTGTTCCTGACTGTGTTTTCTCCTGCCCGCCCCAGGTGTGCATCGTGCAGAAGAGGGACACGGAGAAGATGTACGCCATGAAGTACATGAACAAGCAGCAGTGCATCGAGAGGGACGAGGTGCGCAACGTGTTCCGAGAGCTGGAGATCCTGCAGGAGATCGAGCACGTGTTCCTGGTGAATCTCTGGTGAGCAGCTCCCTCCCCTGCGCCTCCAGGGCTCGCAGAGCCACACACCCGATAATTGCAAGGGCTCTCATAACCTTTTCAGCAGCAGATCACTACAAATAGTGACATTTCAAGTTGCTCAATAATGACTTCACTGTGTGTGCACTGGCAGAAATATCCTCATTACTGAGCAATGTTTTGGGGTCTAATTTTAAAAAACACTCCTCAAATCAGGCTGAAATCTAACGAATCGCTGGAGTCGGCAGTGCCTGTGAAATGTATCCTGTCTAGGCAGTGCCAGTACCAAAGGCCGTGCAGTCTGTCTCATCTGCCCTACACCACATCGACCCCTCAGCCCACCAGCATCCCTTGGTGTGCTTTGCACCACGCTCACTGGCCAAATAAAACACATTCCTTTGGAGCTTAGACACGTCATTATCAAATTTTGCAGGAAAAACTAATTCACAGTTTTAGGAAGCAGAGCATTATGTCCTAGGGTTGTTGGTTAGTTTGGGGTGAGCCCTTGGCAGAGGCCTCGGGACCCGCTGCTCCAGGCAATCTGTCCTTTTTCGGCCTTCCTGCCCAGTGAAGAGTCCCCTCCCACGCCAGCCTGGTTGGGAGGGGAAGACATCTAAAAACTGATAAAGTTTTATACCCAAAGTGATGGAAGTGTGTCACATTTTTTTTGTTGATCCATTGCTCCAGAATAGCCAATTGAGTTAATATTGATATTTTTCAGTTTTTTAGCAATTGCAAATGTTTTTTCCAGCAAGCGATGAAATTCTGACGAGAACTTGCTCTTGTAGCAAGCCCTTTCAGCTCATAGTTATAGAATAAACCTACATTTAAGATGGGAGCAGAAGTGAGTGATTCATAAGTATTATACAATCCCACATGCTCTTTCCTTGGAACTGCAGTCACCAAATATAACAATGAGCGTTGTTTTGGTGTATCCCCACTGCTGTCAGTCTCCCGTGGGACCCACGGCAGATTTAGAGAGGCGGTTTACTCCACAGTAAATATAAATCTCTTTTTCTGGTTTATCTGGTTAAATTAGCAGTTGTGTTTTCCAATTCATCTTCAGGATAGGCTGAGATATTTTAAGTAGGTTTATGAGATTGTTTGCAATTGAAAATGTGAAGTTTCTCTGAAGTGTCTGGCTGACAGAGCCTGAGCTCTGCACTGGTGGGCTGACATGGCACTGCTGCTCGGGGACAGTGACAGGGTGAGCAGGGGGACATTACCTGGGATATTCATCTCTTCCAGGGAAGCACTGCTTAGTGTAGGAATTGATTTAAAAAACAAGCCAGCATCTTGAGCTGGACTTGCTGGATTGAGAAGGTGCAATCAGCAAAGCTGCATCTTCAGTTTTGGGCCCATCATTGCAAGGGTCTTGAGGGGCTGGAGCGTGTCCAGGAAGGGAATGGAGCTGGGAAGGGTCTGGAGCCCCAGGAGCGGCTGAGGGAACTGGAAAGGGGCTCAGCCTGGAGCAAAGGAGGCTCAGGGGGACCTTGTGGCTCTGCACAGCTCCCTGACAGGAGGGGCAGCCGGGGGGGTCGGGCTCTGCTCCCAGGGAGCAGGGACAGGAGGAGAGGGAATGGCCTCAGGCTGGGCCAGGGGAGGTTTTGGTTGTGTATTTGGGAAAATTTTCTATCCCAAAGGGCTGCCCAGCCCTGGCACAGCTGCCCAGGGCAGTGCTGGAGTCCCCATCCTTGGAGGGATGTAAAAGCCACGTGGATGTGGCACCTGGGGACATGGGGCAGTGGTGGCCTTGGCAGTGCTGGGAATGGTTGGACTCGGTGGTCTCAGAGAGCTTTTCCAGTGCACATGATTCTGGGATTCTGTGCCCACAGCGGGCCCATTTGCAGTTCTCACAGGAGCTGTGTGGTTAGGAGAGGGGAAAAGCCTGGCTGGGTTGGTGAGCCCTGCGAGGCTCAGCGCTCCCCGGTCCCGCAGGTATTCCTTCCAGGACGAGGAGGACATGTTCATGGTGGTGGACCTGCTCCTGGGAGGTGACCTGCGCTATCACCTGCAGCAGAACGTGCAGTTCTCTGAGGAAACGGTCAAACTGTACATCTGTGAGATGGCGCTGGCCCTCGACTACCTGCGGAGCCAGCACATCATCCACAGGTAACGCCACGGCTCTGCTGGCAGGCGGGGCCCCGTGGGACCTGCCTGTGCTGGGTTTGGGGTGGGTCATGTTGTCTGCGCTGGTCCTGGCCACCCTCTGGCTGCAGGAACCTCCCAGGGCAGGTGTCAAAGCCATCCAGGGCTTCACACAAATATCCCCAGTATCATGTTATTCATTTTCCTTGGGAATGAGGCCTGAACAAGTCTAATGCTTCTAGTTTTCACTAAGATGCCCAGGATAAAGCATATTTCTAGTCCATCATAACGGGACTTGCCCCATGTTTAGAGTATTTTTGTTCTATTTGTTCCTAATTTTTGATAGATAAACAGTTGCAGGATTTTTGTCATTGAGTTTCATCCCTGATCTGACTGAGATTCCATCTGCTGTAATCTTCCTTCTTTTCCCAGAGATGTAAAACCAGACAACATCCTCCTCGATGAGCAAGGTAGGATCACTCTGCTCCTCTTTGTTTGCTGCCTCGTTCATTCCAGGGACAGATTCTTTATAGTCCTGGGTACTGGGCATCTTTCTCCCTGGGGAAAGTGTGGGAAAAGCTGCTCTCCTTTTACTGGATCATGTTTGGCTGAACATTCCTGTGCAGTGTAATGCTGGGGAGGGTCACTCAACTGGCCTGTCCAGTGTGCTGTGGTCAGCACGGAGTGGCAGCCCTGCTTCAGCCCTGGGAATCTGGAGTCACTGCAGTTCAGTGGCTTCAGTGGCTTGGAACGCCCTGGTCTAGTGGAAGCTCCATGGCAGGAGCTTGGGACGAGATGATCATTGAGTCCCTTCCAACCCAAACACTCTGTGGTTCTATGATAGTGTTTCCCTGCTGTCTTTTTCACTCCTGTAGCTTCTGGCCAGAGCAATTGCCAGTACTGAAGCTGCTGGGGGTTACTGGCTAGCTCCAAGTATGATTTAAAATCAAGACCCAAAGCTCCCTATCCTTTAATCACCTGGCCAGCCCAAATCCTGGGAAACCTTTGGGGTCTCTTATGGCCATTCCATGGGATCTGACCCTGACCTGCCAGTGTCTGTGCTACCCTGTCCGAGGGCAGAATCTTATGAAACAAATGTGTTCTGACTCTGCATTGCCACTGCACTGCCATTAATTCCTTCTTAAAATGTGTCTTTATTTAAGGTCATGCCCATTTAACAGATTTTAATATTGCAACAATCATTAGGGACGGGGAAAGAGCGACTGCATTGGCTGGGACAAAGCCATACATGGGTAAGAAACAACTGCTGCTCTCGTGCCTGCGTCAGTTTTGAGAGTGCTCAGCACACGCTGCCGGACGGGCCCTGGCTGGGGCAGGGCACTCCGTTAATTTAGGACCTTGAGGCTCGTTTCCAAGGCGTCCAGCAGAGCCTGATTGTTTGAAAAGGGGAGCTCCCAGTGTGAAGGCATCGCGGTTGGCGTGTCACTCCATCCCATCCTGCCCTTCCCATTACATCCTGTCCAGTCCCCTCCATCCCTGCCCTCCTCCTCCCGTCCAGCCTCCTCCTCCTGCCCTCCCCAATCCTCTCTGATCTCCCTCTCTGGCTCCAGCCTTGGACTTGCTGTCTCCCAGGGGCCCCATGGTTCTGCTGTCCTGTGCTGGGAGGGCTGTCCCTGCGGGTGGCCGACATCCCAGTTCCCAGTGAGGGCAGGCACACGGCTGCTGCTGCTCCCCTGCCTCACAGCCTCCCCTCGGGCAGCCGTGCAGAAAAATCACTGTAAGCGTTGTGCACTGGTTTACATGAGATACTGGAATAGAGAACAACAAATAACCTGTTGGTGTTATCGCTTTCTGCTCAGCCCCGGAGATTTTCCACTCCTTCCTGAGCGGCGGGACGGGCTATTCCTTCGAGGTGGACTGGTGGTCTCTGGGAATCATGGCCTACGAGCTGCTGCGGGGCTGGGTAGGGCTCCGGCCGTCCCGGCCCTCGGATCGTGTGCTCCGGCTGCCCCAGAGGGAGAGGGGACCCCTCACCTTTGTGCTCTTGTCCCCAGAGGCCGTACGACATCCACTCCAACAACCCCGTGGAGTCCCTGGTGCAGCTCTTCAGCACCGTCAGCGTGCAGTACTCCTCAGCCTGGTCCAAGGAAACGGTCGCGCTGCTGCGGAAGGTGAGCGCTCCTTCTGGGGCGGGCTTGGATGAACTGTTGGATGAATTGTCCTTCTGGGGCGGGCTTGGATGAACTGTTGGATGAATTGTCCTTCTGGGGCGGGCTTGGATGAACTGTTGGATGAATTGTCCTTCTGGGGCGGCTTTGGGTTGGATGGCAGCTACTGTGCAGGCAGGACTAGCTGGGAAATTATCAGCATATTAGTCAACTATGAATAATGAGAGTAATAATAATAATAATAATAATAATATACAGAAGGCAGGATGGGAGAGATAGGGATGTTACGCCTTGAGAAGAGAAGGCTCCAGGGAGACCTTAAAGCCCCTTCCAGTGCCTAAAGGGGCTCCAGGAGAGCTGGAGAGGGACTTGGGACAAGGGATGGAGGGACAGGACAAAGAGGAGTGGCTTCCCGCTGTCAGAGAGCAGGGACAGATGGGACTTTGGGAAGAAATTCTTCCCTGTGAGGGTGGGGAGGCCCTGGCACAGGGTGCCCAGAGCAGCTGTGGCTGCCCCTGGATCCCTGGCAGTGTCCAAGGCCAGGCTGGACACTGGGGCTTGGAGCAGCCTGGGACTGTGGGAGGTGTCCCTACCATGGCACTGGATGAGCTTCCAGCCCAATCCAGTCTGGGACTCCATGATTAATTGTGTGTGTTGTGTGTTTATTACCCCTGCAATGAGATGCGTGATGTTTGATAGCAAGAGAAGCAAAAAGGCTGGTTTTGGTGTGACAGTGAGGTTCCCAGCTGGGCTAGAATTGTGCCTTGCAGCATCCCATCCTCTCTGTGGTCATTGTCACCTATAAAGGCAGCACCTCTGGCTGGGATGGCAGGTGAGGTGAAGAGCGTGTGCTGCACTGCAGCACTGGCTGCTTCCTCTCGCTGGTTCTTTGGGGCTGAAGGTCTGACGGGGTTGTGAGAGCTGCTGGGGGGTTCCAGGTCTGTGGAATGCTCTGGTGCTTTCCTCATGTGCTGCTGGAGAAAGCTGGGATGTGTTGGGGCAGCTGGTTTAGCTCTGGCTTGCTTGAGAACTCAGGAAAGGAGCTGGTGAGTTTGCTGTAGGAAAGATACAGCCGGCGCCGGCAGCAAATAAGTACCTCTGATATGAGTTAATGTTGGGTGGGTAATTTGCATAATTAGATTCAGTTTAATGAGGAGCAGCGTTGCTGGCAGAGGCTGCGATGGCGCATTCGGCAGGTTTGCATTGCCATCTGCTGGGCAGCTGGGCTTCCAGGGAATCCAGCCTCTCACCAGGAATGCCAGCAGCCCCCTCAGCTGGGAGGGGACCCCCGTGTCCCCCCAAAGCACTGGGTACCTGCAGAACATTTTCTTAGGTGCTTTTCCTCTAGTAGGTTATCTGTTTCCCACAGCAGGAAGGCTCCTTGGCGTGGCTGAACCGCTGGAGCCGGCCCCGGCAGGCTGCTGCTGGGTGCCTTGTCTTCCTCCTCTGGCGGGGATGCTCCTCTCTCCAGTGCTTTAACCCCGATGTTTTTCCTCCCCAGCTGCTGACAGTGAACCCTGAGCACCGCTTCTCCTGCCTGGCCCACATCCAGGCCTCGGCTCACCTGTCGGGCGTGGTGTGGAGCGATGTGTGCGAGAAGCGCGTGGAGCCGGGCTTCGTCCCCAACGTGAGTAGGAGTGCCCGGTGTCCCACCCCGAGCAGGGGCTGCTCCTCAGGTGGGAGGAACCACTGTGAGAGCAGAGGTTTTCTGAGGGGGAGGAGGTTTCTGAGTCTGTGCCGTGCCTGACGTGAGGCGTGTTGTGTGTGCTGGCAGAAGGGCCGCCTGCACTGCGACCCCACCTTCGAGCTGGAGGAGATGATTCTGGAGTCAAGGCCCCTGCACAAGAAGAAGAAGAGGCTCGCAAAGAACAAGTCAAGGGATAACAGCAAAGACAGCTCCCAGTCTGTATGTGCTCCCTGGGGTGACATCCAGCTGGGAAAAGGCTGGATTTGGGCGGGTATTGCAGCTGTTACTACCACACTGCGGGAGCCACGGGTTTATTTTGGTGAAAACATTTGCCCATTGGAGTCTTTTCAACAACCAAGTACTCCTCTTATGGAAATTTGAGCAAACTTCCACAGTAGTGGGTGCTTTGGAAAGTGAAATGAGCAGCAGAGGTCTGGGGTCAGCCTCTGTCCCTGCACAGCCCCAGGACTGCATGTGCCTGGGCACGGGGCAGCAGCTCCCTGTGTGCCTTTGGCTCCCACACGTGGGCCGTGCTGGGCTCTCCCCATGCTGGCTGTGTTTCCTTTGGGCTGACAGCACTCCCAAAATACAGGATACATGGATAAATGCGTTATGTTTATGTCAGAAACAGTGTGATCTGTGTTTCATGGAAAACTGCTGCCGTGGATGGCACGAGCCCCTGGTGAAAGCCACATGGCAGCCAGCCCTGCTGCCTCCAGCTGTTGGGCTGAGGTTCAGGGGGTGGGGGCTGCTTCACACAGCTGGAGGCTCCTGCACACAGCTGGGAGTGCTGGGGCTGCAGGCAGAAATTAGATGTAAATGGGGCTGCTTATGCATGTTTTGTTTTTCTTCAATAGGAAAATGACTATCTCCAGGAATGCCTTGAAGCTATCCAGCAGGACTTTGTCATCTTCAACAGAGAGAAGTGAGTGTGGGGTGCTTTTTTCAGGGAAAAATACTCCTTTTTCTGGCTTCCCTTAGAAATCAGTGCCAGTGCCTGACAGCCAGGAGCACCTTGCTGCTGGCTTAGCCCCAGGTGATTGGTGTCAGCAAAGGAGCTCAGGTACTGCCTGTGTATGAAAAATGGTTCTGGCCACAAAGGGAGGCAAGATCAGGGATTATTAACTGCCATTAAATAAAATGTGCTGTGGAGAGACTTCTGGGATTTAATGTGTGTGTGACACTGCTTCAGTTCCCCCGTGGCACCTCCTCACCCATCCTGATTTTAGCAGACGATGTTTTGGGAAATGAAGGTGAGGAAGGTTGGACTCAATGATTGTGGAGGTCTTTTCCAACTTTAATGATCCTATGAATCTATTCTATGTGTTAAAGTCCCTGGGGGGAATAAGCAGGCAGTGAAAGTACTGGATTAAAGCCACTGCTTCCCCGAGTTTGGGGCTGTTTGGTCCAACAGCAGAGCGGGAGGCAGGCTCTGTGGAGGAGGGGGGTAGTGTGGTACTCGTGGCCAAGCTCTGGGTGGGCTGAAGCCTTGCAGGCTATTTTGGGGCATTTCAGAGCAGTTCAGTGTGGTTTGCTGATGCGCTGGGCTCTGTCACGGCGCGTTTGTGGGCTCTGGGAGGACTCCTCGCTCTCCGTGGCTCTGCCGCGGGCACCCCTCGAGCAGCGAGGGGGCAGCCAGGGCTCGGAGCAGCCTGCCCGCTCCCTGGGCCGGGGGTGCGTGTGTGACCCCTGGTTCCTCCTCCCCCAGGCTAAAGAAGAGCCAAGAGCAGCCGAGCGAGTCCGTGTCTGCCTCCGACACCACGGACGAAGCGGAGGCCGAGGCCGAGCCCCTGCACATGTGCAGCTCCGTGTGCTCCTCGGGCAGCAGCTAGGCCGGGGCCAGGCCGCCCGCCCTCACCTGCCCTCAGGTGCGCTGAGCACCCGAGCCCGCCCTGCAGCTCCCCGTGCAGAGCTGGAGCAAGCCAGAGTTCCCACAGGACTGCCCTCCCGGGGCACGCATCGCCAGCCCAGCTCCCCGTGCCGGGCTGGAGCAAGCCAGAGTTCCCACAGGACTGCCCTCCTGGGGCACGGANGCCATCCCAGCTCCCTGTGCCGGGCTGGAGCAAGCCAGAGTTCCCACAGGACTGCCCTCCCGGGGCACACATCGCCATCCCAGCTCCCCGTGCCAGGCTGGAGCAAACCAGAGTTCCCACAGGACTGCCCTCCTGGGGCACGCATCGCCAGCCCGGCACCACGGCTGCCTGTCGGGGGGAGATACGGCCTATGCAACTTGTCAGGGGAGGAGATCAACTTATTTAGTCTGTCTGTTTTAATGTCAGGTTGCTATCTACACGTTTTTAATGCAGTGAGAGGACAGGGGAAGAAGCCATGTCCTTGGGCCCCACGGGGAGAGACGTAGCAGGGAGACACGGAGCAGGGAGGAAGGCCAGAGGGGTGGTGTGAGCGTGCCTTTGGCATTCCCTGTTCACAGATGCTGCTCTGGGGATGGGCAGCCCCTGTGCAAGCCAGAGCAGCCCCGGGGCCTCTCTGGCACCAGCTCCTGGGAGCCTGCAGCTGTTTGGGTCCTGCAGCACAAGGATGTCCCAGGCACCTCCTTGTCTTTGTGTCACCTGTCAGTTCCTTTCCGATTTGAGGCAAATAAATGGTTTTTTGTGCACTCCATGGATTCTTCAGGAGCTGGGTAATGGTTCAATGTGTATTTGAGATGCAGAATGCATTTTAAATATTTTCTTCCTTGATGTGGCTGCTGCAGGCAGTGAGGAGCCCTGGGATGGATTGGAGGGTCTGGCTCCATGTGCCCAGGTTTGGAGGACACAGTTTATCATGGGCTGAAGTTTTGTTGGAGGCAGAGTGGGTGGCCTTGCAAGGCTGCTTGGTTATGAAAGACAGTAATCTCGTATTTCACCCTTTGATTTACTTTATTTTCAGTGTAAAGTACAAGTAATGTATATAATTTGCCAATACCTGTCTTAACTTCTTAATAAGACAGGAAACGTTCCCTTGCTCCAGCTGTGGATGTTGCCTTTCTTGTTGCAGGGGCCTTCATTAGTTGTTTAAGCTGCTGCAGAGTGGTTTTTGGTTCCTGTGGCTGAACCCGAGCCCTGTGGTGCCACACGACTGCTCTGGTGCCCCAGGTGTGTGGTGGGACCACAGGCACCGTCAAACCATCAGCAGCCGTTTGCTGCCAGACACTGGGAGGCTGCAGTGTTTGCATCCTTACTGGGTGCTCCTAATGCAGAAGTGGATGGGAGATGTTTTTAACAGATCACATTCTGTCAGGACCAGTTTTGTTGCAGTTTTCGTTTCCATGGATAAACCAGAAAGGCAGAATGGTACGAAATGATCTTACACAAGCAAGGACATGGCGCGTGTGTCTCCCACAGTTCTATGTGAGAATTAGTGTGTGGCTGAACTTGTGCAGAGACATTTTCATAGAAGTCTTTAAGGGTGTGCAGGAGGAGGGGAGCCAAAGCTCTGGGTCCAGGTGCACGGTTATTTTCAGGGCAGAGCCAGTAGATGCTGTCAGGCCCAGGGTCCCACCGGGGTCCCTGGTGTCAGCCATGGGTCCTGCACACCCCGTGCCTCGTTAGGAGCTGTGTTAATGACAGCTCAGGGGCTGTGGCCATTCAGTGAGTGAGGGCTGAAATCAGTGTGTCCTCCTTCTCCAGCTCCAGCAGGGCACCAACCTGGCTCTGATCCCAGGCTGTGCTGGGGGAACCTGCCCTCTCTGCCCCCAGTAACTTCCAGTCTCTTACTGGGTACCAGGGAGGCCTGATTACCTTCTCTCAGCTGTCAGAGCTCACTCTGTGTGCAGGTGGGCCACGTGCCCTGGCCCCTTTGCTGTGCTGAGCAGCCCCTGCTCTCCACACGGGCAGCCTGGTCCTGTCCCCGGGGCTCTGTGCCCCCCTCGTGTCCCCATCCCACACCTCTCAGCTGGAACACCAGCTCTATCCTGGCACAGCAGATGAGGGTCAAACCATGCATTTATTCAGGAGTTATGAATTACAGGTGATTTACTCCGCCAGTGTGGGTAGGGTTTTACAGTAAATTCCATTGCACTATTTAGCAACTTCCTGTAAATAACGGCAAAATTTTGGACTGTCAGAATGACGAGGAGTGTCACTGATTTTTGACCAAACCATCCCATAGGTGAGTGATGAAGATACATCCTATTCAGCCAGAAGCTCTCAGGCCAGGAGAGGTGTTGGCAGTTCCAGGACACGTGTAATTGATGTTTTCATTGCTTTCCTTAGGACAAGAGACAAGTGGGCCCTGAGGTGGGGGTTGGTGTGTGTGGGGAGGAGCTGGCTCACTTCTGGAAGTTTCTCAGCCCAAGCCCTCCCTGTGTCAGTCGTCTGTTCCCCTTGCAGCACCCCTCTTCTTCAGTGCATGGTGCAAAACAGCTCAGCAGCACCTGGCAGAAAGCAGGAGCGCTGGGGGGATGCCAGGGAATGGCTCCTTCCCAGGGGAAACACTGGTCAGATCCTGGCTGCCTGGGAAGCACCCCTGGAATCCAGCAGGGCATCTCCAGGGGTGTGCTGAGGGCACTGAATTCCTGAGAACAGCACCAGGACACAGAGCTCTGGGACCATTGTGCTGAGTGGGAGACACCATGAACACATCACTGGAGTGATGCTTTTGGTCTTAAATAATATTCGGGCATAACCTCTGCAGAGCCTGTCGGGGACAGGGTTTCATTGACACCTGTTTGCACTCAGTCTCTGGAGGAGAAATGGCATGAAAAGAGCAATTGGAAAAGTGATGGGGAAGAGCTCAGTGTCACTGTCACTGTCAGAACCCCTGTGGTGGGTTTCAGTGCTCTGGGGCCTCCCGTCCCCCCCGTGCCCCACTCTGGGCCCCTCCTGTGCCCCCATCGCCGTGTCCCTGTAACGAGGCAGTGCCAGCTGAGCCCAGCTCGGTCCTGTTGGCCCTGCACATCTTCGTGGCTCTGGCCAGGGTGTCCCATTTCCAGCTCCCCCCATCCCCAGTGGAGTCCTGGGGGTTTGATGCTCTCTCCTCCCTGTGCCACTCGCGTGGGTGCTCCCTGTCCCTGGCTGCTGGCACAGGCTGGGCTGGGGATGGGGATGGGGAGGAGGAGGAGGGTCTGGGGGCGTGGTGGGGTTGTGGTGCCCATGGTGGTGCCCGTGTTGGTGCCATCATTCTGTTCTGGCTGAGCTCTGGCTGCTGCTGCTGAGCAAACCTCACAGTGAACTCGTGACAGAGCCCCGGTCCCAAATCCCAGCTTGGAAGGTGTCACTAACAGCTCTGGGTTACACCTCCACTACAGCCAGAACACAGGAATTTTCTGTACATAAATATTTAAATACCTGTATTTTTTTGTATGACAGATTTATACAGTGTGTGCCATTATCTGCTGTGAAAAGACTACAGCCCCTATAAATTATTCTCCTTTAATCACTTGCCATGAGATTGTTTTCTTATCTCTGTTGTGTTACGAAATTTTGCAAAGTTGCATATTTTTAAGTGTTTGCACTGAATTCCACAGCCTTCACTGGGAATTTTGTGCAGAAGGCAAATGCCAGGTCAGGTCCTGATGGTTCTTCTGTTGCCAATTCTCTATTAATCCAGAGCTTGCCAAAAAGAGTCTAAGAGTAATAAAATAATAGCAAAAATACCAGTAATATGGACTTGACCCTGGACAGTGCTGAAATCCTGCTGCCTTGGGAGGGTATTTTTAAAAATTATTTCAGTGCAGATATATGTAAATATATCTTTGTATTTTATGTTAATACATTCCTGTAATTTTCTTGCATGACAATTTTACCACGTCACAGAATATTTTAAGTTATGACAAAGTTGTGTTTTTGCAGATACTGCTGGAAGCCATTGCACACGTGGAGTAATAAATGTGTATTTTTAACATTGCCAAGGATTTGGTGTCATTTCCAGGGTATTGAGCTGTAGATGCATGAAACCATGGAAGCATCCAAATGCTGGAATTCTGGAACCCAGGCGGAATCCCAGGAAGGGAGGGCACAACAGCCACTGCTCACAGGAGTTTGGTGTTTCCCCACACAGCCCTGGGTTTTGTGTCTTAACCTCAATAAAAGCAGCCCCTGGTAGTGTCAGGAGATCTCTGCTTTTTCTCTTTGATCCCCTCAGTGCAGGAATGATTTATCTCTCTCGCAATGTGCTGCTCGCTGGTTGCAGCGCGGACACGGCTCCAAAAGCTGCTGCTCACTTCAAAGGAGCCGTGAAGGCTTGAGACGAATAGGTGTCTGAGCCTGGACTCATCTGAGCCTGGACTCATCTGAGCCTGAGCTCATCTGAGCCGGGACTCATCCCCTCTGCACAGCCCAGAGCTGCCACCACTGTGATGCCTCCGTGTGTGTCCCCGAGGGACTGAGGGCGCCCGCCGAGCTGGGCTGTTCACTGCGGGGGGAAAAGGTGAAGTGAGGGCAGTTTCCCCACACGGCCCTGAAATAGAGGGGAGGAAAAGCTGAGGGACTGAAACGCCCACAGCAGCCAGGAGTGCTCAGTGCCTGCCCTGTGCTGTCACCTCTGTGCCTAAACCGTGGGAACTGGAATTTGCTGGGGACAAACAGGGAAAACCCTCCCAGGCTCATCAACCAGCTTTGTCTTTCTTACCTGCTGTGATTGATCCTGCTGCTGATCAAGGTGCTGGAAATGGAGGAAATCACAGAACCACAGAATTCCAGAATGGTCTGTGTGAGAAGGGACATTAAAGCTCGTTCCACCCCTGCCATGAGCAGGGACACCTCCCACTGTCCCAGGCTGCTCCCAGCCCCAGTGTCCAGCCTGGCCTTGGGCACTGCCAGGGATCCAGGGGCAGCCACAGCTGCTCTGGGCACCCTGTGCCAGGGCCTGCCCACCCTCCCAGGGAACAATTCCTGCCCAATATCCCATCTAACCTTGCCCTGAGGCAGTGGGAAGCCATACAAAATAAAAATAAAGAAAAAAGATGCAGTGAGCATGGAAAGCCAGGGATAAGCACAGGGATAGTTCAGTGCCTGTCTGCCAGCTCATTTGCTCCCTGAGGAGCGCTGCTGTTCTGCAGGGAACCGAGGGATCCATCCCTGAGGAGCGCTGCTGTTCTGCAGGAAACAGAGGGGTCCATCCCTGAGGAGCACTGCTGTTCTGCAGGGAACAGAGGGGTCCATCCCTGAGGAGCACTGCTGTTCTGCAGGGAACAGAGGGGTCCATCCCTGAGGAGCACTGCTGTTCTGCAGGGAACAGAGGGGTCCATCCCTGAGGAGCACTGCTGTTCTGCAGGGAACAGAGGGGTCCATCCCTGAGGAGCACTGCTGTTCTGCAGGGAACAGAGGGGTCCATCCCTGAGGAGCACTGCTGTTCTGCAGGGAACAGAGGGGTCCATCCCTGAGGAGCACTGCTGTTCTGCAGGGAACAGAGGGGTCCATCCCTGAGGAGCACTGCTGTTCTGCAGGGAACAGAGGGGTCCATCCCTGAGGAGCACTGCTGTTCTGCAGGGAACAGAGGGGTCCATCCCTGAGGAGCACTGCTGTTCTGCAGGGAACAGAGGGGTCCATCCCTGAGGAGCACTGCTGTTCTGCAGGGAACAGAGGGGTCCATCCCTGAGGAGCTCTGCTGTTCTGCAGGGAACAGAGGGGTCCATCCCTGAGGAGCACTGCTGTCCTGCAGGGAACAGAGGGGTCCATCCCTGAGGAGCACTGCTGTTCTGCAGGGAACAGAGGGGTCCATCCCCTGCCCAGGCACAGGAGTGAGGACTGTCGCTCCTCCGTCGCGGCCGCGCTGCTGCAGAGCCGGGGACGTGCCGTTGGTCAAGGGCACGGAGCGTCTCCCTGGTGTCCCTGACCCAGAGCCCGCAGGAAAGCTGTCCAAAGGAATTAGGGCCAGAGACCATGTGGGTGCCGGGGGAGGTCGTTTCCCGGAGGCTCTGGCTCCATTAGCAGGCGGCTGCGGGACTCGGCTCAGCCTCTCCTGGCACTGAGAGCTGCAGAGACGCTGCTGGCTCTGATCCCTGCATTAGGAGGAGGCTGGGGCAGCTGTGCTGGCTCCGACAGCTCCCTGACAGAGGGAATAAATGCAAACCCTCCCTCCGTAAGGGAAGGGCTGGCAGGGTTTGAGCCTTGGGCTGGCACAGAGGGTGGAAGGACCTAAACTGGGTGATGTGGGAGAGGGAACGGTGTCTCTGCTGGGTCCTCACTGGCCCAGGGGGCCTGGCACGAACCAGGCCAACTGTGGGAAAAGGGACATTTACAGCACAGAGACCTCAGAACTTCCTTGGGTAAGTGTTTACAAGCTGGGGGTGTCTGTCACCCCATGGATGTCGGGGTGATGGGGAGGTCACTGCCATCAGACTGTGATTTCTATCTTTTCCATTCCTTATGGAGTTCCCACTGCTGTAACTTAAGCTCTATTCAGAAAGAAAAGAGATTGTAGAATCATAAATAGTTTGGGTTGGAAGGGACCTTAAAGCTCATCTCATTCCACCCCCTGCCATGGCAAGGACACCTTCCACTAGATGTTAATTGCCTTGGTGCAATTTCAGGGAAAATCAGAAAATCAACAAATGAAATTAAGTTAAAATTAAATATAAAACATCTGAACAAATGCATTGCCATATGCTTGATGCAGAAATTACTGCAGCATTAAGCTGTGAAATGTAGGTCATATCAGATAATAAAAAAAACCCAACAAAAAATTAAATCCCTCCCTGGTTTACATTTGTGGGTTCATTCCCAATTAATGGATTCATGTGTCTGGAGCTGCCGTATGTGTGGTTCCAGCTCCCACTCACAAATCAGATCCCTGCTTGTGCTGCCACAACCCCGACTCCCTTTTCCGTGCCTGGCTCAGACAGAGCTGGAGACTGAAGCCTGGCAGTGCCCAAGGGAAATCGGTGTCTCGTGGACACGTCACGACATCTCACCAGCACTGGAACCAGCGTGGGCCTAGTGGGAAACCAGCCTCCACTCCTGCAGCTGTGGGTTTATCTGCAAACCAAGGGGCAGGCAGCTGCTCGGCCCCGAGCACGGCTCAGGAGAAGGGTGGGATCCTGCCCACACTGCCCACGACGAGCCTCTCCCTGCTCCGAGGGCAGCACAGTGACCTGCAAGTCAGGATGGGATGGTACAAGCCCCACCCAGAAAAACTCAAAGGAAGAAAACAACACAATGGACTTGGGTGGATCAACCACTTCCACCATTTTGTGGTTTCCATCCAACTTTATTCCAAGCAAGGAGTAGACAGGAATGGAAAGCCATTCCTGGAGGTACATGCATGGCTCTTTGGCCAGAGGTTCACTCTATGTACACACCTTTAAATAGAGTAACTGGGCTAGAACAATCTTCATAAAAAAGTGTGTTGCATGCACCTGGCCTCCAAATGAGCCCCTGGTATTGGGTATTGGACTCACACTCAGTTCTTGAAAAACTGTATAAATAATCTTTAAAAAACGAGGCTGACAGAAGGACACCAGCCCACGGCACGGCGCGGTCCTGGAGAGCCAGCACCGCTCTGCCCGGGACACGGGGCTGCAGCCGCCCCGAGTGGTGACAACCCAGGGACAGACGGGCAGGGGCGGCTCCGGGAGCACGGCCGGCGCGGAGGCCGCTGACTGGAAACCACGGAAGTGCTCTCCGGCTGGAAGCCCTGTGATGTGAGCGGGCCGTGGATGCTGCTGGAAAAGAGCATGATCCAGCCTGGATGTGCCTTCATTCCCGCCCCGGCCCCCGGGCCCGGCCGGCCCCGCAGCCCTGGGAGCGTCGCGGTGCCGCATGCATGGGAAGGGCTTTCCTAGCAGCTAGTGACGGAACACGGACAGAGAACCCGACTGGGAGCGCTACCTCAGGGATCACTCTACTTTCTACCTATGAGGGGAGGGCTGGCGCGGCTGACGAGCGCTCGCCCGCTCGTCCTCCTGCACGGGGAGCGGCCCAGCGGCCCCTTCCCGTGGGACCTGGCGGGCACCGGCGCGGGGACAGCGTCAGGACCGCGTCAGGACAGCGAGGTGATGTTGGACCGCCCGCCCGGCGGGGCCATGATCTTCTGCGCCGTGCGCCGGGCAATGTGGTCATCTGCCTGCGAGCCTGGGCGAGAGCAGAGAGCAGAGAGCAGGGCAGTCCCACTGCTTTAAGCGCTCCAACCATAAAACATTTCCTCAGGAAATACTCATGATTTCATTATATGGCATTCTGACACTCTACTAGCATAGCACAGTTTGGAATGGCTGTATTTGCCTGAACTTCTTCATTTTTCATTGCTTTTTTCTGGAAGATGTTACAAATGGCTTTCCTATAAATAAATTTTGTTTATAATAAAATGTGGGGCCTTGTAACATTTATCAAACAATATGAGACCCATCTGATCCAACCAGCTAAAAAACCATTATGGAAGTCATTTCAGGGCAGAGCATTGGCTTTCCAAGCTCCCGACAGCTGCTGGGCAGGTTTCTGCAGAACGAATGATGCTGAATCACCGGCTGCTCGGGCTCCTGGTAACGGAGCCCCCGCCAGGCTTTGTGCGTTGACATAAACACTGCAGAACGTTCTAGAGCGTTCTGTGCCGCGCTTGGTCCCTTGGCTGCTGCCACGGGACAAACTGCTTTATTACCGAGCGAAAACGAGGTTTCTGTGCTCAGCCTCGCCCGGCCCCTCGCCCCGCCCAGGCCCGCCCCGTCAGGGCCCCACGTACCGGACAGGCTGAAGCCGGACTGGTGCAGGTTGCGCACGGGCGGCGCCGCGGCTTTGCCGGCGCAGGGCGCGAC
>VZTG01002430.1:272245-283084 GCA_013397845.1 Melanocharis versteri
CAGCGGGGGAGCAGAGCGTCAGGCACGGCAAGGGACGGGCACGGGGCTGGGGGAACGGCCTCCAGCTGCGCCGGGGAGAGTCGGGCTGGATACGGGGAACAGCTCTTCACGGAAACAGCTGCCCAGCCCTGAAACAGCTGCCCAGGGCACGGGTGGAGTCCCCATCCCTGGAGGGATTTCAAAGCCATGTGGATGTGGCACTTGGGGACATGGTCAGTGGTGGCCTTGGCAGTGCTGGGAGAATGGCTGGAACTGATGGTCTCAAAAGGACTTTCAACCCAGCCTTGGACACTTCCAGGTGCCCTTGGACACCTCCACCTCCAGCTTCTCTGGGTCCCATCCCCACCCTGCAGGGAGCTGGCACATCCCCATCCTGCCCTCCAGGCATCCCAGACACCCTGAGGCACACCAGAGTCAGGGCTCCTGGCTCTGCAGGTAATTTGGGTTACTGATTCCTGCTGTGCCTTTGTGTAGGATGCAGAATTACAGTGTCTGCAACAGCACAGGGAAAAGGGAAGGAGGACAGAGCTGCTAAGAAGCTCTTTATATATTTGCATGTCTTTGTGTCTCTTTAGAAAGCTGTGCCAGCACACAGGATTTATCTTACTGTATTTCCAGTACCTACGGGATGTACGTCCCTCACCCTCCAAGGGCTGCACAGCAGACACTGGGAATACAGCCACAGAAACTTCTCTAGCACAGGTAGGAGAGGAATTCCTCCCCCTACTTCAATACAAACCAAATAACCACTTTCGCCAGAAGTCATGTTTTTGCTTTGTAACATTATAATAGGCTAATAAAAATGTCATTATTAGCTCTAATACTAAGAATTCTTGATTGAGGTGCCAGGCAGTTACACGACAACACACAGAGAGAAATAGCATTAATAATATTCCTGCTGCTATTGCAGGTTTGCCATCACAGCGGCCCCAACACACTAAAGCAGAGAGATTGTGATCAAAACACGGGATTATGGCAAATAAAATTCTCCTTACCCTGTTTCTTGCCTTTATCCTTTTATAAACGAAGTCAGGGAATGTCTTCCTAGGGATGAAGCGACCTGAGCCCTGGGTGACACACAGATTTCCATCTTCAAGGACAACTCTTCCCTGACTTATGACCACGGTTGGCACCCCGTGGCACTCGGTGCCTTCAAATATGTTGTATTCCACGTTCTGGAAAAAGCAAACCCCAACATTCAGTGTCTGCAGGATTTAAGAGGAGGCCAACAATGCCCCCATTTTTGTACACTGCTCCTTGTGCACCACCAGCCAGAACTAACTAACCCCTCATATTTCAAATAACAAGATTCCAATGGGAAGCAAACTGGAATGGAGAAATTAACCCTAAAACCAATCATATTAAACTACACCAACAGTTTAATACTCTTATTAAATTTTATTTATATTATTATATTATTTATATATTATTTATGGAATGCTTAAATTATAAATTATATTAATATCAATATCATTGTATATTAAACAGCAGCAATAGTTTAATACATATTAAACAATAACTAATACATATTACAGGCTAGCAATAGTTCAATACTTAAGTTCAGCACTTACATTTTTCTAGTCCACAGCAAATACACTGACTTTAAGATTTCCGTACCAGATGCTGACTGTCTTGGAGTGGTCACTCAGTACCAATCCCACCCTTTACAGCAACAAAAGGATATTTTCCTTGTATTTCCAAAAGCAAATGCAAGGTCCTTCATCACTTTACCCACACAGACAACTCCTCCCCTGCTGAATGATTTGATCTTCCTAAGGACATGCATGCATTGCTTTCTAGATCTCTTCTGACTCTAAAACCAGCCCCAGAAAATGATTTTAAAAATATTTTACCAGATTGTGGGTTTTTGCTGAGATGATTTTCGTAGCCTTGGGGTTCCACAGCACCAGGTCTGCGTCGGAGCCCACGGCCACGCGCCCCTTCCTGGGGTAGCAGTTGAAGATCTTGGCCGCGTTGGTGCTGGTCACCGCTACGAAATCGTTCTCGTCCATCTTCCCGGGGACCTGGGGAGGCCAGGGGAGGAAGCACCACAGATGGACACGGCCCCGTGCCTGCTGGGGGCACGGTCCCTGCCCTGCCCTGCCCTGCCAGCACGGACTGTGCTGTCCCACTGGGAAGAGCTGCCAGACCCACCCCTGTGCCCATGCGGGGTGAGCGTCTGCACTGCCACAGCGCTGTGCACACAGGGGAAGGGGGATGTGGGCATGAGCCTTGTCCTTGTGGGCTAAAGGATACCAGAGACAGGTTTTATTCTCCTTGGACTCCAAAGCTTGAAGTCTCTAAAAACAAGACCTTCACTGGTTGGCTCCAACTCCTGCACAGGCATCTCAGGGTCACTGAAGAGGGTCAGGGAAAGCTCAGTGAAGAAAGACTGGAAGTGAACCTAACCAGTGCTATTGATCATCTTCATTTGTCATCTTAAGAAATACTCTATTTTTCTTTGAACAAAGCCCACCTAAGAGAGGTTTCAGGGTGGCTCGGCTCCCAAGCTGCAGTCTGCACAGGGACACGTGCTCTGTGGGATGCAGAATGGAGCCCCCCAAGAATGCTGCCGACAGGGAAGTGCACTGAGATGCAGGGACACGGACTGATCCCAGCCTTGGATCAGAGCCCTGCTGCCTGGCACACACTGAGGTGACACGGAGACTTGTCCCCACTGGTGGGGCCTGGGGTGAGCAGGCAGTGGGGAGCACGGCCACGGCCATGTCCCACGGGAGAGACACCCTCTCCCCATCCACCTCCCCAGGCCTCTGGTGAGCACGAGGGGACGGGAACACCTCATCACCCTTGGGAAAAAGTGCTGGAGAGACTCCCTGGTGACTGAGTGAGAGCAGAGGGTGGTCCCTACACAGCAGCCTTTGAAGGCACCATGAAGGCATTTGTGTCTCAGTCTCGTTAGCAGCTCTCTGAAGCTGCAGCAGTGTCTAGACAGTGTCACCCTCTGGCTTGTCTGAATTAACGAGGCTGTGACAGCCTCGAGCACAGGCACAGCTCACGTGTGCTCCCATGCAGCTCCACCGCCGCAGCACCTACCACACACTTCTCCCAGACCATGGACATCCGCTCCTCGATGCCATTGGTGCCCTCGGGGATGAGGGTGAAGTTTTCCTTGCCCACGGCCTTCTGTGCAGTGGTGAAGGTGCAGTGGGCGCTGCCGGTGACCTGCAGGTCCCCGCTGGGGAAAGGACAGGGCAGAGGTCAGGGAGGGGAGCACAGATGGCACCCCCAGGCTGCCAAAGCCCCCCTTGCTGGGCAGGCCACGGGGGCACCAATGGCTCGAGGCTTTGGGCCCACAGGCAATGCCAGGGCTGTAAATGGCATCGGGTGATGCGGGTGGGATGCAGACAGGGCAGGTGTGCCCAGGTGCCGGCATGACACAGGCCCCACCTGGACAGCAGAGTGTTGAGGTGATCCGGCGTGCTGGGGTCGGGGCTGATGGCGGGGGACGTGACGAAGGCGGCGGCTTTGGCCCAGTTCTTGCTCCAGTAGTGGGAGCCGTCGGTGCCCAGGCTGGCGGTGATGGGCTCCCCGTACACCACGGCGCCTGCGGAGCAGTGCGGGAATGAGGGGCTGCACGGGCAGACACGGCACCGCCGTAACCACACTCGACAGTTCCACTTCGCTCAGCATTCCCAGCATTTCAGATCCTCCTTAATCCTTTAGATTATCTCAGATGACTGGGAGACACTGTCAAAGCAAGTTCTGGATCTGTCTGTTCTCTCCTTAAACCAGGCACACATTCCTACGAGCTGTCATGCCTTCCTTTAAACCAAACCTGTGTCTGTCTGGCAGCCCCCAGGCTGGAGAAAGCGGCGACTGTGCTCCCCCTTCCACCCTGCTCCCCACAGGATTGATCCCAGCCCTTCCCACTCCACCCCCAGCCAGAATTTGGAGCTTGCTCCACATCTGTTTTTCATTCAGTTCATGCCAAAAGATCACAAGTGGATTTTTCCCCGTTTCTCAGCTGTGTCTGCCGAGATGCAAGTGTTGCAGTTTCGAGCACATCCCCTCCAATCTTCCCAGCTCCAAGCAATTAGCTCTGGCACTCCTGCCATGGAAACCAGCACGAGCCTCAGCGCCCTGAGAGTGTGGGGGAGCTCAGAAGATAATGACTTCCCAGGCCTCACAGCTAGAATGAGATTCCTGCCTGGATCTAGAGGCTCAGTTTTTGCTGTGCAGGCCAGCACGTTACCTTTCCTCTTGGCCTGGGCCAGGACGTCTGCGGCACCCCTGCTCATGACCTTGGTGACGTAGAGGGGGCAGTTGGCCTGCCTGGCGATGGTGATGGCACGGAACACAGCCTCTGCCTCCACCTGCAGGCACAAGAACACGGCACAGGTGTCCCAGCCCCTCTGCCACGCGGGGCCCGGAGCCCGGCGCGAGGGCTGGCGGCGTTACCTCCTCGGGGCGGCTGAGGACGTGCCCCTCCGGGCCCGTGATCCCCAGCTCCAGCAGCCTCTTCTGCTCCTGGGGCGGCGAGGAGGAAGGAGAGAGCAGTCAGTGATGGGCACAGCCCGCCCGGAGCACCGCAGGACACAGCACACCTTGTCCAGAGCCAGCCAAGGGCTGGGCACAGTTCATGAACCCACCCGAGCAGCACCACGAGTCCCGGGGACACGCCACTCACGTGGGGCCACTTCCCAGAGACCAGTGCTGCAGAAACGCTGCTGCATGGGAGCTGCTGCGTCCCAACAGCACCGCTGGACCTCCCCACCCCTCAGACCCAGGGTTCTGGAGGAGCAGCTCACACCCACCGCAGCTCACCCCGAGGCTGCCCCAGCCCTGGTGCACGGCTCCAGCAAAGGGAGAGGTGCTTCCCAGGACCTGAGCCTGCTGGAGCTGCTCAGGAGCCCCTGGAGCAGGCAAGGATGGGCACGAGGATGTGAGACTGTCACTGGGGTGCATCAAGTGCCACCTCTCCCGAACATTCCTGTCCCTTTGCACGTCACCATGTGGCAAGGAGGAAAGGGAACCTGTGGTGACAGATGCTGAGATGAGCTCTGGGACGCCCCAGGTCACTCACATGGCATCTGAACGCAGATGTCCAAGCACACACCACATCCTGTCCCCTCTGCGCTGCTCGGTATCATGTAACCTCCCAGTCAGCTGGCACTAACGCAAGGATGTTATCCAACACCACACAGCAGATCCCACAGGATCCTCTAAAGGACCCTGCTCTCAGAGGACGCTTATTTGTCTGCATTCTTGTCACAGATCTCCTCCAAGTTTGTCCCCAGGGCTCAAGTGTCCCCATGCTGGCAGCTTACAGAAACACGGCTGCATCCATGAGCTGGGGGTCACGTTATGCTCCACAGCCAGCTGAGGAACAGGTTTCTAGATAAAATCCCAGAAGGTAGGAATTAGCCTCTGTCCTGTTTGTTCAAATAAACCCATTTGAATGGATTTGGCTTTCAGTTTAGTCTTCCTCCCACACCAGACTGAACGCTGGCATGACCATGAGCTAAAGGATCCGCCAGTTTAACTCCACCTTGTGTCTCTGACTGAGGCTGGAGCCAACTGCCTTTCTAGGGGTAAAAAGGAAAAATAAGGCCCACGAGCAGAGGCTGCAACACCAAGGCATTCCCGAGTGCTGATGGTGGAGTTTAACACTGCCAATGTCATGGACATTACTCAAAAAGCCTCAAACCTCCTGATTTTTTCAAGTACTCCAGACTCCTAAACACGACAGATAATGGGATAAAGCATCACTTAAAGCAGTCAGTCACCCCTTAGGAACCCTGGAAGTGCTTTTTGGGAACCCAGGCATGTGTGAAGATCCATGAGGACACTGATGATTCCACAGGACACCTTGATCCTCCTGCACGTTCCTCAGCCTGCACACGCTGCTACACTGGGTGCCATGAGCCCTTCCCTCCAAGGCTGTGGGGCACCAGCCCACCCTGCAGGGGTGGGGACAGGGGCAGGGGCGGGGGCAGTGATTCTCCTCCCCCATGCCCTGGTCACGCCCAGGTTTCAGGGTACCTCCTCGATGATGTCTCCGTTCTCGGCGTGCACTTGGGCGATGGCGCCCAGGTCCCGAATGATGCAGAAGATCTCGTACATCTGCCAAGACACAGCGGGTCCCCAGGTCAGCCCCAGCACCGCCCACACTCGGCGTGAGGCTGTGGCTTTCCCTGCACGCTGCTGTCCTACCTGGCCGTCAGTGCACTGCAGCTTGTCCTTGTAAGCCATGAACACCAGGAAGGAGTTCACACCTTGGAAAAAGAAAATGACACGTGTGGCTTTGTCCCTTGGAGAACTCACTGCCCTGGTATGGGCTGGGCAGGGGGGTTGAACCAGGGGCTTGTGCTGCTGACGGTTATGCTGAAAGCAAAGCAAAGCCAAGGGCTGATGTGGAAATGTCCCCACAAGCACTGACCCCAAAGCTTGGGAGTTGTGAAAGACAATAAACCCCTACTTTTTGGTGCACCCAAACCAGAAAAAGAAACCCCTGTGGTCCATGTCTGGGTTTAGGTGCCCTCTGTGACTGGCTCTGAATGCAAACTCAGCTGCCTCACTCCCAGGCTGGTTTTCCTCCAGTGGTGACTTCAGTCTATGGTTTATCCTCAAATTTGGACAAAGGCCTGGAGGGACAGGACAAGGGGGAATGGCTTCCCACTGTCAGAGTGCAGGGATGGATGGGATATTGGGCAGGAATTGTTCCCTGGGAGGATGGGCAGGCCCTGGCACAGGGTGCCCAGAGCAGCTGTGGCTGCCCCTGGATCCCTGGCAGTGCCCAAGGCCAGGCTGGACACTGGGGCTGGGAGCAGCCTGGGACAGTGGAAGGTGTCCCTGCCATGGCAGGGGTGGAATGAGATGAGGTCCTTTCCAACCCAAACCAGTCTGTGATTCTACGAATTGCTGCTGTATTTTACATGGATAGAGGCAATAAGCAATACTAAACCAAGATCAAATTACAACTGTATTTCATATGTGTTCCAAGGAACAGCTCCATTACTTCAGCCACTCTGCATTTTAATAGGAAATTCACCGTGAATTTCTATGGTAATTGGCCAATTAAACCCTTGCTTGCAAGACTACAAATTACACTGAAGACATTTAGCTCTGCATTAGCATATCTGAAGGAAAATGTAGTTCCAAACATGGCAATAGGTATGAATGAATGCATGAATCCCTGCTGAGTGGTCTACTTTCCTGCTTTCCCATGAGCCACATCCTGTGGATACCTTGGGATGCACAGGAACTACAGGCACAACGGAATCTCTATGGGATGCTTAAAGCTGAGTTTTCTTCCATAAGCCTCGTCTTGGAGGTTCTTATTTAAATGGTTTGTTTGTACATCTGGCAGCCCACCTCAGGGTGGCCAACCCTACTCCTTCAGTTCCCAAAACCCCTTTCCACGACCAGGCTGCCAAATGCTCAAAGGCGAGAGCGCAGACCCAGATGTTATGGCAGGAACCTGGTGCCAGCATCCCTGTCCACAGCTCTCTCCTGGATGGCCAAGGATGGGGAGGCCCCAGCCCCATGGGAAGGAGTGTGGCCGCCTGCACGTGTCCCCACACCGCTGGGTGCCGGGGGGACAGCAGCGCTGCCCCAGGGCCCCTGCAGTGACCCCGACCCCGCTGGGGTCCCTCTGCCCTTACCCTTGTCCTTGACCAGGGCCTCCAGCTCCTCCCTGAGGCTCTCGTGCCAGCGCGGGATGTCCACGCTCAGGCCGTAGTCGCAGCAGGCCTGGCCGTCGGCGTGGCCGCGCCACTGCTCGTAGGCGGCCAGGAGGCCGCTGCCCGCCTCCGGGAACACGTGGTCAACTGCGGGGACACGGCAGGCGTGAGGGACGGGGACACAGCCGGGAACCACGGCCCTGCCAGAGCCCTGCTGCCGTGGGAGCGGACACTGCAGTGCCAGCTCGCCCCAGAGCGCGGCTTAGAGACAGCGGGTAACGGATCTCCCAGATACAGTCATACAAAGGGAACAAGCAAACACCAAGTCACGGCTTTTCCGTCTTTTTTCAGCCAGCACAGCATCGTGAGTGGCTGGTGACGATTCTGCTCTGGGGCATTTCCCATGGGCAGCACCCACCGCCCGTCACTTCCCTCAGCTGTGCTCCCATTCCCTGCAGCACTGGCTGTGGGCTCGGCAGGGAGCTGTGCCAGGACTGTTGAGACTGGTCCTGCAGTCACAGACTACTGTGCTTCTTGGGAAGGGAATAGGAACAAAACAGAAGGCAAAATTATTTTACATTAACACAAAAATAGAGCTTGTGCTTAGAGCCGAGAAACTCAAAAAAACCCCACACTTGCAAAGCTGTTAAAAACATATTAAAAGGTGTTTAAAACATTCTTCTGTTTTGCTCTCTGATGAGGTGAGACAGGACCAGACACGTATTTTCAATATACGTGTGTATTTTTAATATCAGTGTGCAGCAAGGGAAGGAGGTTCGGCACGGTACACCACACCCCCAATTAGCTTTGTGATGCTTCCATTTCTCCAGCAGAAACTGACATTTCTGTGCTATGAAGGTAAACAAACACCCCCGCAGTGACTCAAGGCCTGGTGTATTTCGCTAGAAAACTTAGCAGCCTGTTGGGATGGGCCCCCTCTTACTGATCATGGTGGTGCCTCCTGCCAGCGCTGCCTTGGTGCCCTGGAAGAAGCCGTCGGCCGAGCTCATGCCCAGGACGGGCGCCTGCAGCCGCGTGTGGACGTCGATGCCCCCCGGCATCACCAGCTGCCCGTAGGCATCGATGGTCCTCGTGCCACCGGGGACCAGCAGGTTCTCCCCGATTTGTCTGGAAAGGAAATCAAGGTCTTCTCTTAACTGGCAACAATTTTGAAGTGAGGATGCTGATGCCTTAGGATTTTAGCTTTTATGTTTTCCAAATCCTGTACTGCATTAGGGTATAACTCTAAACTTATATAAAGTGTAGTTAACTGTCTTCACATTCTGGTCAGACAAAACAATCCCTCTGGGCCTGAAACTCAAGGACACCCTACAGCCTCAGGCCCTGAAAAGTATAAACAAAAGTGAACTTGGGAGCAAACTGGGGGTGAATGACTTCATTACCTGAAGCTGTAATGGGAGGATTAACCCCAGTATGTAAATGGACCAAACTCAGAATTGTCTGAAAAACTCGTGACCATTGTCCATCTTGGGTGTAGCCTCTCGGAGGCTTTGACCTGCCCAAGGTATCTGTTGAAGGCCTTTAATAAATACCCACTTTATTCTCTTAATCCTGTCTAGTCTCTGTTCCAGGGAGCCACCCCAAGGCATCAATGCCAAAACAACCTCTCTTGCTCCTCCCCACCTACCAGCGCTTTGCAAGTCTTTCCAGCTGCACATTTACACCAGTGCAGCTCTTTCTTGACACTACTCTAAAATGCTGCCTTTGTTTTTCAAAAAGATTTCCGAGAAAAAAATGATGGGAAGGAACCTTGATCAAATCCCAAAGCACTGTATCACCCTCAGAAATTACATTAGCAAATATAAATTTTTAACTTACTTTATTAAGCCATCCTCCACATAAACGTCTGCATAAAATGACTGATCATCGTTGACAATTTTTCCTCCTTTGATTAGAAGCTGGTCACTCTAATAGGAAAAAAACCACAGTTTTTTAAAGATTCTTTTGTTTGGATTCCACTTTACTCATTCCAAGCTTTAAGTAAATCTAGGTTTAATATTTTCCCTCCAATCACTCAAGTTCAGTGACTATCCAGACTACTCTACAACAGCATTTGCAAGGGGAACCATCTGAAATTGTCATTTGGAGGAGCACAGCTCTCCGAAGGGCGGCAGGAGCCAGGGGTGCATCGCTGAGCCCGGCAGCCCTGGGTACCCCCAGCTCCGAGGGCTGAGCCTGCTCCTGCCTCCTCCCTCAGCCCCGCTCAGTGCATCTCATTAACCTGGTAATTTACTGCCATTCATTCGTTTTCACAGTCTCGGCAGAGGCGGATAAAGCCTCGAGGACTTGCCTCACTTCAAAGCCAGACACTGACACAGTTTTCAGATTTGCAGAATCTTCACCCAGAATCTTTAACTAGAAAATTTAGGAAGCAGCAGCACTGATGTCTATGTGGAGCTGCAGCCTAATTTCGGATGATTCCTTTCCTGCTCCCTGGTGTTGCTTGAAAAATGATTTCCAATGCTGAAATGGGCAACACAAAGAGCACGGCCTGGGCACAAAACCAGCCGGGGGACGCCCGAGCACGTGGCAGCACAGCCCGGAGATGCTGCACCACAAAGCGCCGGGTCCTGAGGCAAAACTGCCTAGAAACATTTTGGGGCTCGTTTAAAAGAGCACCGCTGGCATAAAAAGGGAAATTAAAGAGCTGCATTCCTTTTTTTTTTAACTATCAAGGATTTATCGTGTCTTTATTGTCTTCCCTTGTCCCACAACATCAATCAAAAGAAGCCTCAGTGTTGCTGCCCCATAGGAGAGCCTGATGGCCCCTCCCCTTGTGGGGCCCATCTTCACCTCATCCCCATCCTCTCTCCGTCCTCCCCCTCATCCTCCCCCCATCCCCAGCCCAGCTGCAGCCCCCACACCCAGGGTCCGCTCCCGCAGCGCAGCAACGCGGCCGCTCCCCGGCTCCCGCACCCACCGGGCTTTTCTCGAGGCAGTTCTGCCACGAGCCGGCAAAAGGAGAAAAAACAAAACACACGGCACCGCAATCGAGGGATTTGTGCCGACTCCTGCCGGGAAGCGCTGGCGGCGGGAGGAGGGAATCCCGTCCCACGCAGCGCGGCCGGGAGCTCCGGCGCGGGGCCGGGGGAGCCGCGGGGGGACCCCGGGCTGGGGGAGGGCAGGAGCACGGCTGCGAGATGCTCTCGCACCCCCGAGCCCACCCCGCGGTAAA